>JACDOX010000009.1:1310994-1652725 GCA_014549065.1 Cardinalis cardinalis | reverse complement strand
TTTTTTTGAGTTATGGTCATGGACTTTGTAGACAATGTACAATGATTTCCTAATGTCATCAGTCTACAGGACTGGAGACAGAACCATACAGCAGCTCACGGATTCTTGGCTGGTTAATTTTACAGGAATTTCCATGTATATTACATGACAGATTATTAGAATTACCTGAAAGCTGGTCAGAACTCACATGAAGGTAGATACTGAGGTGCAAAGGAATTGGTATATTCCCAAAATTAGAATCTGTCTTAGRGGAGAAAATATAAAATTCATGTTTTATCTGAAAGGAAAAAAACTTTGCATGTTAGTAATGTGTTAGTATTCACAGATACTATAAATTGAATCCTTTTTATWTCCATGATGCTTTTTCGGTTGTTACATGAGTTAATGATTCTCAATTTTTATATAAACATGAGTAATCGCTGTTGATCCCTAAAGTTACGGAAGTCTGTGACTTTGGAGATAAAGACCTGTGTGGATGGTATCAGCCAGCYTTGGAACAGATGTCAGGAAATTATTCCATACTTATCGCAAAGACATTCAAGTGGCAACTTGGAAGAGGAGCAAATCTCTACCCTGAGGAAGAGCAACACTGCCCATTAACCGATCATACTACGTGAGTAAAGTTTTTCAGGTGCTTGAGTCTCTTCTAGAATGTGTGATTTTAATGTGTAGATTGTGTAGAATGTGTAGATTGYCAATGGGAAAACCTGCTGTATTTACAATATTGAAGTAGTTTACTGATTTATTAATGACATSTAATTGACTGACAATAGGTGAAGTAGGTATGTAGGATCAATACTACAGATTAATCAAAATTAAAAAATCATTAATAAGCAGGTAACCATTTCTAAAAATCTTTCTATAAGTAACTCCAAAAAGTTTCAGTGCCTCCCTGTCGAGAGAAACCTGTGCACGAGGATATATGGAGTACAAGCATGTCGCCCCTTATGGGAAAGCAAGTTTGGAAGCCRTGGCTGCCCCAGCATTATCCTCCTTCCAGCACCCCAAACTGCCAGCCCAGCAGTTGGCTGCAGGCTGCTGGCTGCACCCCGGGGCACTGGTGCTCCCTCTGGTCTCTGCAGTGGTTGTGGCACCAGCAGGTTGACCTCTGGCATGTCAAAACCAGGTGTTGGCCMCTGCTCTTTGCACTGCATTGTCATTCTCTGCTATTACAAATTCTCATCCTACTTTTACACTTCTTTTCAAGCTGACTTCTCTTTTGAAAGCTGGCTTTGTAATTAATTTGGCACTGCTTAATTTAGTTCGTTGTGGTTGTCCTCTTGATCAGTTTCAGGTGAATACCTTCTCAGTCTTTGTTCACACAGAAAATTTGTGGTCCCTTTTCTACCTTACTAGCTATTGTTAGCTGTTAGCTGATGCTTCCAATTTTTTTATTGTTAGCTATTACTCTTATCCCAGCAGTTTTGCCCGAGGGTGGGCTGTACAATTTAACRTAAAATGTCCTGTGAATTCTGCACTCATTTAATATTTAAGTAATGCAGTTCAAAAATACTGTAGTTAGTATTTTTTTTACCAGTTCTTTTTATTTTACCATTTCTCTGGTTAGTTCTGTAACCATTTCTCTGGTATAAGTTCATACAAAAATTTAAAATATTTCTATTCTCTCAGTGAAGATTTTTAAATTAATGTAGCATTCTGGGTAGATTGTTTAAGATAGTTACTAGCTCCTCTGAAGATACTCCTCTGATTTATCTTGAGRAGCAAAAATAAGCTTTTCTGCATGAACATTTGGTTTTAAATCTTYGCAGTTTTTGATTTTTTTAATTAAGTAAGAAGTGTGTTTTAAAAAAATGCATTAATCTAATGTATTGCAGTTAAAAGTAACAGTAAGTGTTATTGAAAAAAAAAATCCCTACAGGTAACTAGAAAATATATTGGATACAATCAATTTTAAATGCTATACAACTTTATTAATAAGAAAATTTCTGTACAGTGTAATTACTCTGAACAGAAAAGTACTTGCCTGGTTTTAGTGACATGTATGTTTAGTTTCTGTGACAATAGACCATAGAGTGCAAAGATGGGCTTTAAATTAAGGCCACTTAAACAAAATATTTGCTAATTGCTACTAGTTTAAAATGACATTATTTTGCATTTAATCAGCCTGAATTTCTATTGCTATTAAAGAGTGAGTTCAATATGTTAGTGTCACTGTGTACGTCATTAAAATTACTGTATTTTTACAAAGATCCCAAAATTGCAATACCAAACTCAAAAAAATCATTCAACAATAGCAAAGAATTACAGGGCTGTCAAGCTGTTTCTAGGTCTCTACATTAGATATGAAAAGGAATTTTATCCCATGAAAAAGAGTAACTGTTTAGAATAAATTAGCTGTCAAATCTTTCATTGACTACTCTTTATTTGTTATATATTAACCAATACCATCCCTGAATGTGTACTTAGTGAATCCTCYCACAACCTTTCCAGCATAGGTTTACCTTGGCGCAGTGATACATGGAATTGTATTACTGCTTTTCAACATATTTTCAAGGTTTAATGCCACTAACAGTATATTGAAAAGGACTGATGAAAAGAGAAATAAATGATCCATAGAGATTGCAGTTTTCAGGCAACTCTGTAATGTATTGCTCTTGAGATGTTTCACATGAGATGCAGTTTGGTTCTGTGGTTTCCCCCTTCCCTTTGTTTATTGGCCTATAGAGAAGTACAGAAGATAGATGCTTCCAAATTACCACAGGATATACAGAGTAGCAGTTTTGTTGAATTAAAACCCTGCAAGATTTCATTTTATTTTCTCATCCATTTTCGCCAAATTTCCACTAGTTAGATGAGGCAAGCTGTGTTACTGTATTGCAAATTAAAATAAAATATGCAGGACTATGTATAGAAATGTTTGGATTCATTCTGATTCAAGAGTAGTTGGCAGTGCAGCTTACAATGAATTCTTTCAGCAAAAATACCTGTGAATACTTGTAGTCAAACCATCTGCTTCCCCAGAATAAATACCTGGGCTAGCCACAGGTAGGCTGCTGAATTGTGAGGTGAAAGTGTGAGTCTTTGAAGCTGTAATTACATTAATGAAGTGAAAGTAATTACTTTGGAAATAGAGGGAACAGCTTGTATGTGTATATAGAAACCAAAGGCTGTAGGAATAGAAGCCATTATGGGAGTCTGCCATTGGAGCCTGGCTTGAGCTAGAAAAAGTCTCTCATGTGTTGTGCAAAGGGGTGGGTGACATTGACACTGTGCACTCAAAAGACCACTGTTCATACTTGAATGTGAGCTCCTGTGATGTGTTTCTATACTWAGCAAATGCAATTCTCTATTGCAGTTACGTTTCTAAAAGCTGCAACAATAAAAGTATCAGTTTGTGTAGGCTTAAACAAGTATATTAAATTGACACCAGCAAATGGATGTCTATTGGTTTATTTCTTTTTTAAACATCTGGTTAGTGATGTTGCAAATTCTCTGACATTATTAATGATATTTGGGTACCACTGTTAATTAAAAACTTTGTAGTCACTTAATTGATATGATAATTCATGCATCAAATCTAATAAATCAAAACAAAAATGGATGCAGAGGTAAAACAAAGCTGACATGATAATTATTGCTGTGTAAATAGTTCCCCTGATAAACATATTTTTAATACATCTGTCATTCTTTTGTGTCTTCTTTTCAGACAATCATTATCAGAATTCAGGAAAYTTWGGAAGATTAAAGGTTTTAAGAAATATATTTAAGCCCAGTAGTCAAGACATGTTTTAAATTTGAGAGTCTATAAGCTTCAAAAGAGGAGAAAAAATTATARAGTATTGTGAAGGTGTTTTTTCTTTTTTTCCTTGGGTTTTTTGGTTTGTTGGGTTGCTTTTCCTTGTGTGTCCAACATAAATACCTACTACTTTTAAGAATAGGCTAATGGCAAGAAATTATTTGCCGGATGATGTCAAATTATTTCATTGCAAGCAATCATATTTTCGTCAAACTTAATTTTGCATGAAGAAATAGAATATACCCAAAGTGTTTTTCACCTCTTATGTTAGGATGCCAGAGCATGAGAYTAAATTCATAATGAAAAGAAATTAAACTATGAATAATTTAATCATTTTGTGTAGGTAAAACTTTGCCTACATTTGCCTCATTTTCTTCCTGGAATTCATATTTATTATGTAAAACAAAGCATCAAAGTTTTCTGTCGTACACTTGAAGCATGGTCACAGATAGAAATTTTCGTTTGGAATTTTGACTTTTAGGATCCAATCATAAATATACTGCAACTTTATTTAATACAAGAATTCCTTCTCGTATTGGAGAAGGAATCACTTCTCTGGTGGTTTTCTTTTGTGCAACTTTGTGATGTCAGTGTCCAATTACAGCTCTCAGTATGACTTGTTTTTTGGTGTGTTAAGCAAATTTGGTTCCATTCAGTTTGAAATAACTATTGAACCTCAATCGYGTGATAAATTTTAGATGCTCAGGATAGACTTTTTTCTCTAGCACTGTGCAAAGAACTTGGTCAGTTGGCATACAGCATTTTACAGGCAGCTGTGAAAAGAAGTAGAGGTTGTCTTCTGCAATAGGAAATAGTTCTATGGCATTCTTTCAGAATGCTGTCTTCCAAAAAATTTATGTCTGTTTTATTATGGCATGACAATCATATTACATTTTTTGTTTCTAAATGATTAAGCCTTAATTTTAAGTGTTAATGGGTTTTGGAGGTTACTAGGAAAAAAAGAGTTCAAATCATAACAAGAGAATTTACTGCTTTTTGGAATAACGAGTTGGAAATTAATATGACACATATGGCTGTAAGTGAAAATCTGCATTCCTAATGACTGTTTGCTCTCAATTATATTTGAAATTTTTTTTTTTAATCTATACAGAAATGCTGAAATTTTATTCAAGGAAAGCCTTCCTTTTTTTTTCTTCTAGTTATTAGATACAGATTTCAGTTGCTGACTATTTAAGACCTATTAGAATTTAAGTTGGAAGTGTTGGTTGGAAGTGTTSAGCAGAGAAAATCTTTCTCTGCTACACAGAATTAATTAAATTATTTGAGTTCTTATCTTCCTTTAATAATATTGGAAATGACACATTTTATAACATTTTAATTTTGAATATAGATTCTTTTTCTGAAACAATATCCTCACAGATGCAATAATATTTATTCAGGYAAGAAATTTTTTGAAGCCTATGAATATATTATACACCAAACTGCAAGAGGTCTGTGAAGGTTTTGTTCACATGTTATGGCCTATAATAGCCCATCCTACTATCTACAGGTGTTATTCTGGTGCAGACATTGAATATCTAACAAGTACAGAGATGAWAGAAACAAGGTATTTTTTTCATTCTCCTTCTCTTTCATCATAAATCTTCTCAAAGATATGTGCTCCGCATTTCTTTCACCTTCACAGTCACTACACACCTTAACTAAAGCCTTGGCCCTGCCCATCGCAAGTTCCTCTCCTTCCTACACCACCTGTGGCTTTCTGGCTGAGCTGACCAGCACAATGGGCAGTGCATTGAGAAGCTCTTACCCAGCCCATAAAGGATAAATTTCTTCTTGAATGAGTGCTTGAATATTAAATTGTGTTTCACTTCTGAATTGTTGTAGCATTTGCTGTGATTTTTCCAGGCAGATGCAATGTTGGAGGTAATGTTAGGGTTTGCCTTTTTTTTTTTAACAGAAGGCTTGTTTTATATATATATATATGTATTTCTGTAACACTTTCTGTAATATTTTGCAATATTTCTAAGTTTTTTCAACCCACCTTTCAGCAGTTTCCCACCTTACAGGCAAATTTCAAGTAAAAGGTACCATATGTACGTGGCTTCCCCATTTTACACTTAATATTGAGGTTACCTTGGGCTCTATATCAATATATAAAGATTAACTTGTCATAGTGTCTTTGCCTGTTTCCTTTGGAATATTATAATGAATTTTATGTGCTAAATCTTTGTATTGCAACTTTTATTGCTAGAAAATATAACAAGTTTTCTTTATATACCTTCTTACATTTTACCAGAACTGTCATATAATCTGGTTTTGACACTAAGAAACAAGAATTACTAGGAATCAACAGAAAATGAAGTTAGCATGATGCAAAGGTCGAAGTTTCATAGTTTGCCACCACCTTGTGTCAAGTATATAAGGCATTAAAACATCAATGCTATATTCTGATGGAAGTGCAAGAAAAAAATGACAAAACCATTAATATTTTCTCATAAATATGGTTTTTAGGAATTAAAAGTTAGAATTTAACACTTTATTAACTATTTTTTTTTCTCAGAAATCTTCTGATGAAAGGTTTTTAGCTAGGAAATCGTAGCTAATTTAAAACAAAAAAAACCTTCAAATACATTAACTTTAGGAAAAATTCTGCCTTCTGGTTACTCATACTTTGGGGGAAAAAATCTAGAGAAGGGAATGATCACCCACAGCCCCAGTATCCTGATAAAGATGCAGAGGATGTGGAAAATGCAAACTGAAGCCTCTGTCATGACTGATTCAAACCATCAGCTTRAGCTTTGATGGCCCACAATTTCCTGATGTGTCCAGTATTCCATAATCCTTGCCCTTTGGTCCAGAGAGTGCTTCTTTTGAAGGTCATCTAGTGCCCTACTGGGTTTTCTTGACCACTATTTTGTTTTTTTCTTTCTACAGAAACCCATCTGTTCTAATAGCAGGTCACTCACCTGGGCAAATCCCAGACAGATGGTGCTGGAAAACTGAAGAATAATACTTTCAGTGCATAATAGGCGCAATAAGAGTGGGGCTCTGGTTTGCTACATAGATAGTGTACAGTGTTTATGGACATATGTAATCAGAAAAAATAGAAATGAATGTGGAGGGTGCTGTTTTTGAATTTTGAAATTTAGGATGGTGATTTAGCTGATCATTGGGATACTTACAGCTCTAAGGAAACTAAAATATCTCTCTCCAGTTTATGTCTTCTCTTTGTCTTTAATTTCTTRTTATTGCTGAAATTTGGAGGGAAATCAGAACTTTTTAATAAAAGGGAGTTGTTTGTTTTCTAATYGGATTTATTTTCCAGTCCTAAAGAAAAAGAATGAGTAATGGGTATTTTAAAAGTCCATTTAAGTGTTTAGTCAGGGATTCTCAAACAATTAGTAGAAGATACACAGATGAATTTCCACTTTAAAAACTGAGAGATGTCCAAAAATTCATTAAATAAGACCTTGAACTTGCTGTACAAGAAAGTAAATCTGAATAAGTTTTGATCCCCTTTCAGACATTGCAACAATACACAATTAGAACTGTGAAATGTGTAATTCACAGCATGAGACATGACTTGATAACACTGCCAGGTTTAAGACGGGACTAACTTTTTGATAGGTCTTCAACTTTTCTTAGCCCACCTAATCTTTCCCTAATTATTATATTCAGTTCACTGTGTTCTTTGGAATGCCTTGAAGGGGAAAATAGCATGAAGATTCTTTATGTCCATTCTTTGCCAACTACTGTTCAAAAGATATTTGAAATATTAAGCTATTAACTGAGACAAGTATGCAAATATAGGTCAGTTGCTTATGTTGAAAATTTTATATCCATTAAAATGTTGTGAATTTCCCTCTGAAATTAATTAGGATKTTTGGACTGGCACAAGAATGTCTTTGTATAGGGAATGCTTGTAGTACAGAGGTAAAATTAATTATTTTCAGAGGGTAAATATCAAGATTTTAATGACACTTACTGTAGCTGCCAGYTAAGAGGTTTTCCATGGGTTAGTTTCCAAATTGGCCTGAGCTCTTGCAGCTACTGGCAGGGGAGCCTGCCTGTATTCTGCTGAATTTCAGCACTTACATAAGATCTATGCTGAAAGCTAGATTTATTCACTATTATATATGTTGAAAAACACCATATTTTACCCTTGTTATCATCAACTTCTTGAGGTTTCAGTTTAAAAAATCCAAAAAACAACTCAAAGGAGACTTTTTATGGAATAGGAAAAGAAATAATGTAAGGATGGGTCTGATTAACTCTCAGAATGAAGAAAGTTGTCTTCTCTGAAGATCACTTAAAAACAAAGGTCGGGGGTGAAGACAAGAACATCATCTGGCAGAGTAATAGAAGGTGTTTATTTACATTTATGGAAGCTTTGGAATACCTTGTCACCGTATATTTTTTAATAGGTTAAAATAAAAGTGGGCCAGCTAAGAAATCCTTTATTTTCAAAGTCAGAGCTTGACACACTGAGCAGATGATTGCATGTACATTAATTGGCTCTGCTAAAAGATTTGCATCSACAGAAGGTATGGACCCTCTAGCTAATTTGCACTCTCTGCAAGCAGAATGATAACTTATTACTTTTTCCAAACTCTTCCCTCTGCAGATCATGCACCTCCCTGGAAATTCCATGCAGACTTCTATACCAGGCAGCTTAAGAATTTAAGACAGAGAAATTACTTTGTTCTGTGAGCAAACACAATGCAGGTTAATTTTCACTAGAATATAGCTTTCCTTTTAAACATGGATAGGTCACAAGTACATTAGTCTTGTAGTCCTAAGTATAAAAATGTCCATGACAGGAGTGAAAGTCAACAAGGATGCTCTACACATACTTACCCATCCCCTTCTGATCCCTCCATTTCCCATTACTTGCCCACATAACCTTAATCTTCTTGCAATCACATACCACCGCTGYGTTTAATGGCAAGCACGGTGAAGTGTTCCATACAGGGGACTTTCGTCTGGTGTACTAAATGTGATATTATAGCAAACACTGAAAAAGGTCAAAAAAGTTACAAGGACACTTGTCTTAGGCTGCACTATGGGACAGTAGTATCTGGGCATAGATGTGATCTTTGGCCTGCCTATATCTGACAGAACACACCAACAGGAGATGGATGACTGAATTTCATCATAGAACTGATTGTACCCTGCCACTGTTTCAAACTAATCTCACTGAGAGGCATGGCTGTAATACTGAATACTCTGGGAACTTTGAGATCTGTAAGTGCTGTTGCTCTTCAGAGCTTTTTATCATTCTGCTTCTTACAAGTCCTTTTGAATTCTGTTGTAAATACAGTGCCAAAACCCTTGGGTCATTGAAGGCATGAGTTCCCAGAAGCAGAGTAAATTCTGAATTTTTCAATATTTTTGCAAACCTTAAGAGAACTTGACCTTCTTTTACCTCCAAGCAAGACTCTGGTAGAATACTCAGCACCAAAGCAAAAAGGAAAGCTAAAAYTGCTACCTTGAAATAACAGCTTTCTTCAGCAGAAAGGAGGTAAATAAATGAGTTGTCCAAATGCATATTTCTTGAAAGATCTGTAATTATGAATTTTCAAAGTTTTCAGCTATTAGTTATAGTAGAGTCAGTTTATTTGGAGAATGTTTTAATATTTAGGCTAAAGGATTAAGCAAATGCATGCAGTAATTATAAAGATGTCTGAGTTKCCAGGACTCGGTGATAAAAAAAAAAGCATCAGCCGCAATTCTCCTATCTGCCTTTTTGTGAAAAGGAACAAAAAATGTGGAGAAGATCTGATTTCCACAAATCCTAACTCTTCCCCGTAGGATTTTGCCCAGATGCACTTTGGTCCCTGCTATGTTTATGACCAGTTTTCAGTGATCTCATGTGTACCATATCTGATCTATGCAAAATGAAGATCTTTCCCATTAAAATGTTGTCTTTTTGATTATTTGGTTGGTTGGTTGGTTGGTTGGTTGGTTGGTTGGTTGGTTGGTTGGTTTTTGTTGGTTTTTTGTTTGGTTTTTTTTCTGGTGTGACACATGGTGAGGTAGAAGCAGTAGTCCAGCTGAAAAAAGTCTCTGATTTGTGAGGATTTTTGAAGGCCTGTTTCTGACCTTGTACCAGGAAATTCTTTATTCTTCTCATTAGGCAGGATTTTCAGTCTGTGAAGAGCATGATATCATGAGGTCTTTGAGCATCTTGTGTTTCTCTTGGCAGTGCTTGCTGGCTAGAGYCATTGTCTTCTCACAGCTGTAGTGATTCAACTTTACAGAGTGGTTGCTCAGAACTTGGCCAATCAGAAAAATCAAAAGGAAAGGAAAACCAAATAGGAGCACCTATTTAAAAACGTAGGTTCTGTTGTTAGGTTCATAAGCACTTGTTGGGAAAGATTCTTTCGAGAAGTACTGAGTGTGAAGCATTTCTGCTGGAGAGAAGAGAAATTTATCTTTGGTCAACAGCTGCATTTTATTTTGGAAARTAAGGTTTTTAGGGGCTAAATCTTAAATATCCAAAACACTAAAACTGCGCTCCTGGTATCTCTGTACGCTGAGAATCTGACACTTACTTCAAAGAGGCCTCATCTTTCCTGGTAGCACAGGAGATAAAATTTCATCCAGTATCTTGGGTTTTCCTGACATTGAGCCAGGATCAAACCCTCTAAATTCCCCCAGGAAAGAAGGTAGCAGGAAAAGCCAGAGTCCCTCTAGCCCATATAGACAGCAAATGTTATCTAAGGAAATATTGCAATCTTAAATTAATTATGATGAAATGTTTTATTTTAATAAGTTATAACCCTTTTTCTCTGAGCAGGTGCACTGAAGAAGGCTGGTATCTCTTTGCAGACAGCTCAAATGGAGAATTTGGTGACACAGCTGACATTGCTACCCCAGTCATCTCCCTTACAGGGCCCAGATGCAAAATCGTATTTTGGAACCACATGAATGGTTCAACAATAGGTTCTCTGGAGGTATGGAGATCCTCTTTATTTTGTTTTGTTTTGTTTTTCTGCATGAAATTGCTGTGAGGAAATTTATGTGTTCTCTTTTAGTTTCATTAAAGCCCGGGATGCTAATAAACGAAAATTAACAATTGCTAGCCCTCTACTGCTCTCAACATATTATGATACGAAGGAGGAATAAGTTCAAATACTGGAGAAATTATAAATTAGAAACTTCTACAACAAGCAAAAATTGCAACTGTTATGGACATGCCATGGTTGAAAATTCAATTCAAGAAAAAGTTTTGTGTCACACAGTACCATTTGACACTGAAAAGCAGCAATAGATATTTGGACATCAAGGTCTTAGGCTAATGTGGGAGCATGGGAAAAAGAAGTAATTGTATGAAAATTCAACAGAAATTCTTGTRGAAAGAGTTTATTCCTTGAAAAGCTGAACATATCACATTCAGAGATTATTTATATTCATGTAAGCAGCATTAAACTATTTCTGTGGCATATAAGCAACAAATTGGCTTTCCCATAACTTTTTTCCTTAAGTCACTGCAGACAGATGAATGAATGAATAAAACAACATTGTTCTAAACAATTATTTTTACCACACAGCTGTGTGCTTATAATGGGATTTCCCAGGAATGCTAGAGAATACCTACAGCATCAGGAATGTATTGAAAAAAATGTTCATATAATTTACCCAGTCACCTGTGCACTCAGTATCATACTGAATGTGGGCAGTGYGTGAAGATTTAAATATATATATTATAATAAAAGGTGACAGAATTCAGCTGTTTTGAAAATGAAATTAATATTTTGTTGACATCAGWAATGTGATGTGGGATGTGGTGAACTACACACCATTCATGTGACTGGCTAAATATTTAGTGGAAGCACATTCCATGAYTTCTTGGATTTCTTCCTAAAAAATTTTTTTTGAGTATTGGTAAATTTCTCCCAACTAGGTAAAGATCTTGCTAGGCTGCTTGGCAAATGGTCAAATATTAATTAATCAGAATCAGTGGGAAATCAGAGGATAAAGAGGTTCATCCTCAGTTTTAAGGCTTGGGACCAATTAATGAGCTTTGGGACTTTGCACACTCCAGGGTGTAGGTTCCTTTACGGTGTAAGAACTCGTGTTWGTTGGAATTATGTTCAAAGAATGTTTTGTAGAAATCAACAGCAATTCTATGGAGCCATGCCCAGTGATACCAGCACAAAAGGCAAATGTGTATAGTACAGATTTTTTCTTTTCTCAGTTTCAACACTGATTATAATTTCCCTCTATTCTTTAACTGATCCTCCCTCACCTCAAACTTACTTCATTTTAAGATGTACCAAAGGAAAATCATGAAACCTTTGCACACTGTTAATAATTGCTTAGTTTCAACTGCTTGATTAATCATTCAATAATGGATATAAGAATAACTCAGAATATAAAATTATTTAGGTGATTTCTCATTATTTATATTAAGAAGGCTCTAAGTATTGTAGGAATGGGAATGTTTTCTGTGCTTAAAAGACCTTTTATCCATATCTTCCCCCAACACTACCACATTATTTTCTGCACCATGCCATCAAATGTCACATAAGATTGCTGAAGATTTTCCTGCCATTTGCATGAATGGTTACCTTCACGTGTTTCTGTTACTTTCTTAAATACTGATTTGCTGTAACTTTCCTGAGCAACCTCAATTTTATTATTTGTTGGAGCCTTTTTTGTTTAGTTTCTGTATTTTGACTTGGCATGGGTAATTCTACCAAAGTATTAGATGTGCTTTTTTGCAATGGAATTGAAATGTATAGAGGTTCAAAGTGCATTAAGGTACAGAGAAGCATTGTTTTAATGGCATACAAATTAATGGGCCATGTTTTACTCTAAAGTTTTAACCTTTTTCATTATATGATAGAAAATATGAATTCATGATGCAGGAATTGGATATATAATAGAGAAGATAATTAACATATCTTCATATATAACTATATTATTTGCATTTGAGATTAAAAAGAGATACTTTCTTATTCAGCACTCTTTATTCTTTCAAATAATGACTGTAATCCCTTTCTCACTAATTTATTTTTTGTCATTTTAAATTCACGTCTTCTACGGCAGATCTTCCTGTCTATAAAGTCAGAAGTCACTTGTTTTTCTGTTCAAATTAAACAGATAATTTAAATATTATCTGTTCCTTTCCCCCCCCTAATATGAAAGCTCTTTAGTGTGAGGATTTGCTGTTTTCTTGGCAGAACTAACCTGTTATGCAATATCATATACACTCATGGGACTGCATAAATTTAAAAGAGGAAAAAGGTTTTTTCATTATGATAAAAAATGCCTGGGCTGCCCTAAGAAGATTACACAGCATAGCAGTAAATCCTTGTAAGCAGAAGTAGTTCAGGCAACTGGTGAATGAATGTTTAGCTCTGCTAGTACTGGCTGGAGACACAGCCTGACACACCTCATCAAACACCCATCTTGTTACTGTCAGCTCAGTTGAATTTGGATGCTCAAGAGATTGGACCAAAGAATATTTAGGACTCTCTGCTCATGTTGAACCGTGTCATCATTCCCCAATTTGCTATTTACAAGGGTATGGGCTTTTACAAGTCTTTCATTGCTCAAAAGATTAAATTTTGTCTTTATAAAAAGAAGAAAAAAAATTATTTTTAGAAGAAACAAAATGTTTCATAAGAATCAGGACAAGAAACTCCATCCTGGAAGAGGAGTTAATTGTATGCATGAACAAATATATTTTTCARCAAGTCTTGTTAACCCTGTTTCTGTGTTGTACAACTGAATCACAACCCACAAATGAACAATTTTTATTCACTGCTAGCCACTCTGGATAAATTAATGAGATTCAGTAGTCCAGTTAAGGCTGCGGGCTGCATATGTTTATGAGGAGGTCAGAAAATCTTAAAACATTATTTTCTTAGTATAGTCATTTAAAGGGCCATCTCTATGTGCGTCAGGTTGGACACTAGGAAAAGGTTTTGCACCCAGAGGGTGGCTGGGCAYTGCAGCAGGATCCCCAGGGCAGCAGRCACAGCACCAAACCTGGCAGAGTACAAGGAGCTCCTCAGCAGTTCCAGATCCATGATTCAGCTTTGGGTTGTCCTGCAAGGGGTAGGGATTTGGATTTGATGGCCCCTTCCAATTCCAGATATTCTATGATTCTGTGAATTTTAATGGTGGAATAGARATTAGACGTACAAGATAAGATTGTACTCTTGTATACGATGATAGAGCTCTTAAGTGAGTTGGTAATGGAAACATTTTTTTGTGATCCAAAGTTATTTTCTTTTTTAGGTACTCTATAAAAGCAGTAACAAGACTTCTAAACTGTGGAGTCAAACTGGCAGCCAAGGTCCCCAGTGGAACAGAGYAGAAGTGTTCTTAGGAATTCGTTCAGATTTTCAGGTGTGTCTTCCAATGTGATGTGCTCCTAGAGAGCTGGCTAYTAGTACTTCTATACTGAGCATTCTTCACCTTCTCATTTTCCTTTTCACACCATGTATGTACCTCTCCTCCCACATAGAAGAAGTCATCTTTTTGGCTGTCTGATTAATTATCTGAGCTGGTCTCACGTTTTTGGCGATTTCTCATTCCTGTTTTATCTCAGACTGATATCCATTTTTAAGACTGAGAATCCCATCTATCCTTGAATCCTCAACTTAAAATATTCTACTTCTTTCTCCTTAGTGTGCAGTAAGTAAAAATATCTGGATTTTGGAAAAAGACTCTTGAGCATGATGTTTGCTTTGAAATCAGAGCAGATTCCCAAACCCCTTAGAGATACTTGCTTAGTTGCAGACTTATGGAAAAAAACTAAAATTCCCCAAGGATAGTCAGTAACAGATTTTTAAAAAAGTTACATTTCCTGGTGCAAGGTATGTCTTGGAATTTTAATGAAATTTTAAAATTCTTTCTACATTCATGGGAATTAAATGATGAATGGCAGACTAGTCTTTTTCAGACTTTCTTTGCAGAAGTAGGAAGAACCCTTGCCATTAGCTCAGGATGAGTGAGGACTAGTATCTCTTTGAGTGGCATGATTAATTTCCTTTTTTTGGTGTGCTTAGTAATGTTAGATGTACCAACTGTAGTACAAGTTTTCATAGAATTATGCTTTGACACTAAGAACTGACCATTTCATATTAAAAAAWTTGTGAGGACCATCAGTCTGTTCTTTTCATGTTGTGTGTATAAGCTTTTCTCTATCTTATCAGTGGCTTACTGTAATAGCTCTGTAATTTTCATTAGGTTATTTTCAGGGCAAAACGTGGTGTCAGTTACATGGGAGACGTGGCACTGGATGATATTACCTTTGAAGATTGTTCCCCTCTGCTAATCTCAGACAAACCTTGCACATCAGAGGAATTCATGTGTGCCAACAAATACTGCATCCCAAAGAATAATCTGTGTGATTTTGTAAATGACTGTGAAGATAACTCAGATGAAAGCCCTAGTATTTGCAGTAAGTATGGTAGTTTTTTAATATAATTATCATAAATAACTCTGCCTGCTGTGAMTTTTTAATACTCAAATATTCTTGACAACTCATCAGCTAAGAAAGCAAACAAAAAGGTAATAATTTAATTCTATTCCTTCACTTTTAAGGATTTTTAATTATTATTATTTAATCTAAAATCCACGATACAAAATAGAAAGAGCTGCTAATGGATGTCTTAAAATAATTCAGAAAGCAGCTGTCTTTAAAAGCAGAATAAAATTATCCTGCTTTCCATATGAAAAGAATGTATTAAAGCTGAAAAAAAATTCAAGCATAATACCTTTGGGAGACGAGGAGCCTACCTCCTTAGATATTTCAAGGGTTGTCAGGTCTCAGCAAATTATTTTAGTCTGAATATTGTACAATTTTGGTTTTACAAGACATATCAAGAAGCAGCATATGTAGTATCTGATTCAAAGAATGATGTTTCGTATCAAATGGCTCCTTCTGAATCACAATATATGGTATTAACRCTTCCTTCTTTTACTACTAATGTGGGAAATGCTCACACAATCGAATCTCCATTGATTGGAACCATATTAACAGTTACCTCATTTTTACTGAGAATATTAATTCAGTTTATCAAATTCTCAGTGAATACAATTCTTTGAAGCAAAGGTATGCTGATATCCTGTGAAAACTAAGGTACATGGCAAAGGAACCATGTCTTGCAAATTATTTTCACACTGTTAAACTACTCAATGATTTCCAATCCAGGAATAGTGCATCACTAACCTATACAGGGACCAGCTCAGATTTTCTGCAACTAAAAATGACGAGTGTTTCAAGTTGCAATTACTCTGTTAAAAAATATTCTCAAAATTTGACTTTTGTTTTCTGAATTTTTTTTAAATATTAATGGGTTTGTTTGTTTTTTTGTTTGTTTGTTTGGGGTTTTTTGGGGGGGAGTTCTGTATTGTCTGTGTTTCCYGTGAAATATCATCAGACAAATATAAATTGAAGCATTAAGGGCAAAATGGTTCAAATAAACTTATGGGATTTCGTTTTGCAACCACTATAATACGTATTTTATTCTGATTTCCCATTAGAAGAGATTAATTGAAACAGTTCCATACAGTGAGTGCTTTCCTCTAACATGTTTTTTTATTATTACTTTTAAGAATGGAAAAAAAATTGCAAAATAATTTTAAAAGATTTTCCTAACTGCATTTTAATTGTAAGCTTTACAGTGAATCTATATGGTGCTTTACAAGCACAGGAGTCATTTAATGTGCAAGTGCACAATCATCTGCAGTAACTTGAGCTTCTAAGCAGGCTGCCTAAATTTTCTTTTTCATCAGTGAAGTAACTTGTTTTCAGGCTGAAGTTCATCAACTTAAAATCAGTTGTTTGAGTTAGATTAAAGAAGTTGTCCTGTAGATATGAGTATTTCTCTTTGTTGACAATAGAGATCCTACAAGGACATCTAAACTTAGATTAGGTAATACCTACTATGTACAGCATTAGCAGGGGTATCAGTGCTCATGCCTTAAGGTCTTGATTCTTGAAAACGTCTTTAAGATGAAAGGGTCAGTTGTAAGCACTCTGTTGACTCAAGATGGAATTCATAAATAATGGAAGGAATTTCTTTAAGAATGGTCTTGAAATATTAAGTAGCTAAATCAGTTGAAAAATATAATTAGGAAAAACTTTATGGGCAGTTTGCATTCAGTTGAGTTAATCTACAATCTGTGATTTTCATAAGAGATAATCATATAACTTCACACATCGGGTCTGGTTGGTTTATATTGTTACTTCAGATGGCACTATATTTTCAGACAGAGGTAAAAGGGAAGCTAGTCTTGCTAAGCAGCTCATACTGTTAAGAAAAAATTTCTAACTTTTTTACTTTATGATATTCACAGATTAAAATTCAAAGAAAAAATATTTTATCTGATTTGAGCCTGATATTTTTGAGGTAGCTGTCTTTCCTGATTTGGTCCATGCGTAGATTCCATGGATTTTAGATTCTTAGCCTGGTTACCAATGCTTCTGAGTACCTTTCAGTTAAATAAAACTACTTCTAAGTGGCTGAACTTTATCAGGCCTCAGAAGAGGCTCAGATTTTGATTACATTTTGGAGGAGACATTTTGTGATTTCTGATATTGTCCTACAAAATAGTACATACAGTTTCCAAATTTATCTTCAAGACACTTTCCTTTTCAGCAATAATAGTAAGAATATTCAGGGCACAGTCAAAAGTTTCTTGAAGTCTCTGCTGAAATTTCAGCTTATTTCAGCAATTTTACTCTTACTTGGTAATCATTACAATGAACTTAYAGGTGTATAGAGAGAAAAATATACAGAAATTAAACTTCTGAAATGATGCAATTGACTTAATTTATGTGGACAGTTTACTCACCATTCTGGCTGTTTTGACATTCAAGATGCAAAAATTTATAAAGAATATGTATGTTTCATATAAAAATCAACCAAATTATGAGAGATTTCTTCTTTTCTAGGCCTTAAGTACACTTAAGGAGATATGTAGACAATCATCTAATCATTTATGTTGGAAAAGACCTTTAAGATCATTAAATCCCACTATTAGCATTAAMAATTTCACCACCAAACCATGTCCCTGCGCGCCACATTTATGTGGCTTCTCAACACCTCCAGGGATGGTGTCTCAACCACTTCCCTGGGCAGCCTGTTCCAATGCTTAACAAACCTTTCCATGAAAAATTTTTCCTACTATCCAATCTTAGCCTCTGCTTGTGCAACTTGAGGTCCTTTCTTCTTTTATCACTCATTACTCGCAAGAAGACACTGAGCCCCACCTCGCCACACCCTCCCTTCCAGTAGTTCTCAAGAGCAATGCTGCCACCTCTGACCCCTCTTTTATCCAAACACCCTCAGCCCCCTCAGCTGCTCCTCTTCAGACCTGTGCCCCAGGCCCTTACCCTTCTTTGGAGACAATCCACCACCAACATAATTTATCTGTGTTTCTCTATTGGCTAAGGAAATACAAGTGAATCAAGGACTTTTGCAAAAGTAAACTAACTTTGGGTGCAATTGGGCTCACGATTATCACACCCACATTTATGTTTTGTCTGTATCTGTCTATATAGAAGCTGTGTTTTTATGGCGCTCAATAGTTTCATTTGAATGCGTCAGTTCCCTAGATAGAGGCATTTCTTCCTGTTCTCACCTGATCTTAACATGTTTCTTCAGAAGGAGGCTGGTTTTCTGCATGTCTTGAATGCTCTATGCGGGGGGCCAGTTAAGACCCTAAGGAGCTAAAATTTGGTTGCACATATACCAAAGATTCTTGGTTGACAGTAATAAAAAAACCACTGGACCCACCTCATGTATATGCAAGTAGGTTTATCCTAATATTTTAGTCCAGAATGTTCAAAATGCTCTTTTTTATGAGATACATGGATATTATTTTTTATAGTGAAGCTTTTCCCCCCCGTAGATTGGCATACTATGTTGTAGTATATGTACTTAGTTAACTACTTGAAAAGAAATCTCTTTTCATGTGTGGCAAATATATTTCAGGTACATCTATTGGGCATTGCAATTTTGAGTTTGACCTTTGTGGATGGAAGCAAGATGAAAATGATGACTTCAACTGGCACCTCAGAACTAGCAGTACTGCAAAACTGGGCACTGGACCAGCTACTGATCATACACTGCAAGAGCCATCTGGTCATTATATTTTTATAAAGAGTTCATTTTTTCAGCTACCAGGACAGAAAGCTAGGATTTCTAGTCCTGTCTTAAGCAGAAAGAATAAAAACTGCAAGGTATGTGAGGGTGTGGTAGTAGCAGGAATGAAGAATTTAATTTCTGGATTGCAGCGAGACTCCTAAAATGATTAAAGATGATTACTGAAATAATTCTTGAGAAAAAAAGAAAACCAAAACACCCTTTTGTAGAGAAGTCAGGATCAGATCTTATTTCATTTTAACCATAAGAAAAATCTTGCTGCAGGAGAAGAGTTATTCTGGAAGTAAATGAGTACTCCATGAGATTCAGATGAAGCTGCCAATAAATGCAGTGTCTGATTTACAATGTCTTATGCAACTCATCCAAAGTAACAAACAACTATTTAATGGTTTCTGATTTTATGGAGAAAGTGTTTATAAGTGCAGTAAGAATTGCTTTTAAAAGAATAGAACTGCAAAAGGAAGGATGCGTAACAGAAACTTTGTTACCAGCWCTTCTCTAGAAAATGGAGAAGTTAAAGCCTTGATCTTCCAAAATATTGCAGCACATTCTGGTTACTTCAGCTTGAATATTTCTTTGCAAACCTGGAATAAAAAGTTTCTTGGTTTTGATACAACTTTTATAGTCTTTGCTAAAAATATGAAGTCCCAGAAACTTTAGCTCTGCCTTATTTTGAAACCACAAGTTTACCTTTATACATCTAATAAGTAGGCCTCTCAAGAGGATATTTTTATGAGGCCATTTTTAAAAAAGCTTTTGAAATTACCTGTTTGTGTGATCACAGAGCTATGCTCATCAAAGGAAGGTGGTCTTAGACTGAAATAGTCCTAAACAGTTTATTGGCTGCGCAGGTGACCTCTCTGTGCAAAATGTCCAGTCATGAGCCTCTAGTTTCATTTATCTCATACTATTCCTGAGGAATATTCCTGACCAGTTTATTTGTAACTTGGAAAGAGCTCTGCTTATGTTTGAGATTTCTAGCCAGTTCMTTTTACTGAAATACTCTCTCAAAAGTCTACAAACTCTTTATAGATAAGAAAGTCAGGAAGTATTAAACATAAAGGACTTGATTTATGATTCAAAAGAAAACTTGACTAATTATGATATTCAGTAGCAAAATTTAACCTAGCCATTATAAAATTATCTTCAAAATTGGAATCATGTTAATTTTTGTATTGCCTAAAATACATATACTAAAAAAATTCTGCTTGCAAAAACATGGAGATCTCAACCTTTTGCTTCTAGCATCGTATTTAAAAGTATCTCTTTCTCTGTATTACCTGATTTTATACTCTAAAAATAACTTTTCCACTTTTTGACTTCTATGAATCATAAAACATACATAAAGAAGTGCAGAATAACTGAGAATGACATGTTGACATCTGTACTGTTATGCATCAAACACTAAAGGCAATTAAGTGCTTGAAATATAACTATGGGAAACTGTTGCTTTTATCACATGGAAAATTATTTACAAAAACAAACAGGTTTATGCACCTTGTGCAGACCAAACTCTTGACATTCATTACGTGGCCTGAAGCAGTCAGTCATATTTATGATATTTTACTTTTTGCAGATTTTGAGCAGTTCTGAAACTTACACATAGACGAATATCCAAAGGAAGTGCAATTATTGGTATAGGAAATTATATGAATGGAAAAAAATATGTCAAGATCTGAAACCTCATCTCATAAGATCAGAGAGTCCCCTAAAGTATTTTACTCCTTCCTATGTGTTATTTGAGAAGAAAATGCTTCATGATATTACAACAGATTTAGTATGGGATCTTAGACCATTTCAAATCATTGGAAAATGAACATTTACATCAAYTGGACAAGTTTTATGCATAGAAAACAAATAAAGAGCAGTAACTTTAAAGGGGCATAAATGAATAAAATTATTTTGTCTATATACAAGACTTCCAGAAACAAGAGAGTGCAGTTAAATGTGATGAATTTTYACTGTGATCTTTTTATGTATGTATTTGGTCTTTTGTATTTAAAGATTTCCTCATTTTTACTAAAATAAATAAATAACTGTTTTGTGATCCAAGTACCTCTTATATATTTTAGGTTTCTTTGGGGTTATTTTTGCATATGTTCATGTAAAAGTTTTGCTCCTATTACTGATTGTATTATTTTCTATTTGCACATTCTATAGCCTACATAAACACATTTTTAACCAGAAATTTTTTCAGTAAACTGAAGTTGATTCCTATATTGTAAATGGCACTACTCCATTCCTCTGTTTACTTAAAAATATTTTAGTTCTTTCACATTTAAATGCAAGAGTCATTCAAAAGAATGCAAGATCTGATGCTGAATATGTTAATGCTGGTTTTGAAGTTTGACTGATGGAATAGCTAAAGAATTGCAAAAAGTTGTTCTGTTGCCTTTTGATTAAATTATTTTTCAATCAGTAAAATTAATGACTACYCTTAATGCTATTAGTAATGTTCAGTTTAAGAATTAGAGTCAATACAATAGCAGAATTTGACTGAAGTCACCTATTGCATACTTTATGCTCTTGTTTTTGCCTACAGATAATTTTCTATTATCATATGTATGGAGCTCACATTGGATCGTTAATTATCTACCARAGAACTACATTGAAACATGAAAAAATTCTCCTTAATCTTACTGGAAACCAGGGAAATTTCTGGCAGCGCAAGGCACTGACCCTGTCTGGAGATGGAGATGAAGATTTTCAAGTTGTCTTTGAAGGGATAGCTGGAGAAGGTCCCAAAGAYGGCATAGCACTTGATGACCTCACATTTTCCAGGGAGTGCTTACCATCCCAGGAGTTTTTACCAGCAGAACCCACAGAGGTACCTCCAATAGGTATGTTCCAGCTATGGACAGTCTATATATGTTTGGAAAGAAGGGATAGCAACATTATTTCCATTTCTTTGTCTCTCCTTCAAAAGAGAAATAGTATACATATCTTGCAAAAGACACACAGAAATTTTAACACTTTTAGGCAGCCCATGAAATTCRAATAAAATCATTTTATGAAATAGTTGTTCAGGTATTGAGTCAACTGTTGTGAATCTGCAAAGCTTCTTGTCCAYCCACATACACTTAGCCAATATCCTGCTTAATTCAGTAGGATTTATTAATCAAAAGTTGTAAAATAGAGTTGTTGTAGAGTAAAGAACTGAGTGGAACAGCTTGCAATAAGGCCAGCAGGCTTAAATGGCTGGTGGGAATTGCTACTAATACTGGTTAGGCACCATATCCATCTTCTGCCTGTGTGGTATGGTGCCAACATCATTGCAATTATTTGCACCATCCTCACTTACTGCACTAGGGAAATAAAACTCAGAAATCATTTACCAGAAATTATATAGTTTGGATGGGGATGGATCCCAATAACCCCAAGGTAAGAGCTACTCATGAAAGCACTGCTGCTGTAGGTTAGTAGTATTTGCTTGGACACAAATGATGAAGGAGAGACTTTTTTGACAGAACAGGACAAATCTTTTTCCTCCTTCCACATTTATCACAAAGCTACTGAAATGTAACCCCCTGAAGTGGAATTTAGGAGACGCATTTTGTTCCTGGGTCTGCTACAAATTTCCTGCATGGCTGCAGAAAGTCATTTTATCTCACGTCTCTGTCTTTCTGATCAATAAAACAAAGTTAATATTTCCCAGTGTCAAGGACTACCACGAGAATGGATCATTAATTTGTGTGAGCAACTTTGCTTTGTTACTGCTGCTAATGAATAGCCTTCCCCTTTAGGATGTCATTAAGCACTGCTCAGGCATTGGGAAATAACACTGACGAGACTACACCAAACCCAAGAAATTGCAGTGAACTTTGAGCACAACATAAACAGGAATATATGGGCAAAATTTTCCAGACATCTCTCTGATAAGGTGCCAGTTGTAGTACTACTGGCTTCCTACTTCTGCCAAGCCAGTCATGGAAATTTATTGCAAATAAGATTTGTATTTTGAAGTTCAGCTTTATATGAACGTTACCCCAGGAGGAACACTAGCCAAGCTTTCTGATTCTTTATTTTTGTTGTATTCAGACTCTATCCTCTTAATGGGAGATGCAAGTCCCTGTGGCAATGTTAGAAGCTTTAAAAGCTTTGGCTTTGATGGTAAAAGATGTTCCAAAACACTTTTAYATTTTATAATAAAAAAGATACTAAAATCTCAGGAAAGAGCCTCCAGAGACTGATTTCTTGATGCAGCTCATATAAGATGTTTTTTGTGAACTTCAGAGGTTCACAACTCTTTAAGGCAATGGTTTCAATTCATCCTTACAACAAACCATATTTTTTATATTGACAAATTTTACTTGTTCAGGATAAGAATTTACATGACCCACAGAGGGGTTCAACTTACAGCTGCTACTTTGCAGTGGTATCTGTTTGCATCACTGCTCGTAAGTGGATCTGCTTCTGCCCATAGAAATGCTCTGAACTGTGGCAATATGCATGCTGGATGTTGTGAAAACTGCTCTGTAATGCAACTTTTTAAAATAGAACTAGCTAAAATGGCTATGATGATCAGCTGCAAAAATCAGCTACCCTAGACTTATCTGCTTATATGTAGAAACAAAGGAAAGTTTCACCAAAAGTAAAACACTTCTATCAATTAATCARTTTTTTGGAAGTTTCTGAGGATAAGGAAGATCGTGCAGCAAAGATCTGTCTCCTTCTTGTCTCCAGCTAGGGAATATATTTGCTAAGAAAATAAAAATATTTTTTATTTAAGAGATAAACTCATAGTTTTTGAGATTTACTCTAATACAATTCCTTTTCAATTTTAATTTTTTAGATAATATTTGCAATTCACATATTAAAGGAGATTCCTCTGAGTCTTATTGAGCCATATCACTGTGTGAAACGACTATACTAAGGAGTCCCTGCTTGTTATTTCTGTGCATGGAGTCATATGGCAATGAATGCAGTGTAAAGGTGAAATTGAACAGAATCACTAAATGTTCCCATCTGTGACACAGACTCACTATTCAGAAGAATTTTTCCCTGATTCTGTACAAACACCTTGAAATTCTACACATTAACAAAAAATATATTCTAAGGTAGCTGTTTATTTCAGCCAAACATGCAGTAATGTTTAAAGGCAGGAAGTAAACACGGGACTGCTAGAAAAAATAATTTTGAAAGCTGGCATTGTAATTTCCTGTAAACTACAGGATAGTGTAGATTGTTCTCAATAGGCTGCTTAGCAACAACAATGCTGAACTGCAAAGCCGCTGAGAGCCGCTTAAATTGCTGGGCCTGAGAAACAATAAACATCATTTTAGGCTGGCCCTTATCAAATTTTCATTGTATGAACATCATTTTTGCTCCTGTGTCACACTGGTACTGTGTGGAGGAAAACGCAAAGACAATTTTGTTCTGACAATGTTGTTTGTGCCTGTTGCTGTGYCTGTGCAGTGTATAAGATTTTTGAGTTAGGTTCTGCCTTGTGTAAAAGGCTGCCTKTACCCACATCAGCCCAGGAAGAGGCCCTGGCCACGCTGAACCTTTGAAAGTTGCAGTTGTCTCTGTGTTTGGTTTGTCTGGCAAGGTTTTGGTGGTAGGGAGCTACAGGGGTGACTTCTGTGAGAAGCTGACAGAAGTTTCTCTCATGTCAGATAGAACCAATTCCAGCTGGCTCCAGGATRGATGCACTGCAGGCCAGGGCTGTGCCCACCAGTGATGGTTGTGGCAGCATCCTGTGRTAACAGATTAAAGAGAGGGAGAAGTTGTTGCACAAAAGCATTTGCAGCCAGAGAGAGGAGTGAGAATATGCAAGAGAAGGTGCTTTTGCTGGCGCCAGGGTAAGGGAAGAAGGACCAGGAGATTCCCCTGCCGCCTGTGGTAAATACCATGGTGAGTTAGGCTGCCTCATTGCAGCCATGGAGGTTAATGRTGGAATAATTATCCATTAATAATATTTTATAGTTACAGTTGTTTACAGAAGAGACGGCATGGATTTGACAGTAATTTCCATGATCTCTAGACTTGGTTTTCCTATCTTCTTTCTATCCCTTCCCTCCTGCAGTGTTGTTACTGACTATAAAAATTGGAGATCCCTCCATCAGAGTTTCTGCTCGTGTCTCCTTCCATTCACCTGGGAATACAACAGCTGCCAAGGGCTGCCTGATCAGATTAGCAGGCTACAATAAAGAAAAGTTATTCCAGAGACTAGAGAACTGGTATCTGCTGACTTCAGTTTTGTAGARGAGACAGTTATTTTCAGCAAATTAAAAGCAATTCACCGAAGTGTGGAACACGTCTTTGAGAACTTTGAGAACATAGGAATATTAACAGATCACATCAAGGTCCATTTCACTTGATTTCCTCTCCAGTGCTGTCTGTGAGATGCTGAACATATATGATATTTCCTCTTAATGTTCCTAATATTTCCTTTTTAGGAGACCTTACGAACCAAATGTGGTTTTGGATATGTAGCAAACCTTTATGTATTTGCCTTCTGTGTAGAGCCTAGTTTGCCTAGAAGCACATTCAGAAGTATAGCCCCCTTCTCATTTTTTGCAGTAAGTTGTGCAGTTCTGCCACTTGCAGAGAAAGTGACTCTGTTTTTACCCTCTTTTTACTGAAAATAGTGAACAGCCAAACACACCTATTCCATATTGTTCTCTATGCAATCACCCTTAAGCAAMATCATACACTGAAGGAGTTTCAACTTATATCTTACATGGAAACCATTCCTTATGTTTTCATTTCTCTGAATAAAAAAAAAAATCCACTATACTCTTTTGGGACTGTAAAATCAGGTCTGTATAGAGCATTTAGGAAATGAGTGACCAGAGGAATGATACTGTAACAAAATGGTTCTTTTTTCTTTTCTCTCTTTCCTGATAAATCCTAAAACCTTGATTGTTTTGTCCTTTTTGAGCACTGGGCTTTTGTGTTCCTGGAAGTGTTTCTGTACTGTGCTGTGTCACTGTTTAGGAGTGGTAGTAATAGGATTCCAGAACCTGTGAAAGATGGACTGTGTTATTCYGTGTATCTCAATAACGTGACATTTCATTGCCAGTCACTCAAGGTTCAATTATTTTGCTAAATTGTGACTGTTTATCTCCACTACAGTTATATAAAATAACTGATGTACCTGTGGGGGTTGGATGTTCCRGGGATTATAAGAATGTCCTGCAATGGCAGCTGATGTCAGAAAGGTTTTTTAGTTCATAATTAGCATTGGGTACAGTCCCATTAAGCATGTTCATTTTCCCAAAAAACTTTTCCTATTATTCATGGTCCTAGCTTATATCACCCTGAATACCTTCATATCACTGGAAAATTTTCTTAACTCATAATTCATGGACTTCCCTTGTCTCTTAAAAGTAAACAATAAAGTTTACAGCCTTGCTGTTTTTTCCCTCTTTCTTTGGGATTTTTTTGTTTTAGTTGATGGTTTTGTTTTGGGTTTTTTTGTGCTATACTGATTTTTAAATCCTTTTAGTAAAAATTTCTCTTTCACAAAAAAAAATTAAAATATATAGAATTTGGTCAGCAACATAATTAAAATAAATGCAAATTAAAATATATGCAAGGTAATGGAATAACCAGGAAATCAGATTTGCCAAAAATATTTTCATTTGAAATATAGCTCAAAACTCTAGAGYATACTCTAAAGGTCAAAGGATATTGCTTCTATCACTCTTTTGCAGTTATAATTTGATCTATAAAAGTTTACAGACACATAAACAGAAATAACTTTGGCAGGTTTTGGAACTTATATATAATTACAAGAATRATAAAATTTTATGCTTCAGTGCATAATGTGATCTACTGAAAAGAGGAAAAAAATCTCTTTATGCYGAACTAATCAAATAACAAAGCATTTATTGCTTCATTTAAAACAGCCAGCATTGACAATTGACTGAGAGAACAGGATGTGAAATGAATAAAGTAGTATTTTTAAAGCATTTTAAAACCAGTTCTGGGAAGAGAAAGAAATAAAAACAAACCTAAAATCAAACAAAAATAAACAATTAGTCCTGAAACAGCAAAAAAAAGCTTAACAAAAACCAATCAACCAACTAAACAAGGACCCTCAACAAAAAACCCCAAACAAAAACARGCCTATAAAGAGGACTCAAATTTCTTTCAGAGATTGAATCTGACTTTGTAGCTGTCTTAATTACATACGGCAGATTGTGAAGTTTCTTTAATTCATTGGTACCTGAACATATTCTCAGATACATCTAGAATGAAGTTCCACGCAAGAGGGAACTTTCATTTTCGTGATACAATAAAGCAAAAGGTTTATCATTATGGTATTTTAAAACCAAGAAATCTTCCTGTTTAATCTTTTCTCTCTTATTTCTGGTACATTATACAATTCTTTCCATATTTTTCAGGAAAAAGGTGGAAATACTGTAGAATATGTAGATTGGTTTRGGAGCTTGGTATAAAGCTACTATATTTGAACATGAGGTAGTCATTACTACAGGTTACTTGAATTCAATTTCTACATAAATTGTCCACCTGTTATTACAAAAATTATCCTTTTTATTGACTGTGAAGGAGAAAATATATAGCCCAGATTTTGGTGGTGTATTTTCTAAGTCTATTGAGCTTTTTCCAATTAAATTCCAAATCTGTGTAACTTTTTTAACTTTATCAATTTAACTAGAAATATCTTGCACCACCTTTTTAATTCCACAGTTTCTTCTGATTCTTTTTGCTGGTCTGTAGCTTGGACTCTGATCTATCTCCTTTTATTTCGAGTTCTAACCGTACCAGATTGTATAATGGTTTGAAAGCAAAGTGCCCATTTGCTAAACTAAAAAAAAAAATTATTTCACTAGTCTAATTTGGAAAATAATGGCAAAAATTTAGAATGGTTTGTAATTTTAGGGGAGTTAAATTTTTTTTTCCACTATTCTCTGGAGATTTAGGACACATTTCAGTCCCTAACCAACTACAACATTTGAATATGCAGTAAAGTACATCTAATTTGAAGATATTTCCCATACTTTATTATAATTTTATGTCAAAAAAGCAAAAAATTTTCCCTAGTTATTCTCAGACAGTGAAATTAAAGCCCAAAAATTCTTTGGATCACTAGTCAGATGTGAGGAGAGCCTGAATTGGGCCCATAACTGATTACAAGTCTAGAAACTGGCAGACAGAATGTGATTAATGTCATCCCAGAACATGATTAATGTCATCTAAGGTCCTTGGAGGTAGGGCATTGTCAGCCCTTGTTTTTCTGTTTCACAAAACTGTTTAACATCTTCAAAACTTTCTTTAGCTCTTGGGTCTCCACGGACTTGTTTCTGAGAAAGGTGTCCCAGAGCAGGCGTCCAAATAAGTATAAGGTCAGGAGAAAAGAATTTCAGTGCTGGCAATTTGATGAGAGACTCTGAGCAGCAGGTGAGGGCAGGTATTTATATCTACATTCATAGTATGAGCTGGTAATTTCTTTTGGTAATGAGTAGCTGGGGTTTGGGAATAGCTTTTATAACCAAATTGCTCCAAAAATTGGAAGAGGAATTTCTGGAACTATATTTATAAAGGAGAACCCTCTTGAAGAGCCCTTCTCTTTCATTTTCTCTCTACTGGGAAAACTAAGTAAAATCTGAGCTTTCTCAGGACCACCAGTGCTACTGTCATTATTAGCTCTCATTATGAGACATTTCTCTATGTGTTACATATTCCAGATTCAGAGCTGGCCTTCCCTTGASTGAACTGAGAGCATGAAAGCTCTAATTCTGCTCCCCATTCCAAGAACTAGATAAAGAGTTGCTCTTACTTGTCTGTAATGACTTTTCTTTTTCTCACACATTTAAAAGTAGAGAAATGATGTAACAGTACAGAGGAGTCTTAGAAATATAGGATGTTTCTACTATTAAGCCTTGCAGCAGCAAAAGCCATCTGAAAAAAAATTTATATTTCACAGAATCTAGTCCTATTTTATCTTCATGCAGTACACCTTTAATGGGCATTTGAATTTTGTAGACATCCTAGAACAAAATTTCTATATGTGGTTAAGACTGAAGACAAATGTGGTTCTTTATTCTCCTTCTCTAACTGTAGGAAACAAGATCTAACTCAAATGTTTTTTAAGTACATGYTTATCAATAGTCACTTTGGACTGCATTTTACATTACTAGTTAAGAATTTACATTTTACATGTACTCTAGACAAAGAAAAACATTATTTTGAACAAGATGTTTGTAAACTTTGTATGAAAGTTCAGTTTACACTTCRTGATTTACATCATGAAAGACTTCAGGCAACTCACTGCACAGCTTCATTTTCATTCTCTGATTTTTTTTGTACTCAAATTTTTCAAGAGAATGTGACTTCCAAGTAAAATGCTATTTTAGCTTTCACAAGGTACCTAACTTTCCCAAGATGTACCTGGATGCTGTTTAGTCTTAGGAAAAACAAAGTTAATACACAAATAAGAGGYATAAAGACTATTAACTGTCAAAATTTATTAAGCATTGTTGCCTGTGGGAGGACCACAATAATTTTTTGCYTAAAATCAGATCAGMCCCTTGGTCCATCATCCATGTTGAAGACAAGAGGCAATGAATGTGTTAAACACCTCTGCCTTGTCCCTGTTTGTGAGGAGACCATCCTTGTCCTGTAGTGGGTCAATTGCTGTTAATATATTTGAAAAAACCCTTTTTATTGTCCTCYCACAGCTCTGCTCAGCTGAGCCTTTGCCACAAAATTTTTTTCCCTACGGTGGAGAGCAGCATCTCTATATTTTTTCTGTGTCACCTGCCCTTGCTGCTGCTGGCCATACAGCTTCTTTTTGCCCTTTTTTCCAAGGAAAGATTCCTGTCCAACCAAGATGGCTTTCTGCTTCACCTGCTTGAGTTCTRACATTCGGGAATTGCCTGCTTCTGTGCCATTATTAGGAGATGGTGTTTAAAAAGTGATCAGCACTGATGGGCCCCAGCACTTGCAAAAACAGTTTCCCAGGAAACCTTAATAACTAATTCCCTGTGCAGTCTGAGGTCAGCTATCCTCAGGTCCAGAGTTGAGGCTTTGGCAGTTCTCCTGTCAACAATATCCACTTTGCTCATKAGATCCACTCTGATGACAAGCAGTAGATCAAGGAATTTGTCAAAGCTTTAAAAGAAGATTGTGTAAGAAATTACTCGGCTTCAATTGGACTTAGAGATGAAGGTTTGGGCTAGGTAAATATGAGGGGTTTAGGTAGTGTTGTTTTCTGGGTTTCAGGACTGTTGGTACTTTCCTCTGTACTTCGCTTAGCTTCCTTCCCAAGCAGAGGAAAGCTGAATGGCAGAACTTACATGGTAGGCTCTGGAAATCCTGTGGAGTGGCATCAAGCAATTTCATCAGGGTTGTTATTCTAACCATGAGCTGTTCTGTTCTTTCCATGTTCAGTCACTTGCTAAGCAGATGTGCTACTACTTGCTTACCTCAAAGTGTGCTGGTAAATGTGAACACGTGCTGAGTGACGGCGCAGTTAATAAAGTTATGAATGCTTTCAGGAATAAATGACTGTAATGGATTGGATTAACATTAAATGAGGAGAATAAAAAAATAATTTTGTCTTAATTGTTCATCGTGGCTGGAAAAAAAAGATAAGGAACAGAATTCCTTAATGGCACTAGGAGACAGTGTAACAATATTTTGGCATAACAGTGCCAAGAGTAATTCTTTCGGAGTTGTTTCAGAACCTCACCTCAAAGCACTTTTACTGACTTTATAGGTAAAATTTTAGTCTTTTTCTTTCAGTGTCTGAGAACAAACATGTAACTCAGAGGAAGGGAAAAGCTAAACATAATTGAAGCTACATTTCTACAAGATACTGTGTGATTAAGGTTTTTGTTGATATCTTTCTCCTCCATCAAGGATAAGGCATTTTTCATTTTCCTGTTGACCTCTTCAGTGGAGGCTTAAATGTGTGCAGAAGGCTGTTCAAGACATCAATGAAATCTTTTAATCATCACATACTCTTCAGATGAYGGTGGTAAATACAGTAATCCTGAAATTTATTCCTGAGTAATGATAGATGAGGATTCATAGGGGTCATGACATCCAATTTAAWCAGTTTGGGGCAGTTTTCATTTCTCCTACACCTGACCCTTACTCACATGTGTYTGAAAAGTTTTAATATAGCTGTGCTTAAATGTTGTAATTTTCTATAGAAACTCTGAGCACATTATGTTTCTTTCAGCAGTTTCTCGCTTCAATCCCATCTGTACACAAGTGAKAATTCTCCAGAACAATTTCCTTTGTAGTTTACATTTGTATTGTTGAATATTACTATTGATTTAAGGGAAGAGGTTGACATTCATAAATAGTAGAGAACCCCAGCTGATASTAGATGTATTTTTTGTTATCTTTCCCTTTGAATATTGAACAGTTATATCAAATTAAGGATGTGACTGAACTACCTCATAGTGTCTAACATGTTGATGAAAATGCCATTTTCTGAAGAACATCTGAGGTCTTGTGGACGTATAATAGAAAGACTTTTTACTGCTTATTCTACGTGTTTTTACATGCCTTTTTTTGCCAGAGAAAAGGTTCTCAACGTAGTTTTGTTCATACTTTCAGTTCTGGAACCAGTGTTTCTCAGGTTCTGGGACTCCATGCCCACTGTCCTCTCTCACCAAGGTTGAATCTGGCCAGGACAGTGTCCTCTGGTCTCAGAGTCAGGGCTGTGAATCTAAATTAGAGCTGGTTGGTCAGGCTTTGAACAGGATTTGAGGGAAGTGCTTTCCACCTGTCACATTTACTGAGCAGCTCTGGCAAATTGTACAAAGGGAATTTATCACTGCACTGCAGCTTCGTCTTCCACTATAGGCTTTGGTCAACAGCTTGGGGTATGTTGGAGAATATGAAACAATCACATATTCCATTGCTGCCAGTGAAGATCTCTCCCACTTCAGATTCAATTATAACATCATAAAATGCTTTTAGTTCACTGTTTAACCAACTTTTCATTGATCTCCATGTAGAAATTCCCTTCTAAAATACTTCAGATATCCAGAGTTTRTGCAACCCATTTCTCATGCTCAAACTGTTCTGATTTATGAGTGTCTGCTTTACTTCAAGCCATACTTTAGATTCAATCTCCAAACTTTTCTCCCATCAGAAATGCAGCCAGGGAAGCCACTGACCAGAGCCAGCTCTCGGCACCAGGAAATGCAGATGCCATAACTTCTTCCACCCTCCAGACAATCAGATAGCAGTTGGACCATTAAACCAGGGATCACAGCTAAATCATTTTGGTCTCTAAGGTAGAAACGTCACCAGTTGCACACCAGTCCAAGGTCTCATAAAAGCAGTGTTACATTGATGTGCCTCATGTCAGGCAAAATGTCAGTCTATAGTTGTATAGCATTTCACATGAGCTTCAAGTCGTACTTCTACAGGACATGCAGCAAATTTTTTACATACTTTTAGGATTGTGGATCTGATAACTAAGGAATATTTATTTTTCTGTATCTTTACTAAGGAATTCAGGCAGTAAATAGATTTAGATTTCATTTATTTGAGCCAGAATATGGCAACCCAAAATTTTGTTCAGTATAATTTTATTTTGGATTTTYGCTAAGAGTAAACTCAGGAGTGTAAGTTAAGCTTTTCTCTTTAGTCTTTCTCACGTAGTAGATGCTATGGATATGATGAATATTATATGATGAATAGGATTGTTTTTGGAAAAGCTTTGCTTAAAAACTAGATGTAAATTCCTTTTCTCTTAGTATTTCTAAGTCCACCCTCAAGAAGATAGGTTATAAATTTCARCATGGCTTTGGAAAGAGAAGACTGTACAAAAGAACTGATGTATCAGAGTTCTCGTTAAGTGTGTGTCCTGTTACAACAGTTTTCCTCACTTGCCCTTTTCTTCATGCAGGAGACATAGAACACCTTATTAGCACTGGAATAACAATATTGACATGTACTGTATCTCTTGTTTCACTTTGCTGGCAAGGAGCAAGCCAGTTGAYGCTATTGCAATGTATCTTTCATGAATCCAGGCCTAGGTCTCTTCTTATCCAGTATGGGGGTTTAACAYCTGAAGAGAGTAACTGAAAATTTCCTTTTAAGTTGCCCTATTAGCATATTTTATAGAATATATAGGTGTAGAATTACTCAAGCAACATGGAAAGTATGCACTGTTTCTGTTACTGAAGATATTGGTACGCCAGCACTGTAAGAGTGGGGGAGTTAAAAAGACCTTGTGCCTCCTTCTCTAATCAAAACCTGTTCTTCTCATTGCTTGTGAATGCACATTCACATGCATCTAAGCAATTGAAACTGAATCTTTTGGTCCTTATAATTGTTTTTAGCATTGCCCTGCTTATAGTATATGCAGTAAACTCAGTATGAAGAGGYACTGAGTAGACCCTCTTGCCTTCAGGTCAGAATTTCTGGTAATCTAAAATARAGTAAAGCATCAGGTTATGATCCATTGAATGTGTCCCAGATTGAATGTGTCTTAAAGAGTATTGAGTGACTGATAGAAACCAATACTTTTCTAATAACAAGTACCAACAAACAAAAGAAAGATTCTTCAGTTCTCTGTCATGGACTGCTGTATTGAACAGCAATATCCTACCATGCTGTTTATCTTTTTGGTTCTTTTTGGTTCTGAGATTGAATATTACCAGATCTGATTACTGCAAAGGAATTCTCTTGTGTTTGTGTGCGCTAATGGTCAAGATAAAAAATTGATTGAGAAAGTTTTGGTTGTTGGAGCTTTTGTCTGCTCTTTGTTGTGGCAGTAACTTTGACAGTTAACAGTTTCTTCTAAAAGTCCCTTGTGCAAATGAACTCAAGCTGTTGTTTTTCCAGCTTTCAGTTGTTCAGAATGCAAATCAATATGTCAAAGTACTTGCAAGGTTTACAAAACCAAACGTTTGCACTCAATCCGAGAAAATAAAGCCTTTTTCCTAAAAAAAAAACCAAACAAGCTGATATATTCTAATACTTTTTAAATCTTTTGTTTCCTGACRCCCCAACATCTGAAAGTCTTTCAAAATTATTTTAATTACTAAAGTTTTGCTTTTGAAATGAGATGCATTTTTCACATTCCTGCATTGGCAAGTCAGTATTAMTATGCATCATCAACAGTCATGAAAGCACTTTTCTCTGTGTCCTTGGGCTATAGTAGTGAGATACTAGAGGAAAGATGTTCTTGTTAACAAATTATTTTTTTAAGGACACATAGATTTCAGTCATACAGCAATGTCAACTCAGAGCAAGGAGGATAATGGAGTAATTTTTACAGGGAAAAACTCAGAGATCTAAATTATCCAGAGAGCTCCTGTCCCTGGGACGTCACACTCTTAGTCTGCTGATTAATTACTCTGGCCTCTATACCAGACTATGGTTCTACAGGAGMTCTAGCTTTGATTTAGAAGAAGGTATGCTTCTAGCCATGTGAATGTAAATAGAATCTTCTGAAGATATTTTGAAGCAGCTCTAGATTTTCACACCCATTGATGGGTTATTCCAATAATTGTAAACYATCTCATTCACTTGATTTGGTTTTRGTTTGGAAAGCATTGATGCTGATGCTATTAAATATAAGAAGTTTAAGAAGGTTAACAGCTTATTAAATTTAACAACTTTATAATAATCCTAATTAGAACATAATCTGGCCACTTCTGGAAAGGATAGTAAAAATATTTTTATAAATACATTAATAGCAAAAGGAGATGCAGCTACCACATAGGACAAAAAGTCTACCCACAAATAATCTTCAAGAGACACTGATTGGAGGGAAGATTTACTGAATCTTGTTAAGGAGAAATTCCTCTCAATTAAATACCTCTCTCATACCCACAGGAATCTGTAGAACAGAGTGTTTGAACAACTAAGATTAAGAAAAAGTAGGGAAGAAAGAAAGAGAGCTCTAAAAAATTMTTTTTCCTGTAGTTTGGGGTTTTTTTCTGGGAGGAGAGAAGGTTGTTTGTTTGTTTGGTGAAGTTTTTTTTTTCCCTACAGTTTTAAAACCTTAGAAATGTCATTTAAAGAGAAGCAATACTATGGAAGTACATCCAGAAGCAAGTCACGTTACAGACTCAGGCAGTGTAATATCATTCATTACACATGCTTGGAAAGATTCATTCATGCCAGGATTCAAGATGGATTTTTTTGTTTTTTCCTCAGGAAACAAAGACTTCCACTTTTCAACTCTGCTTTTTTTTTTTTTTAACCTGATATTGAAAACAATGCTACAAAGGGACCTCAAAATTCTATAGTTATTGAAATTATTGATCATTGAACTGCAAGGGAAAATATTTTAAGGCATGAATTGCATCCTGAAATTTAAATTCCTAGTTTGTTGACAAAATAAATGTTTTGCTAAATTCTTACTGCAATCACTTAAAGGAAAGGTGGGATTATAATAACTAGCTCCTAAAAACAAATGTCACTTAAATTAGGCAGCAATTTTATAATAAATCTCTGTCACTCATTGGGATACAACAGAGATGACTGAAATTCTGAAGATTGATAAGAGTTTCTGATGGTCACTGACTGATTCATYGATGTTATTGCACCATTCTTTTGACCAGGACCATTTTCAGAAATCATGTACTAATAAAATTCTCATTGATGCTTTTATAAACTTTTAGCTTTGAATTTCAAACAAGTCTTTTTCTTCTGGTCAGAGATCACCCATTTTTCTTGTCTCCAGATTTGGAGATCTTTGCCTGATATCATTGCAAACCTGATACATATTTTTATGTTGCTAAGAAATCAGGAATTAAAATTTAATAATTTCCCTGGAAATCTTGCTAGGTATTTCTATCATATTCCAATATGTATTTGTATTTTAAATTTATTTTAATAAGAATTGCATTAGGAGAATTTTAACTTGAAGAGGAGAGGTTAATGCTTTTTTTCTTTAACTGATATCTAGAAATAAAGTGACTTGTTTTCACTTTAAAAAAACGAGGGTTCTAACAATGTTTTTTCAGTTTGGAGTGTTTTTAATTTAGAGTCTGGCTGAAACAAATGCCATGGGATGGAGGTTGCCAACATGACAACTGAATACCCAAACTTTTTTCCTCCTTCTACTAATAAATCTGTTTTTCAGACCTCTTGATAAAATCCAGCCTTATGTGAATGTCATTTGGCTCCTTTAAATTAATACAGTGGTAATGGAAAGAAGTCTTTAGCACCATGTGATTTTCAGTATCAATTAACTCAGATTCTCCCCACTTTTGCAACTTTTAGACATGTACATATTCTAATTTTGTCTGTTGAGCTCACATAGTCATGATCCTATTTTTAAGTAAAATTAGTCTTGTTCATTTATTTCTGACACAGCAGAATGTGCGATGTAAATGGGAAGGGATCAATTTCAGAATATTGTGTTTCACCTCTTGATTACAGAATGTACTGATGTTATTCAGAGTCCTGCAGAAACTGATCTGAAATGAAAACATGAAACTTGGAAATAGATCCTGTGTCTGAGTCTTACAATATTTAGGCTGTACAATAGTAGAATTATCCCTCAATAATGGCAGGAAGACTGCACAAAAAGGACACCATCAACCTACTGAACTCATAAAAAAAATCCATTAAAAGGCAAACCTCTGTAGTTAAAACAGAAAAGTTTTTTCTTCCAAATTAGGGCTCCTAAGTAGGCTCAACTTTGCAGCTAAGATAAAATGATTCAATCCAACACCACATGAAAGGAGAATGCCAGCAATTAAGTCAGACTAGAAAGCTTTGTTAGTGATGGAATGCCTGGCTGGAGCTTGCCCTCTGAGGCTTGACAAGGGAAACAGTCATTTATTTAGGCAATCACTTGACAAAATACAAAAGAAATAAACTGATAATGGATTGGTACTTCAGGGGATCCAAAGGCTTTTAATAAAACTGCTCTGGACCACCCTCCTTCTCCTAAATATTAAGCTCTCTGAAATGTAACCTTCCAGTAACCTTGCTGGGATGCACGGCCCTGTGATTCACCAGGACACCCTCATTCTTCTCTTTTCAGGCTCCTGCTCACATGGCCACAGGCAGTGCCAGAATGGCAAGTGTTACAGAGCAGAACAAAGCTGTGATTTTGAAGACAACTGTGGGGATAATACAGACGAGAGTGAATGTGGAACTTCCTGCACCTTTGAGAATGGCAGATGTGGCTGGCAAAATTCCCTGGCTGACAATTTTCACTGGGTGCTAGGGGTCAGCTCGCCTCAAAGTCTCAGACCTCCYGGGGACCACACGCTTGGAAATAGAACTGGTATGTTGTTAGCTCACAAGTAAGGGATAATTGTCTTCATGAAATGTCTCGTATCTCCACAGGCAGCAGGGGAGTTCTAAAATCTCTAATCAGGGTGTCATTTTTAATGAACAAGATGTATTATAATATAAAAATATGAATTACCATTGTGCAATAATTTTAATGTAGGAAAAYTGAATCTCAGTTGTTTTTTATATGAGTCAGGCAAGATAATTTGATATCTGCCTGGAGAGAGGCATTTGGTCTGGCTGCAATTTGTAAAGGTGAGTTAGCTCAGCTCTGAGATCTGCTGGGTCTCACTCCTCCGGAGCTTGGGATCATTTTCAGGAACCTCTACAATTTCCCGTAGGGACTATTCATACTTTAATTTTAGATAATGTTAAATAAGTAAATTTAAAGAAACAAATCTCCTTTGTCAGTGTGTATCCTGGTTTGCTTTGGCCAAAGCACTCAGTTATCTGCTCTTGTTCTTGCTACAAGCTCTGTGCCTTCATACTTTGCTTTTGAAGGTCCTATAGCTCAGAAAAAGATGTTACCAAAGCTGARCTCAGAACTGATCTTAAATTTAAATATTCACAGCAAAGGTGCACAAAGACATGATAGCAGTCACTGAATGTTTACACAAACTGCTAAAGGACAAAACCCAATAAACTTCAAAATATGTAGGAAAAAAAAGTCATTTGCATTGTCAGTAATATATATATTTAAAGTATTACCACAAATACACCACYACACTTGTTAAATATATGCTTGACCTCAGATTTTAGGATCCCATAACACCATGGAAAACATCTATGGTTGTATCTGAGCCAGGGAAGTGTCAAAATTAGAATGAACCCAWTTGTTTCTGCATTATCTAGTGAACTAAATTTTTTTTGCCTAATTCATATACAAACATTAGTAGATGTGCAATTACAATTTTYGTGTTATTTGCAATACATTTATGTTTATGTCAAATACACATTTCTTATTTGTACAAAGGAAAAAAAAAGAATTTGAAAACTTGGGAGAATTTTTTATGCTTCTGATTAAAAATAAAGATGGAAGACTCAAGGACCATATCAGTGTTGAAAAATACTAACTCTAGACATCTAATTTTGCAATTTCATCTGACTAAATATTTTATATGTTCATTAATATTCAAACAGAGAAAAAAAGACCAAAGGAAATATGAACCATTAGGGATACCTGGTGATTTATACATGCATAATTTTTTTTCCTGTTTCACAAGTTTTTATATAGCATGACTTGCTATTTTGAAGATTACCTTTCAGGAGACTATCCCGAAGTTTATCATGATGTGGCTATTTTGTGATGTATTGTCAGAATTGCAGCTACTGCAGTTCAGCAGGGACATGTAATCCAAGCAGCCAGAAACTACGGAAGAGTTCCCAGTCTACACAAGTCCACCCAAATCTTAAGCCGCTACCACCAGTTTATTCCTTTTATTCCTATTATAAGTGCACAAGGAATGGGAACTGGTCATTWTTTCTCCTGAGGTGAGGTTCACTCCTTTGAGAGTTATGGGGCAAGTGTTCTTCATATGTCTCTGCATTTACTTTGCTGAGTTTTGGAATCTAATTTGAAAATGTAAAAGACTTTTTCAGTAATACATCACTTAATTTCAGGACATTTCCTATATCTTGAGGCCACTGCAATAAGCCTAATAAATGAGAAAGCCCATGTGAAGAGTTCCATGTGGAAAGAATCAAGTGGGAGTTGTATGATGAGCTTCTGGTACTTCAAGTCATCAAAAGCCATGGGACACCTTCAGGTTCTGATTAAGGTAAYAAAAAACCTCTTTTCTTTTGAATATATTATACCTGTAAGGGTGTCTGTGCTCCTGCAGAGTGTCTCAGCACTGTAACATTCTGTTGTTTAGCTGACAGACTGGAGAGCTCCCACGCACATCCTGGTTTTGTGCTGGTTTTTATTACTTCAGTCTCAATGCTTTTAGTATTTCTCTTCCAAGAAAAGCCATTTGAAAAGCCAAAGAAAATCTTTTCAAATCCTCTTTTTATTTTCCCCTCTTCACATATAGTACCTTTCCCTTTGATTTTTTCCATGTGAGGCTATTTTCATATTTTGCTGACATCCTTATTGGTATCTATCAGTATACAGCTCTATTGTTCTTATGGGATGACACGCAAAAAAAATTACCAACATGTACAAAGTGAGAATAAAATGCAAAAATATGACTGCATTAAATATTTTTTATATAAATGGGTACAGAGTATAATCAATTTTATTTAGAAMTATTTTTCCTTCACTAAATGTGAGACAACCAAAAATTATTTAAAAATAATGCCTGGTTATTAATTTGCAAGTGAAAACCTAGACATTTGTAAAAAATTGGCTGTTCCTTTGCTCTTCATTAAAAAAATTAACTGCTTGTGAAAACCTTTTTTAAATCATAATATGGTTCAGACTACAAATTAATTCTTATGTAGAAATTAATAATCAACGTTCTTCAGACACAGTGACCAAATATGTGTTTGTGCTTACTTGTATCTGTGCATCTCTTCTGGTTATTCAAGTAGAAATCATGGTGCAATTTATTTGCCACGTGTCTGTTAACTTCCCTTCCTACAATATTTCTAATAATGTCTTGGTGAACTTCATTAAAGTTTCTGGTTTTTTTCAAATGCATATGTTGGCTGATTTAACTTTAAACTATAAATTATAATTTTTCCTTGAAAACAAATTACTAAAAGTTATTTCTCTGGATTATTCTGGATAATATAAAAATAATTTAAAAGCCTGAAAGATAAAAGACTTCAATAGATTTGGTACAACCTAGGATATGACTGTCTGAAATATAAAAAGCAATAGGTTCATTGACAATGGATTCATTGCCTTTGATAGGTATCAGGACATTTTTTTCATTAATTAGTCCAAACACCTACAAATAACAACAGACCACTCATCAAGTAACTGCATATTTATTGAGATGTTTTATAAAGCTCTTTTTCCCAGAAAGGTTCAAATTTGTAAAGGAGGCAAAATGTTTCCATCATTGTACTTGGGATTTTTTGCAGATTAATTAACTTCACCAGTTATGCTGTTATAAGGACCCATAAGTCCATATTTCAATTGGAGCTTCTATTTAGCAGTGTCTRAAGGAATATAATCTAATTAAACAACACATAGTCATGGGAAGTCATATTGGAGCTTCTCCTGCTGGTTCAAACTGCCAAACCTCAATATTTTCATCCAGATGAGTATCCCTTGACTTAATGTCAGTGAAATCAGATCTCTAGGTAGTGATTAGCTGAAACTAAAAAAATGTTAAGGTGATCTGGGAAGGTAATTACCATCTCAACTTTAAAAACTTAGCAAACTGTCTCTGGCTGAAGTCATTCCAGCCATTCAAAGTTTAACTGAGAGTAAAGGCTGTATAAGCAATGGAAAAGTGATGAACATTATAAAAATTTCTCTTCTTCCAGAATTATCACAGTGGAACAAAAATGGTAACAAAAGGTAAAAAGCCATTTTTAGACAAATCATAGTTCATGGTATGCATCAGTGTCATTTCTTAATTTATGCATTGCTTGTCCACTTTTAGGAAGTTGGAGATTATCTATCATACTACTAAAGTAGTATCTCAGATTATGAGATAAACAACAACCAGAAATAAAATTAAAAGATCATAAAAGGGTTCTATAGCCAAGCATGAACCTCTTTTGTTAAAGTTTTCAGCCGGAGAAAATCAATACATTTTCCTAATGGAATTTCTATGAAGTTACCGTTGTTTTGATTTTTTTCTCTTTGTTTTGTTTTTTTTCTCTTCAAATTGTACTACATATTCTTTGAAGAAAACCATCTTTATATGGAATAATAAYAACCCAGTCAAAGTGATGGGCTGTTGAACTAGCTACAAATGTATAGTATTCTTCAAACTGACCCCTTCCACATTTATGCAAACAGAAGATATTGACATTGCAGCTATTCGGTGCAGCTGAAATATCAACTCACCACCCATCTGAATTMAAATTGCAAGGTTTTTGATAGCAGTGCAAAAGCAAACAGAATATTCCCCAAAGAGATCTAGATATAACTAATCAAAACTTTTTCCAGTGAGATTTTGAGACATTCTAGTCTTGACTGTGGCAGTTATAAGAGAATACCATCCATTGCAGGAGACATTTCAAAGTTCAGGTGCAGCATGTTCACTGTGCCTGTTCTAGTGTTTAAGGTGGGGCACCTCATCAGCATTCAGTTTATTTCATGAGTCAGAAGAAACTGTATTTTTAAACATGTTTATAGAGATCCAAGCAAGAATTATTAGGTGAAAGGGATAATACATTTCATTATTCTGTTGATCTAAAATAAGATTTCTACCACCACCTAAGCTGTCTCTGCAATTAAAAAAAAAGAAGCAGAAGGAAATCAGCAACAAAGGATAAAGTCATTTGTTGAAAATAACTTTTGTGGTATTGATGTCAATTGCTTTTGCATATAGACATTTTAATTTAAGAAGATAATTTAGGATCTAGTACAGTTAGGGGAAAATTCTCTGAAAGACTTGAAACAAGCCTCCAAAAAACAAATATCCAGCTGAATAAGGAAGGTGAAACCTGTCATTAGTAACTCCCTCTGCTGACAATAACAAGGCCAATACACACAGGATCTCATTAGGAAGTTCCAGTGGACCTTGCCCAGGCATTTAATTAATTCCATCCAGTTAAAAATGAGCAAAGGCACAAGGACATTCAGGAAAACAAGAAGTCCTGACCAGGACATGGCAAGTAAAGCCAGGACTCATTTATTCCGTGGCAGCAGCAGCCTAACCTGGCCAGGGCAGCAGGCAGCTGGAGCCAGCATCCAGATGCTGCATCCTGCATCCAGATGCTCAGGTCTGCTGCAGCACAGACTCTTTACCTGGCTGCTGCAGCACAGAAGAAAAATAATAATATATAATAATTATACCTGGCTGCTGCAGCACAGACCCTTTTTACCTGGCTGCTGCAGCACAGACCCTTTCCCTGGCTGCTGCTCCTCAGCAAATCTGGGAGCCCCCCTAGTTGATCCCCTGGCATTGCTATTGCTTTTAACCAGCCCAGTGTAGAGAGGAGAGGGTTGGTCGTGTATAAATGTGTGGCTTAGCAGGTGCCACAGCACAGGTAGAGATGAGTCACAGTGGATTTTCTAATTCCCTGGTYAGTTTTAATGGAGCTAAATTTTACCATGCCCGGCTGTGTGGATGTGAAAATCTGCAGCACAGGTTCTGCAGAGGCCAGCTTGTATATTCTGGACATTTGTATTTGTTGGATCAAGAAGCTCAAAATCACATTTTCACAAATCAATATAATTGACCCTACTTCTATGGGAAGTCACTCAAGAATAAGGCTTAAGGAAACTGCTTATTCTTCCTCACAGCATAATATAGAATGTGCATTTCTACATTGATTCTTCTCACTGACTGCATGAAAAGCAATCGATCCCTCACATTAATGTAGAAGTTAGAGACTGCATTGGGTTCAGGTAGCCTCAAAGCAGATTACTTGACCTCCATGAAACTAGAGGGAAAAATTAAGTTTTCAAAGATTTGCTTGAATGCTTTACTTAAGAGTTTGCTGAAATCATGCTCCAAAAAATGTAGACTATCTGTAGATTTAATAAACATAGACATAAGGTTTATTTTGTAGACAAAATTAAAATATTAGCAAAATTCTTTAAAGCTAATAGCAAAGAGTAAATTTTCCTAGTATTTAGTTCCATATAGCTGCATAGTGGTAATGGCCTTTATTTAATTAGTATCTACAACTCTGAAAAGGACATAGTTTTAAACTATTTACTCCCATTACTGACCTGTGAACTGTTATTAAAACTTGTAGTTGAGTCAATGAAATGTCATCTGACTAATGAGAGGGAATAACAGAATATTAGTCCCAAGAGTTCTGAAGGAAATCAGTGGAGATACAGTGAAATACAKTATTACTTGACAAGAGTAATTTTTATGGTATTTTTACTACCCAGGGCAAGAAATTTTTTATTTGTATTTTCTGAATATCAAAGAGCACTTTTTATCTTTTTAGACATTGTTTCAAACAATGTTGTTTTAGGTCTGATTTTGACACAATGACATAAGCATATTTCCAAGCAAATTGAGAATGAGAGACTGATTAAATAAAAAATAAATCAGTTTCCATTGAAAAGATAATTTTTCAAAAAGAGTTTGCATAGAAGGTACAAACTATTATGCACAACTGTAGGTAAATGCAGATACTATTCAGTGTGTTTTATTTTCCCAGATGAGTACATTAGGAAGTTATTTCAGTCTTATTGTCAGTTACTGGAAGAATATAATTAATTGAATTCCTATTCTGCAACCAGATGTAAGCATTCATTCCAAAGAGTTGATGAGAGAGAGTAATATATTTGAATATCCTTTGAAGGACGAAAGTATTTAAAAAAAAAGAGTTAAAGAATGGCCCTTGTATTTTGGCATCTTTCTTGTGTAGCTGAGAGGCTTATCAGAGGATAAACATTGTTTTTCTAGAAACACATGTAAGTGAAACTGTTCATATGTGAATTTTTAGGATTTTTTTCTTAAAATTCTTTGAGAACTTGGTTTTCTCCTCACTCAAGAGGTGAGGGTGATGAAGAGTATAGGGTTAGAGTGACCAGGGCATGTCCCTGCCATGCAGGGCAGTGAATGGTTATAAAACCAGGCAGTCTGACAGATTTAGGCAGAGTGATGCACTCAGAGTCATTGGAGCTACTCAGCAATAGCCTGACACATTCCACCTGGAGTCACAAGCCCTGTGTCCCAGAGCTAGTGCCACCCTCGATTTCTGCCCCAGGCTGGCACCAAGGAGCAAAATGTGGCACGGATAACAAAGGCACTTTCAGCCTCCTCCAGGCTGCACAGCTCCCTGGTGCTGTTCCACTGGACCCACTCCTCAAGTCAGAGATCTCTGGGACTGGTTTACTTTATTGATTTGTCATCTTATAATCTCACAGAGTGCTATCACATTGCTGCTTTTTAGCATATGAGACTTTGAAGTGACTCTGGGATCTGTGCTGGGCAGACATATTTTGCATTTTTCTAGCACTTTTCAGRGCCCACATTCAGCAGTGAAAGTTGTGATTTAAATGGGTCTCAGGGCAGAGTTCTTTGAAGGATCATAGAGCTGCTGTTTAATGATTTTTACTGCAGCAACAGACATCGAAATCAAATCTTTTTATAATAACTGTGAAACAGGCATAGGACTTTGTCTGAACAATARCCTCTGAGGTATAGCCTTGGGCTTTGAGCATTTTCCACACCTTCTCTTCTAAAGAACTCAGAAATTTAATTAACCTTTTTTTTTTTGAGATAATAAATAATGCAAAATGTAACCTTGTGCTTGCTGATACCTTTTACAAAGCGTAAAATATGGATCAGATGTAAAATTCCAAGACAGTATCTAATTTTCCAGATCAACAACCCCACTTAGAAAAAACTCTCCAAATTTCTTAGAAATGTTCTAAGAAAAAAMCTGAACATTTCTAAGAGTTCCATTTGACCTCAGCAAAGGTGGAAGATCTTTCTTTTTATTTTCTTTTTCCTTTCTCATTGCTTTTTACATCCCAAAGCCTCTTTGGTCTTCCACTGAGAAATGCATCTTTCTTTTTTTTCAAATAAATCCTGAACTGAGCAGATGTTATACTGTGAAACTTCATCAAGATCAGGTGTAGCACTAGCACTCACGGTGCAGAAAATTAATCTTTTACAGGTTCTGTATTCCTTTAATGCAACTTTTATTTTTTAATTCACAGATAAGTTTTAGTGTCTGAAGATCAAGATAGTCCTTGATCTTTGGCAGGCTTGCAGTACCAAGCTGTAGAGTGCTTAAAATGACTTTGATTAATCAATAAGGGTCCTTAACACAAGAGTCTAATTTTTATCCTTGCAGATTTTTTTTCTTTTTCTGACCTTCAGCTTTGAATTCTCATTAGCTTCAGGAAGAAAGAACAAACCAACCAACCAACCAAAAAAAAAAAAAACCCAAAACAAAAACACAAAAACGACAACAAAAAACTAACAAAAAACTAAAAAAACCCCCCAAAACTAAAAAACCAAAACCATAAACAAAAACAAACAACAAAAAACCCCCAACCAAACAAAAAACCTCAAAACCACCCCAAATCAGTTGTGTTTCTGTATTTGCCATAATTTATTTCACAATTATAGGAGGATCTGACTCTGGTAATTTCCTGTGAGAGTCAGACTAGGAAGTTTTAAGTACACATATTTACAATTGCAATAATCTCTAAATGTATTTGTTTGCAGGTTGACCCCATAGCATTAGGTGGAATTGTCTTATCATTGCACACACTAACATGCAAGGACATTGTAGAGAGCAGGTATTTGCAGCTGAGAATAACAGTGTCAATGCAGGGGGAGCTTTGGGAGACACCAGTTTCTTCCCACCATCTTACTATGCAAACAAAACCTTCCACAACTCAGTAACTTCACGGTGCTTGCTGGTGAAAGGATCATTGCAGCTCAGAGATTAATTTCCTGCCCACTTGTGGAGATCCCATAGTCCATTCACAGCAGTTTCTCCTTTTTGTAGACTCAGATTCTTCCAACAGGTCCTTCTTTTCAGTTGTACTCCTCAGGTTTCCAGCTCTCCTCAGCACCTTCCCATGTCCTCATTCTTTTGTAACTTGTTTCTGCAAGATTCAGGCCATATCTGCGATTAAAAAATATCAGGGAGCTCAACTAAGGAATTTTAAACTGATTTTAAAACTGAATAAGCCATGTTAATGTGATTTTCTGTTTAAATTAATGTAGCTGTGAGAGATGACACAGTAATATTACTAAAATCAGAAGTTACAGACTATTTGCATTAATTCTGGAATATGTGGGTGTAACTGTGTGGTCTGCAGGGTATATTTGATTTTGCCTTCAGCAGGAGCACTACGAGTAGAAGATGAACACTTAAAATTGCATTTCTTAGCTCCTATATACCAGATTTGTAGAGAGCCTTAATCTATCTGTGACACTAGTTTTTCTTTGGCTCCAGCTGTTTAGATGATGTGGAAAGTTGGTGGGATTTTTGTTTGTGTGTTTGTTTTTAATAAATAAATCTTTATTAAAAGTACAGATCTTATGGAATTAAAAAATAAGGAGAATTGTTTAACATTTAGCTGCAATGCTGGGCTGTAATGTGAACCAGGAATAAGTGGGTGTCATACAAATGTGAGCGTTTTCTTCTCAGAATTGGGGTCTTGTTTTCTAAAGAGGATGAGCATACCACAAAACCCCACAACCTACCAAACAAACAAAAAGCACTACGCCTTTGAGACTGTATCTAACAAAGTATGATGTGGATGCTTCACAGATTTTCATACTAAATGAAAACTACAAGCCAAACCTTTTTTCTTAATTTTCAAATTCATACAAGAGAGAAAAAAAAATTGTATAATGGAAAGCATTCTTGTTTGTTGGATAGCAGTCATTGAATATAAATACAATTACATATTTTAAACTTACTTTAATTCTAACTTAGATTAGGAAAACAATTGAATGGTGGTGAATAAGAAAGTGCAAGTAACCTTATTTTTATTTCCTTTCAGAATTGTCTCTTTTCTCTAAACCATTATATGTCACCCCACCTTTCTTATTATAATGCTAACATAAGGTTCTACATCATGGGTGCTGTTTTATTATTATTAATTTAAATTATTATTTGACATCCAATTTTATGAATGTCAGTTCTCTTTCACTGGAATGAAAGAAGTGACAGAGGTTGTGGAACGGTCATCTGAAACCACAGTGGAAAATCAGGCTAATGCAATTGTATAACTTTATTTTATGTCCTTCTCAGTTTATTGGAAACTGTGTTTTGTTTGAAATGACAGTGGACGAGGCACTCAATCTATATTTGGCTGAATCAATAAATCAAGGCACAAATGTGAACCATCTTTCAGGTTTTAAATGGTTTGCTTACACTTGTTTTCTGTACATTTATACCATCTCATTTAGGCATCTGAATAAAGTGCTTCTTATTTTAAGTGACAGGATGATAGAGCTACTCTGCCATTCATGCCTTTAAAATCTTCAGCCTATATTTAGATGTTATTTGGTCTTCCCCTCAGAACCTCACTGCTGCCTTTCACGCTTTCCACTGAATAGCACAGCTCCAGTATATTACTGTTTTCCAGTTTAATTTAATTTTATCTGCATGGAAGAAAAACTTCTTTACATCAGAATTTCCAATGTGATCCAGAAGAGGTGCTATTTAAATTTTGATACATGAGGCATCTAATTCATTTCATTGATCAGCGAACACTAGAAGACTCTCGTTATTTATGACATGGAAATATCATTAGACATGAAGGATTCTGCAGTGCACAACATTATTCTGAGCATTTTGTCCGTGTGATTCAGTTCAGAATTGTGTTCAATGGGAGCTTAGAATGAGTAGGTTATCAAAGAGTTTATTAGCAGTCAAAAATTATTTAAGTTGATTTTCATCTCTTTAACACTTTATACATCAGCTCTATTCTTCAAGAGTTACTAAAAGAGTGAGATTTCTGCTTTTTTTTTCTTTTCCCAGTCTAGCTGCTTTAGGAGTGGGCTATGGAAAGGAATTAGGAACTAATGAAAATCTTCCCGACTCACTAGCTGCACATTAATTAATCTTGACTTTTCCATAGTTAAAAGTGTAGTTTGTTAAAGTCAGTTTCTCTGGAATTTAATCTCTATAAAAATTGCAGTCCTCTCCTTCCAAGTTGTACCAAGATTTGTGGTACAGAGAAATGAGGTGTTTATTCAGGTTAGATTTGAGATCTTTCTGACAAAAATGGTGCAATAAGATCCTTTTAAAAACACCACGTGTCTAGAAAGGAGAGCTCCCTGATATACTAAAGTTTGACAAGAGAATTTTCACTGTACGTAGTTGAAAACCTGAATGGTTTTATAAATAATATCCACAAAAGAGGTGGTCATATGAGAAAAAAAGGTACAGATTACAATGTGGCAGGACCAAAGTAGGAATGTCATGGTAAATGATAACAAAATATCCTAAAGCATATCATTTATTTTTCTCAGTATGCCAATTTAACTGCTACGGATTTTATGCAGAAGATGCCATTGCTATAGAAACTTCTTAAACATCATCTTGAAATATCCCTTTCCAAGCTGACATCATGAGATTTAATTTCTACTGTAGAAGTGGTAGGGAAGGAACATTCTTCCACAAATCCCTTGGAGTTTTCTTTTGCTTGGGTTGTTTTATCACTTAGTGGCTATATTTTTCTTGATTTGCCTTTTAAAATGTTGCAATATTTCCTCAGTTCACAGTAAAAGGTTCATACTCTTCTGATAATTAGCTCTGTGCTTATTTGCTTCAGGGAATAAATCCATTTAGAAAACACAGACAAAACTTCTGCACTGTCTGCAAGATCTAAGGAAAAAGTAAAGAGGTGGAACCAGAGAATTGAGGTTATCACAGCTACTGAAACTATAAACCAGAAGTGGGTTATGTAATAGTTGCTGCACTGGGGAAAAAAATTTAAGTATCTTTAAGGGATTTTGATTGGAAAAAAAAATAATGGAAGAGAAAGAAGTGCCACAGAATTTCCTGTTCTACCTTAGTTTTATTTGTATTTCTTTTGAAAGATATCACAAATTCTCTTATATATATTGGAGTTTGGCTGACATGTGTTCCCATGTCTGTTTTTAGATCAATCATTTTGCCTTTTTCTGGAAAATTTTGTCTGTTACCACAGGAAAGACTTCTTAGAAGGAGATCCCTGTACTTTCTACAGCAGGGAGATTATTTTGTAAGAAATATGCTAAGGTCACAGGACTTGATTTTAAAATGCAATTTTTCCCAGTCTGGGTGGGACAAATTCCTATTACTTAAAGTCATCGATTCCCACAGAGCAACCACTGCTGCAATCACTTTAGTTTCTCTTTGTTTTACCCTCCATGTCAAAGGGAATTTTAAGTATGATTTGTCTCATGGTAGAGCAAACACCTCTAAGAAGAAAGGTGGCTGCCACTTTCCCTACTGCTTCCTGTAGACTTGTAAGTCTATGTAATACCTTTCAGTGAGCAGTACTGGGTACCATCAGGAATGTTGGACAAATATTTGAATTTGGAGTATTTCAGTAAATGTTGCCATATACTTACTTAAATTTTTAGTATCTCTGCTGGCAATGCAAATACCAAGATCTCATGAACCTGTCTGCAAATTTTGTCTTGTACATCCCTACCATGTTATGTATATTTACATATTTATAAATTCATTTTTCCTTCAACATACTTGGTGGTGGCCATTGGATAGAGAAGTATTTTATTACAGGACTGTCTGTCAGTTATAAGAGCCCTCAGTTTTTACGGAATATAGTTCATAGCTGTAGATTAAAAAATTAAATCAAATATCTGGTCCCTTGGCATTCTCTGAGATAAAAAGTTGTATCCATTAGATGTTACAAAGAGAGAACTTAAACATTTCTCTTAAAGATGCCTCATTCATCCAGGATCAATGCAGTGAAGCTTAAAATACTTAATTGAGTTTTGACTATATAAAGAACTTATTATTTTTTTCAGCCTCAGTGTTTTGGGTCCCCTGAGGCTGTCCAGTTAATCTAATACCCCAGAGGATCTGTTCTATATTTCTACAAGTCCAAAAACTACAATTGAATTGAAAATATTCCAATAGAATACAAATAGGCTTTATAGTAGATGTCACAAAGAAAGAAATACAGTTATATCCCAGAGAACATCCCACTGCATCAAAGAAGGAATGACACCTGATGGACATTAGTCACTCTCTCATACATCTGAAAAAGCACTTTGATGATTAATAAGGAATATTCATGTCAATCCCTGTCCTGCTGATTTGTCACTATGAAGAAGTGACAGTTTAAATATTTATTAAAACCTTATAGATTTTAATGACAGTGTACAAGGATTAAAAATTACTATTGTCAGTCTTAATAGTTATTTCTAATCTTTTAATGGTATTGTCCTGTACAAAAGAACCTTACTTTTCCTAAATACATTTTGCTTACATCACAGATACGTACTTCTTTTTCCTTTATTTTATTAAATTTTATTTTCTTTTTCTCTCACCAGAATTTCTGTAAATATATGTTTTCCTACTTCTTCTACTCAGTATTATACAGATAATGAAAATTTTATTATAGGTGAATTGCCAAATTGAAAAATTGACTAAAAAAAMCAGAATCTCTGGAAAGTTCCAGATACTTTGCTCAGCTGAATTGGGTTTGCCTTGGAGCTTTTATTTTACAAGGCTGCTATAGTGATAATTCTTTAATTCTTCATGCACAAATCTTCACATTTTGAAGAGCTGAGAGGACTTTCACACAGGTTGATTCCATAATTCCCACTTTGTGGAACTGATCATGCAAACATTGTGACTCTGTGAATAGAGTGCTTCTGACCTTAGCAAGCATCTGTCACAGCGTCAGAGCAGAGAAGTTGTCCTGCCAGCAGAGCCTGYGTCCTGCCTGCCCACTGTGTCACTCAAATTGTGCTTTGATCCATGACGTGTGAAAGGAAAGGTCCTCCACCATCCTTTTTCTCCCAAAGACATCCTGGACAAGCTCTCCCTGGCAGTGTCTGGTCTGCTCTGCAAACTGAGGTGTGAGTTTTACCCAGTCCCTGTTTCRCTGTGGCTGGCTGTAAGCATAGAACTTTCCCAGACACTCCGGGGGCTGTGCCTCACCATCCTCCTTCCTGTCATGGATGTCACCACTGGTTCTAGAGTTATTAGGGGTATGCACCTCCTACTGAGACACTTGTGTTCCTTCTCTCAGTCCATATTCAAACTGATAAAGAAAAAAAATGAATTGGAGAAAAAAAAATAAAAGAAGCATAAAAAGCGCTGAAATTTAGAAAGTGACTTTTGCCTCCCATCTTTCAGTATGGTATTCTAAGTATTCCCTACAGGAGGAAAAACATGACAGATTTGAGGTTTCCTCATGTCTGCAAAATACTTTTTTATGATCTTGATTCATAAACTGTTGTGTTACATCTATTACTCTATATGCTCTGCATTTATGTAGGTAGTAAGGGGTTACTTTTTTTTAATCCATGGAATCTATCTATGTACAGCATTTGGCACACTGGCCCTGTTTGGCACTGCGGAGGGTTGTAGCAGCTGTCCAGAATCTTAGAAATTTTGTAACTGTCATTATTTCTCAAGCTTGAAAGCTTTGCTTTTCCACAAAATTGCAGTGTCCTCAACTCTGAGATAGGAATATTCCAAAGAGATCTGTAAAATGTGTAACAAGGTTTGAGACAAAACAGTACTAAGTTGCTTGAAATGCTAATGGTCTTATAAAGTGGCTTTGATGCTTGCTATTACTTAGCCTTAGCAACAGAACTGAAAGAAAAAAAAAATGCAATCCAGGCAATCAAAATTATATCCCTTAAGCTACCTAAAACCCAAAATCAAAGAAAGGTGGACTATGACAGGAAATTAAGAAGAAATATATGCACTTGAGGAGAAAGAAGGGCTGGGAGGGCTAGGGAATGAGGAGAGGATGAAGTAGTACAAAATACCTAATGAATCCCCTTTTACAGAGAGTTGTTTTATTTCTCTCTTGTAATTGGTAAGGATAGCATATGAAATGAAGATATATTTTTTAAGAGCCTAAGCACGTAAAAGTATATTTGATGGAAATACTACCATGGGAATGGAAAGGGATGTAAATGTCAGAAAAGTTTGCTTGGCTATAAATGAAAGCCGGCTATAGTGATATCTATTAGATTTAATAGTTGTGACAGGATAAATCAAAGTTATAAGAAAGTGAAATACACAGACTAATTTAAGGACAAACAACAAATTATTCTTGCCTTCTCATTATAGATTTCTAAAATAGGTGGCTTTAAAGTGTAACTTTATCCTTTTTTAACGAGCAATTTAATTGTCATTCTTTACAATGTGTACCTGCTTGAAACTAACTGCTGTCTCCAGGTGAATTACCAATCACTTTTTATCAAAGCATCTTTTAAATTGTCTTTTCTCAACTCATCACTTTGAACAATTAAAAAAGAAGAGTCTTACTATTTCAGAATTATACCTCTAGATATATTGCAAATGCTGGCACCCATGGCAGGGTGAGGTGTTGATGCCTTTTGATGCTCAGGAGGAATTCACTGAGATTGAAGATWTAAAAAAAAAACAGGTGCATTTTTAAAAAAGGAGTTTTGTCTGTTGTACACTTATTTATCTAACCTTTTTCATTAGAATGCATGGGGTTTTTTTGCTGAAATGTGTTGTCCTTTATTATAGTGATGTTAATTTAGGAAATGAAAATTGGGGAAAAGATATTTCAGAGAATGAAAATCATCTTAAAACTTTACACAAAGGAGGAAATTAAAGGGTTGGCTGGATGGGTTTTGTCATTAACTCTTATTATGAAAACCTACTGAGACTAATACATGCAGACTCTAATAAAAGGCTTGAAAGCTGAAATATCACTGTTTCATCTTGCTGTTTTCCTTCTTTCTATAAGGCATTGTGAAAATTCAATTTTTTGTGTGATTTTTGTAAGTTGTCCTTTAAAGTGGAGCCAAATTTTCATGCATGCTGATGTACATAGGTAGCATATGTATATGTTGCCTGGAAAAAATAATTTCTCCAACATGTCATTTGATCAGATTCATGTTTCCTCTTTAAGTGTTTTTTATTGGAGACAGAGACATACTAAATATCTTTCCTGGTTGCTACCACAGTATAATACTGAAAATTTTGGATTTTTAATGAATTCTTTTCATTGCTGAGCATCATGAATTCTCATTTAAGTCACTGGATCTTGAGTAAGCTCATCAGTACCATATTCTTAAAGTAAAAATCATCCTGTTGCAGACTAATTTGTCTCTGCCTTTTGGAAACATTACTTTGTAGATTCTTGCATTTTTCTTGCCTGCTTTTTTAAAGTTATTTCTTCATTTCTGCTACCTCAATTTGCTGAAAAATTCAGAATCCCATAGTGAGCATCTTGCAGCATCCTTCAGCTTAGTGATAGAAGATAAATTTTGAGTTTAAAATCTCTGCCTACATTGTAATAGTTTCTGTTTGTCTCAGAGTTATTCTAGGAAGACTCAATAATTTTGGAATTATGTGTTTAATGCAGAGCTTCAACATTCAGATAATTAGCAGCAATTTTCTAAATGTAATGGCAATACTAACCACAAGAATTATTTAATAGGAGCGACACATTTTCAAAACATTAGCTTAGGGCAGAGTAATAAATAACTACTACTGTGCCCAGATTTTCCTACATTATTAACAACAACATGTACAAATGTTTTGTTTGGTTTGTTTGCATACACTTATCAACCTTGCCCATAAAATGCCAAGTATGTGCCTTTCTCTACAATAAGGAAGCTGGGTTATTTGAACTAGTGCTGTTTAAGGGAGGTGTTTGTATGGAATTGTTGTCGGGCTGGTGGTGATTGACAGGTGTGCCAGAGGACACTGTGCTCGCTCACAACTCGCATCTCCATGGCCTTGTTGGCTGCTCTCATTTTTCTTTGTGTCACTGTGAAGGAAAGATAGAAGAGAGAAAAGAAGAAAAAAGGAAACCGAGAAAATAGGGAAAAAGATCAGAAGTAAAATGTTAGCTTGAATTTTAAGTCTTGGATGAACAAGACTTAAAGTATTGGATGAACAAATACCGGTTTCAGTGCATTTTTTGACTCATTTAAATAAGTTTGATAGTTTGATACTGCTGACCATTTAGCTTGTGTAGAGCTTTTGTTTGCTTGAATGAAATATAAGATCAAACTCTGTATGGTTAATTTACTGTTTTCAAGTAGAACAATGTTTTAGAAATTTTTAAGAGAAAATCAGTGAGAAATGAAAAAAAATAGAATCTCTCATATTGTTAGTATGACATCAGATGAAGGAGACACAATAATATTTTCCTTTTTTTTAAAGAGATTCTGCTATACAACATCAGTTTTCAGTTTTATTGTATTTCAATGCACTTTTTTTTCAAGCTACCTATGAGAGACTAAAGCTTAGGAAGTGGGATCTTTAAATTAAGCAAGTATTCTGTGTGCAGAGGTAGCATCAGCCCAAATCTATAAGGAAGGTGCACAGAACCTTCTCCAAATAGGACTCAGTCTCAAGCAATGAAAATGAAATAAGTATAAAGATGATTTTAGATGTGTCAGCAAAGATATTAATTGTTCTGTGACTTGGGAAAATACAAATTCATGGGCAAGGTCTTTAAATAAATGGACAAATAAGGAAAAGTGTGACTTTTCTTCCTACTACCTCCTGTTCCTTTAATGTGCATGTAGCACTCAGGACTTCACTCCACTCCTTGCTGGGAAAAGGAAGAAGCAGGGAAGGAATGCAGCTCATCATGAAGTGCTTCATTTTTAAACTGCTTGATCAGCCATGAAAAGACTTTAATAATGTTATCACACCAAGGAAAATAAAACTGCATTAAAACCTGGTTTATTAATTAACTTTATTTGCACACCATGAAAATACATTTCATCCTAAACGAAAGATAAATGCCTGAAAAGTAAACTGCCTTCCTGAAACACTCTTGTAAAACAGGGGGATAACAATGCATCCAAAACTACAGAAAAGAGCCGTGACAGTTAAAGTCCCATTATGCTCATTCTATACTATTTTTCTGTGCTTTGGATAACATATATCATGTTTAAAAGATTCTGGATCATCAAAGCTTGTCAGGAAGATACTGTTTTCAAAGCAAACTGAAAGCAGAGATGTTTTTCCTAATTTTTTATAGAAGTAGGTAAAAATTGTTTTACTTTTCTAAAAAGTCGGAAAGGTGATGTAGAAAGGGGAGTCTTTTGATACAGTTAATCTGGAAAGTATTTTAAGGTATTAATAACAAACATTTAATTATTTTTTATGTATCATTTGAAAATATTCTGTCTCTGATTAAAAAGCCCTCAAGTATATTTGGTTTGAAGAGTCCAGGAATATTTAAGAAATGTTTTCATTGCCTCCATCCATTTGGTAAGCTCTGCTTCATTTCCTGTTGCTCTGCTGAAATAAATATCTGATGGGAATGAACCAGGAAAATATTTTGAGCCCAGCTTGGAATATGAATAGAAGGAGAGGGGCAGATCAAGTACAAAATCTGTGTTTCATTGCTGTTTCATTGCAGATGTAACTAAGAAGATTGCCTCATAGAAAAATCTTTATAATTGCATCTGGAATACTTACTGTATTGCTCATAAAGAAAGTGTATTCACAGGAAGTTTCTTTGCAACATCTTGTAATGGAAAATCACATACTCCTTGTGCATGCTTTGGAGCCAGTTCCTAATATTGTTCTGACTCTGTTAGAAATGTAGCCTTGAGAATAATGGTGGTCTCTGATGAATAGAAAAAATATTAAACTCCGCTACAAAATAAAAGGAGTTCTAAGACAAAAATAAATCCTTCCTCTCCTTTATTCTTACTATTCCCAGGTGAATTGAGGAGGATATTGAGCCAAGTAAGTTGTACCCTCCCCCTTGAAGTGTTCAAAAGGGAGGCTATAAACACTTTAGGTTGTCCTTCGAATGAAGACAAGCATGAGAAAGATTCTGAAATGCAATGGAATGAAATCATTAAAAAATAATTCCCTTCAGACCATCAGAAAGTAGATAAAATCCTCTAAATATGAATATGAATTTTCCAATAGGGCTGGGCATACAGACCTGCAGATCTAAACAGGTTTTGGCCTTCTTAGAACTAATTCTGCCATTTTCTGTGTTTATTACTCAGCATAATGTGCCATAATGGAAGTCTAGGACCCACTGCTGCAATTCAATGCCCTTTACTGTCAAGTTTTTTTAATGCTGTCTCCTCACCTGAGCCTGACCTTTCACTGTGTTCAACCCACAGAGGGCAGTGATGTGCAATTAATAATAATTTCCAGAGCCTTAAATGAAAACACCATCTGTTTTTAGCAGTCTTAATGGGTATTTTTGGGAAGCGACAATTTTTTTACTTGATCTGGAAATAACATTGAACTCTTGAAATTTCCCAGGTTGAGTTTAGGGAATTAAAAAGTGCAGAATTACAAAATAGGTTGTAAAGATTATGTTCTGGGGAAATTTCAGGAGCTTTTCTGTAGTAGTATTGCCTGGCAGTAGTCAGCACTAATAAATAGTAAACCATACTGGGAAGCAGTAAGTCTAAAGTAGAAACACTTATGCAAATCTAGGATGTGTTCCATTGTATCCTGTGGTCCAGTCATCCTGTAAAACTTATAGTGTGACCAACAAATAATTCTCTTTAACCATTTCTGTCTGCATAAAGCCTACATGCAGATAAACTCTTGAGGAGTAGCAGGAGAATGAGATTCCTGCCCTGACCAACAGCCAGCAGAGTCAACCCACAAATCTGAGCCACTTTTTGTCAACCAGCTGGAACACAGAGATCAGCTGTGCCTTTGTCACCAACTACCCAGGCTGAAGAGAAATCTACACTCAATATGAGTGGGTCTCAGCAAAGGAATAACCTCTTAAAAGCAGAAAAAGGGTGACATCGTGACCTCCATCCTCCTCCACACTGAGCATATTTCTACTTTCATGTATCTCTTTCATGTATCTCTCCTTTGCGTTAATATATGTGTACAAGAGTGAAAGAGATTGAAGGATTTCTGGATGCTATGGGCAGGTCAAAGCACAGAATAATCCTTCTATCCACCTCAGGCCATATTTGTGTTTGTTTTAGAAGCAAACACATTCCAAAGATATGAAAGAAATACCAAAGCACAAGACAGACTAAAAGGTTGGAGAATGCAGAAAACAAAACAATAATTCATGAAATGGAATCTGCAAAGCTGCAAAGCAATGATCCTCTCATGCCAAGCATGTATCCAGAAATGTATAGCTCACAGCCCTGAGCCAAGCCAGCTTCACTCCCTGGGCCTGGGGAAAGGAGGAAAGCCAATTTTACTGCTTGTGGCTTCCTTTCCCACCTCCCCTCAGATGTTTGATGCAGAAAATGTGCAGGGCTTATGACTTTGAAGGGACTTTGCACTCTACGTTAGAGAAGCCTTCATACAGTTATGCAGCAGGTGAGGATGCTTTTCCTTTTGGTATGTAGAGCTGTAGCTGGGCAAGTGAAAAATCAGCCTGTCATGACTTATGAAGTTCTACTGTGGTGAAGAAACTCCTTTTGTCTGTGGAACCCAGACAAGAAGACAGATGTCTCTTCTGCACTTTATTTGTGTACTCCTATTTAGTAGCTTGTGAAGTGGAAGTAGGCTGCCATAAATTTTCCATCCGGAAAAATTCTTTTTAACAAAAGATATTTCTGTATCTTGCTGAATGAAAAATGCCCCAGTGCCTAAAATTGCATAAAGATTTGATATGTTATGGCTATACCATATACAAATTGATTGCTACAACATTTTTATGTAGTTATTTCTAAAGAAATATGTGATCCCCATCACTCCTTACTTGTAGCATCCTTTACTCAAAAATCAATGTGATAAACACAATGTTAGTCTGAACAGAATGTCATGTAATTAAATATAATGTGAAATCAATCAAAATCTAGCTAGCAGCAGATATGAGGCTCATACTCTGGATAACTGTGTAACATTAAACACCTCCAGATTTTATATAAATACTTATCTCTGCATATGTTAAAAAGATCCAGCTATCTCCAACATTCAATCTTAGATACATCTAATTTTGTAATAGATTTGGGGTTTAATATTCAGATAGAAAAAAGTTTTGAATTTTTCTATCATGCTCAAATGCATGAATGTAAGGCAAGTCCCTTATCATTCAGCATTATTTTTAACCTACTTCATTTTAAGTTTCTTAAATTCACCACTAATACTGAGCTAATTTTTATAAATTAATCAGTGATTTATTATGAAAAATATTAATGAAAATTATTTGTTTCCCAAACAGTTGTCAAGTGCAGACAGAAGACAGTCCATATACAAGAACTGGATAAAATGTTTAAAAGTGCATGTTTTCTAAGGTTGGGCATTGTATTCCATGTTGGAGAATACAACAGGCCGAATGTACCTCATCATAACCATCCATTTTATTCATGTCATGAATAGGTGAAAGTTGTTTGCACACTAAACAAACTACCCCAATAATAAGAAATACTCTCCTGGAGGCTGTCCAAAAATATCACAATCAATGGAATAGATATAGCTGAGCTATTGGAATAAGTAACTGATGAACAGAAATAATAGGAATAAGTTAAAAATAGACAAGAAGTGGGATTTGGAAATCATGATGGGTCCCCTTCAACTTGAGATGATCTATGGTGCTATGTCTGTTACAAGAATGGACTGCTGATGTGATGGCACATAGAGTTAGGAGTCTCACTGGGAGAAATTCATTAAGAACATCATTAACAATTGTCATCAAATTTGGAATTGGTGGTGCAAAGCATTACTAAGGTCTTGTTATATTATTTTCACTTTAATGGACTGTGTCTTTGGCTTTAGACAAATGAGACATAACTGATGAAGCAATGCCTAAACTTATATCTGTAGGTGCTTGGGTGCTCAGATATCATGACTTAGGGCTGCTATCATCACCAGTCGAACATCATTAGTTATGTGCAGAAATAGAGTTATTCAGCTGGATATCTATGACTTTACATGAAATTATGGAAATTCATCCCTCTTTTTTTCTTTACTGTTTAGCATTTTAAAGTTAAGTTGCCACCGTTTTCAAAAGCTCCTCTACTGTTCATTGTAATTTTCAAGAACAGCCTTGCCAAGCAACACTTCAAGTGTCTATGCTTTGTTAGGTCTAAGGACCTCCTTCTAAAAGATATCAACAATTCTGTGAGTTCCCTGATTCAGAAACTAGTGTCATATTTGTGTGCATGCTTGCCTGCACTTTCTTATTCAGAATACAATATCTACAGCACCAAGATTCATTTTCTCATCATAAATATGCATAAGACATTAACATAAATCTGATCTAACAGGTTCACCATGGATAAAGAAATGTAATTAATTTTCTTCCCTGTCTATTTTACTGCTGTCTCTATTTTCCTTAGATTTTGCTTGTTCATGTACAACAGTCTTAGAACCTTTGTTATGCATTATATTTAGCTGCTTGATGCATCTCGCAGTGTTTTCTTAACCCCAGCTGGAGTACTAATGGCTTTTGCTAAGAAAAGAGTAGAAAAAAAATCTCATTTACAGTTTAGGTGGTTATTCAGACAGTCACAAAGAAAAATAGATTTAGACATATACAAAACTTAGGCAAATATTTCCTTTTGAAGTCATCGTATATATGCACCACTCCTTTATGGCAGGGAAAATTGCTGCATCTGCATTCCAGCACTACTATGATAAAATGCAGCATGTTTGCTTCTGACTTGCCAGATAGATAGTATCAGAAGAGGTCTAAAGAAAAGCTTTAAAATATATTAGTGTACTTGTGAGTTAGAGTATTCTTATTTACCTTCAAATAAGCCATTCTACATCTATGGTTATCGCATATTTGTTAGCCTTTCCTCCTCTTTATCACCATTGTCGCAACTTTTGAAAGATAGATGGATACAATTTAAAATGGTAGAGTAAGCCTTTCATTCAGTAATATATTGTAAAAACAAAGAACGGTTTTGTATAAAGTTAAATATAACTCTAACAAAAGGAATGGTTTCGTGGTTCAATCACGCACAAAGTAATTTCTCTACTGAGATTTTCCTGCTAATTATGGTCATTATTTGCACAGTACTCATCTAATTTCACTACCCTTCCTATTATCCTAGCAAAGAATCTGTTTGCTGATTCTCAACACAACTGCATGGCCGTCTTCAAGTCTTTTTGTTTTGTTTGGTTTGGGTTTTTTCCCCAAAACTTGTGTTTGATAATCCATATGTACATGTATCTTACTATATATAATTTATTCAAATTTCAGACTGATGATGGCATTGTGAAAATATGGAGTGAATCAGGAACTCATGGTGGTGAGTGGAAGAAAGTCAAGTTACACTTGGGGAAGCTGAGGAATTTCGAAATTATCTTTGAAGGCATTCGTACTGGAGACCTGGGAGGAGGAGCAGCAATAGATGACGTAGAGTTCCACAACTGCACCACAAGTAAGTTCAAGAGGCAAATTTCTAGAGGGATGCTATATGAGTTGTAGGAACTTCTTGTTCATTTTTAAATACATCATAATTTTACTGTTTACATCATAATTTCACTGCTCATAAAATCAGTTATGAATAAATTGTTTCTGCTCTTCTAACTTTAATAATCTTTTCTGCACATACATTTGTGCGGTGTTCTCACACTGAACTATGGCAGATAAATCCAAGAAATTACTAYGGTTTTGCTTCCTTTATTTGTTTTGTTTTGAGTAATTTTCACTTTCCTTCTTTAATCTCTTGGTAAGTTAYTGAGTCTGTGATGTTATATATAACAATTTAGTATAAATTGAGTCAGATTATATTATATGAAACCTGTGGCCTCTGTGTTTTATTATAAAGTCACTTGCCATAAGGATAACACTTCAAATGAAGCTTTATCCATATTATTTTTCTCAGTTCAGTTGAAGTGTTAAGGTCAGCAAAATAAAACTTTTGACTCCTTCACAGAACATTCTATTTAATTCTTGTCTCTGTAGACATAAGCTAAAATAAGAACAGTTTGCCCTTATTAAAAACAACAAAAGCAACAACAAAAAAAGCCCTAAACCATCCACCAAAAAATCCCCAACAGACCACCAAACAAACAGTAACAAAAGAAACTCCTGAAAACAAGAAGATAAATACTGAGTATGTAGATCATGGGTTCTGTCAGGAAAGTATGTAGTTTTTATATCTTGTAGGAAACAGTGTGACACAACATAAGTGATTTTGTTAAACGAGGTGCAGATGCCACATATCAACACTGTATGAGTTTTGTGGTAGTTGTTTGAGCAAGCTTTAATCTCCTGCCATACACTGGATACCCATCCTCAACTGAAGTATGAAAACTAAACTTCTTGTTCTAGTTTAATCTAAAAAGTGAAGGGTTTGCATTCAGAAATTCTTGTATAATTCAAATAATGGAAATGTGATACAGTCTGGAACCTTCAGAATTGCTCTTTGATAAAACTCTAAGGCAGATGTACTCTTGAAAGCTCTATAAAGCACGTGAGCATTACTGAGCCCCTTGTCTTTTTTCGAGATGTTTAATTGTCCTCATTGCTGTGCATGTGATTGTTCTCTAAAAAACAAAGGTAGATAGGTAAGGATGTCCTGGTAGGAGATGGTAAGTCAATATCTTATCATCTTGAATGACAAAGTAGATGCTGGTCTCTCTGGCAATGTGTTGCCAGTTGTGTTCACATGTATTAATTCATACCAGTGTGGTGTAGTTAAACCATATTTCTGGGATTCTGTTCTGTTTTGGAGCTACAACAAATTAGACACTTTATTTCACAGTCAGACTCATGAAGATATTCAGATTTTATTTTCTTAAGGAAGAAGTAATATCTCTGTTAAGTTCTGATAAAGGTGAAATCAACATTTCTTAATATAGTGCAAAAATATTTTTCTTACTCTTAAGTTCACATATTATATAACTACCTGAAAAATTACATCATATAAGCACAACTGGAAATATTCCAGAGTTGTCATTGCAAGGAAGGAAATTGTTTCAATAAGGATTTGGAAAGCTGTCAGGAGAAAGATCCTTAATCTCTTAAAATGTTAAGATTGCTGAAATTTACATTGGTTTTAGTCTATGACCCTACAAATCTGAATGTTAACAGTGTTTTATAACAAGTCTTGCATTAAAATACCGTTGCAGTGAAACAGATCAGGAAGTAACTCAGTTTATTACTTGATAGCAACTGTTTGTTTTACAGCACTGCTTCAGGAGGAAGCTCTGTTGGGAAAGCTGTAGGGGAAAGCTCCAACTGCTTTCCCCTACAGCTTCAGCACAGTGATATTCCTGTGTGTTTTGCAGAAAATTATGGTTTATGAAGACACATGATTCAGAGGAGGCTTTCTCATAGAAGTTTGATGTGTACAATTGCGGCATAGTTTTCAATAATTTTTTTAAAAGATTGATTTAGGAAAGTTGGAGACCCAAGATGCTGATCCTTTATAGAGTTGTAAGTTGCATGGTCATAGCTTTTGCACTCTAATAGGGTACAGTCTTTATACACTCAGGAATCATTTCCTTAGAGCATCCCTGGCAGTGTATGCTAGGTACAGCAGGGTTATCTCTAAAGTATACACTAAAGTTTAGGATTATGTATCCTGATTATGTATTATGTGTTTATGCTTCTGCCTTGGCTTCCCAGCAGGATCAGAGGCTTATTGTTTGTTCTCTTTTCAGCTGTATCTGTGTGCATCTGTGAACATGCATGCCTGTAAAATAAGCAAAACAAACAAAACCTAAAAAAATCAACCAACACCCCACCACACCTCACCCCACGTCTACCCCCTGATTTTCTCATCTGTATGAGGACACTTAGCCTCAAACCAACATTAAAAGGGTATCATTTAGTGCCTTTCACATCAGCTCTGCTTTCTGCATATGATTTTTTTCCTTCTACTCCACAAGTTGATACCTGCTTGCTTAATTTTCTCAAGGCTTTTGGTATGCTGACCTTCCTGTTGGCATGATGACATGAAGGAGCCTGGTCTGACCTTTCTCATTCTTGTTGTTATTGATTCTTTACCTGTGTAGAACAAACAAGCAAAATACATTTTGCCAGTTTCTCAAAAATAACATTTCCCACCTGACCCCAGCCTGGGGCATTCAGGATAGAGAAAGCATGTCATGTACAGTTTGTACTTTTTGCAGCACAGAGTTCACAGTTTTATTGTGTCTGTCGTAAAAAAGCTAAAAGTCAGCAAACCCAATCTTACTGTGGCCAACCTCAAAAAGAAGAGCAGCATACAAAGCAAATGGGGAACAGGGGTTTCTGAACAATAAAATTACTTGATTTAGAGCACTTACCCATGCTCTGTGTTTGTAGCTGTAGAATTGCTGGACTAGACAGATGACAAGGGTCCTCTAGGGCAGCTGAAGCCACATTTGTATTTTCTACTTGGTCATATTTTGTTAAACTAAAATCTTAAATATTATGGGTATTCTGGATGTGTTATACATAAACAGTGGAATACAACATGCACAGAAAAAACTAGGAGATTGAAAATAAATAAAACTTGAAAACAGGTTTAAAATAAAATAAAAATGAAATGAGAATGCCTTAAATTGCATGGGGGAAATTCTAATATTTAGCTTCTTCTCAGCAGACAGCATTTAGTGGTGAAAACCAAGGTAAAAGAAATTCTGGATCTTTCAAATATTTTGGGATAGCCTCCTCCTCATAGACTGTCCTTTTGGAAGCTGCTGAAKGGTATTCCTGGAACATGGTTTACAGTCAGCACAATAAAATATTTATCTCTTTGCCAAAATTATGTACTCAAGTTGAGACAGTGAAAAAGGAGGAGAGAGGCAGCCCACGTGATATTTTACATGTGAATATTAGATCTGTTCTCTGCAGTATGGTAATATTCAACAGTTATACCATTGTTTAATATATATAAATACTCATTTTATTTTACATGTATTTTCCTTCAGCTTGTTTCCATACAGTGTGTTAAAAGCTGTATACACCATAAGAGTATCTGCACCGAGGTGCATTCTTCGCTCTTCACTTACATAGCTGTGAGTTACGTCGTTTATTTTAAATGAGGATTTTCAACTGATTACAGACAATCTTTTCACTATTTCCTTTTAAAATTTAATTTGTCAACAACTTCTTTATCAGTATAATACTACAAATGACTTTATTATGATCTGAGCTTCTGAAGCCTTTGCCTTCAAGGCTCATTTTCATCAGGTCTCACTAATTTATATGGAAGAGAAGGACAAGAAGAAGCTGTGGGTTTATTGGAAAGATGAGCTCTAGGATATATTGTCAAAAATAGAATGAAACAAAGATATAAAAAAGTTGGTTTTAAGAGGGTAAGAATGTTCTGGTAACAAATATAGGTTAAATTCCAAATCTGATATATTTTAATTTACAGGTTAAATTAAAAAATATGAAAAATAGTGAAATTACATCACAGCAAGAAAAAAGTTATTCTTAAATTAGCTGATGTACTGATTTTTTTTTCACCTACTTGTACAATAATTCTGTATACCACTTTATTGAGACTCTGTGACCTGAATGGAGTTTACTGTCATCATTTCTTGCTCTTTTTAATAATTGACTTTGACCATGCATGAGGTTATTTGCAGGCTGGAAACAAAATGTCTCCATTTTTGCCTTAATAAAAGATAAAATATCTATGAGGTTCATGCAGAATAATCTCTAATCATAAATTTATTTTTTACACCTATGACATTTAACTTCATGATAATGTGGTCTACTATCATTTAGGAACACTCGAAGTGTTATTGATCTGCTTTGCCAGCTGATGGMTCACTGTCAAATAATAGTGAATCAAGAGCACAATTTCTCAGTCATGCTGTTACCAGAAGTCTGATTTTTGTGCATCTGTAATGTAAAGAAAAGGAATTTTTTAGTCTCAGAAACACAACAGCAAATATAAGCATGGACGTGCACATGACTCAGCCACATCATACATGCTGTTGTTGGCATCCTAGGTCACCACCTGAAAAACTAACAAGGGAAGATAAATGAAAATAAGAGAATCATACTCTGAATTAAAACTTGAAAGAAATTTCTAGAACATTTTTCTATTCAGTTGATCTATATAATTTTTCATAGTCTGGGAATTCAGTGCCATAGAAATCCAGGAATAAGACAGAACCATTACAGCTAGAGTGATCTTTGTCAGTTGACTGTTTGGAATCAGACTCCACAACCTTTTATTCTAATGTTACAATTATATTTCATTTTTAAAAGAAAGAAAAGTAAAAACTCTGCAATCTATTAATAGGAAATTCCTTCACCAAATTGAGCTGAACAGAAATTTTCCTTAAAATATAATAAAGCTTGTTTACCTAGTGGTAAACATTTTCTTTCCTTTTCTCTTCATATATTTGTATTCCTCCTCACATATTTGTATTCCTTCTCACCTACAGTTTATGGCCAAGACCATAGGTGAAGGTACTGAAATCCTTTGAACAACTTTACTTCCATGCTCTCATAAACAAGAAGCTTTGAAAGCCTCAGTAGAAAAATACTTTCTTATTAGAATTCCATGCTAGCTCTGCAGATCAGAGAGACAATAGCTAAAACATCCTAGTGTTTTGTGTATGTAGGCCAGCTTTTTTTGTTTTTAAAACAAGCCAGTGTTTCCTTTGAATCCTCAGCTATGTAAACAAAGCTTTATGTTTAGTGAAGAATTTAGTTCCTCCTTCTCAAATACTTGAGAGAAGTTCAAATTCTGATAATAGAAGTAGTCAGTACAAATCTGGCCCTGAAGTGAGAGGGAAGGGAATTCAGACAGAAAAAGCTGCCAGACCTAAATTAGTCACTAAGGATATTCGCTGACGTTCAGACAGAATGTATGCCCAGTTTTTTTAATTTTCTTTTTTTTTTTCCCCCTTCAAATATTTTAATGATTCATGATGACTTTCTCCTGTTTTTATAAATAGGTCAATGTCAGGGTATTCTGACATGGGGCACTGGAATCACGCGACCTGGCTAAAACTTCTCAGTAAATGTGCTGAAATCAATGATAAAGTTTTTGTTAGTCTTATATTTGGATTTTGCCTTTACAAGGAAATTAATCTCTGATTTAATTGTGAGCAATCAATTTAAAATTTTCTGCTATATATTGAATCTTCTTCATTACAGAGAAAGTAGGCTCATTTTGAGAAGTCTAGAAATTTTGGTATCATTAACTTGGCTTAGTGCAACTTACATTAACATGAACATATTTTATCACTTGAGGGAAAATTTACTGAACTCAGACCTCATTACACTCAGCAGAGCATACAGATATGCACAATTTTGTTCTAGAGAAGAAAAAAATCTCCCTTTTGGCAATGTGAAGATCAGCAACAGATGCCTTTCAGAGGATTCCCTTCTGTATGACCTTGTAGGAAGGACTCAGTGAGGAAGGCAGCATGCTAAGGAGACATGTGGAGGTAATTCCCTCAACCTGGCTTGCCAGGGCTGCCAGTTACACTGGGGGAAGACAGGAATTCCTACATGAATTCCTGCACAAGTCCTGTTATGCAAAAATGCTTAAATTGCACTGAATATTAAGACTTTCTAGAAATGTTTGAAAAATATAAATTAATTTTTAGAAAATTAATTTTTACAGTCTGGATTTGKGGAAAGATTTACATTTGACAAACTTCTTTGAAAAAAAAAATTGAAAAGGAATAAAGAAAAATATGGCACCAGCTTGAAAACCAAAGAATTGTCTTGGTTTTACTGCGTTGTTCAGAAGTCATCAGCATATCTGTAAACCAGGATTTCTGTTTGTGCTTATGTAAAAAATGCATGAGCTTAACCAAAAGGTTRTTCACCACTTTTTAACAACTCTCAGAGATTTATAAGTAATGCCACAGATTTTGCATATGAGAAACAAGAAATAACTTTTACTTCATTTTTCACAAAGAGACCTCAGTGGCATTTTAGTTTTCTGTTTATCTCATGGGAAACTTTTGAAGAAGAGTTGCTGACTCCAAAGATAATTTGGTTTGCTAGCACATGGCTGTAAACTAGGACTTTCAGCCTAAAATTAAAATCCCATAATTTTGAAATTTACTTCACATATTGCTTACTCTTCATATCCAGTGGCAGATTTTTTGACTCCACCTATTTCAGATGGGCCAAAATAGAAGGATTTTTTTGGCTACTAAAATATATAGGGTTGAAGTGAATGGGCTTTCTATCTTTTTTTTTTTTTATATACAATCTTTGTCTGTAAGGGTGGTACTAGAAGAATGACCCCTGTCCCAGGCTGAGTTCATTTTCCTGTAAAATGACTCTAGAAAGTAGGCACCCTTCCAGTACAGCCAAACTGTGTGTAACCCATCATACACCTCTGTGCAAGGTGACAGTCAAGATGAATTTCACATCTAAGGACAATGCTGCAGAGACAGAGAGAGCACTCAGTTGAGGAAGTGTCTCCTAGCTGCAGATAATTGCAGCTTGCACTATGTGCTCTACTCCACTGATCTGTCGCAACCGCCCCTTGATGTGGACAACATTAGGACAAGTCCATGTTAAAAAAAAATAAAATATTCGTATCAAATGCTTCTAGGATATCTGTGATAGCTGGAGAGTGTTGTGATTGAGTAATTTTGATTGATTCTGCATCACAGTAGAAACAATAGTTTGACAGTCACTTTCAGCGTAGATATGATTGAAAAGCTCTAAAAATAATCTATTCATCTGAACTTTCTGAGGTGCAATGTAACTCTACACTGGAATTAGGATAGAGGACAAACAAGGAGGAGGAAAAGGACCAAGAAGTAGAGATCTCATGTCAGATTTTTTCAGGAGATACTTTTATCTKGTTGAACATGTTCATAATTACCGGGAAATAGGATTTTCTGCAAAAGCATCTCATGATTTTTTGCCWTATTTCTACTTCTCCCTTTCTTTTACCACTTGCAAATTCCAAAAAGATAAAGCCTAGAACAACCAGACCCTCATTGCTCAGTCCTCAATKCTTCTCCCTCATGTGTCCTTTGGTATTAAGCAAAGTATGGTGRATCCCTATATAAGAGTACCACGAGTATCAGATCCTTATCCTGCTGATACCCTGTATGCCAAAGCTGGTCTTTCAGTCTTTATCCAGTATAAAAGCTTCTGTCCTTGTCTCCTGTGGATTTATATACTTCACGATATCAGCACKAGAAGTTAAAGAGAATTTTCTTATCTTTTGTATTGCTTGAGCCAGAGGCAGTTCTGCATTTCCAGAACTGTGAATAAATTTTTTATTCTTCCAGGTTATCAGGGGTCTTAGGCACAGTACTGCGTGCTTTGAACAGCTTTGGGGACTCCTTTGGCCGAATATTGTGTCTACAGGTCAGAGTCTTTCCTAAGAGTCGATATAATKTGTTAGATCTACTGTTTATGTTGCAGTCAAAACATATCTTTGAATTTTGAGTGATCTGTTCYATGAGGAGATTTCTCTATGGTTTTATAATTATAAAAGGATCTAATTTGAAATTACACATAGCTTGCTTGAGCAGAAACATCTGCATCTAGTTTTCCTTGCAATAGATTTATAAGGTCATCCATGGAGAGAAGCACTATTGATGAGTTTGCCAATACAATTCTAATATTCTATTAAAAATCATACATGAAGAATACTGAGCAACTGAGGCAAGCAAATGAAAAAACTTGATGAAAATGGCATTTCGTAATTTCTGAATCTCAGAATACAGTTGAGTAATGAAACCTTCTGGGACTGTATATTTCATAAATTTCATTTTAAACAAAGGGTGAAACTTGCAAATTAAATTTCCTTTAATTGAATAGTATTTTCAACAAGATGTTTGATTATTCCTATATCTCAAGCGTTGTGGAAGAGGGGAGAGAAGTGATTTAAGAACTCCCACTAAACAATACAATTTAAACAACAAAAATAGAAAGCAACTTAAATTTTAAAGCATTTCTACTCAGGAAGGACCATAACTTCTCAAAAGACAAATAGTGGGAGAAAAGGCCAATTTCAATTGAGTATACATTGTATGTTATGTTTAATTTCATACTGCTGRCATGGTGGTGTTGTACTGTTGAGTGAGTGCATGTGTTTCTCTTGGAGAGCAGAAGTGAGGCTCTTGCTAAAGAACAGCTCAGTGCACTTGAACTTGAGGTACACCCTGCTTTCCAAAACAGCTCAAGGTCTTATTCACTGCTGCCTTTAGGAACCATAATAATTTGTAATTCACCCTCTGCCTTTCAAAAGCGCAAAACATTGGCCAAACACAACTTCCTACATTCTATGTCTTTAGTGTTGTAGTACTAGAGCATCTCTTCCTGTGTGATCAATCATTTCTTTCATGTTAAGTCTTTTAAACATTTACTCTGTGTCACCAAATCTATGATATTTAGTGCTATCTATTAAACTTAAATRTTTTTGGCCTTATCCATTTTGTTTCAAACAACAAAGATCTATAGCCTATAGGACTGATACTCGACCTGTCTGGTTCTTTCTGTGRTTTTAGATGAAATGGATATCATAGGAATGTTTACATCTTGCAAAACATTGGTAAAAGTAAGCTCTTGTGCTCAGAGAGTCAGAGAAATAGTCACTGACCTGTTGCTGTCCTCTAGTTGCAAACTTAAAGGAAAAAATAGTTTTTTGAGTTATTTCCTAGTCAGGCCTTTCCTGGTAATTGGAAAAAAAAAAAGTCTCAGTTGATAATACTTTATTTATCAGCTATATCCAAATGAATCTTGTCTATAAATCCTGTGTCTATTATATGAGTTAGTCTTCCACAGACAACATACACTGGAAATAGGTATAAAATAAAGACAGCTGCAAGCTTGTGCTGTATCCACAAAAGTGACAATTTATTTGTGGTATGCATGATGTGCAATTGTGTTCTTTCTACGTGTGTACAAACACACACAGGTATCCTTACTAGGGAAGATCTCTGCTGGTAMTCTGAGAATTGCACTGCCCAGAACAAAATATGTAGAAAGGAAAGAGAGCGTATGTAAATGCAAGCACTGTGGGAACCATCATTAAYATGTTTATTTTGTAGGGTTTAGTGATCCAAAAGCCAAGATAGCTCTATTGGCCTCTTAAAAACTACTTAGAAGATTAYGTGGCTCTTTGCTGCATCAATACAAAATTGTACTTAACTGAAAAGTGATATCCTGTATATGCTTTTTCCTTTTCAAGTACTGCCATTTCATTTGGTGAAGGGATTTGCATAACATGCAGTCATGTTATGCAAATCTGCATAACATGCAGTCATGTTAGCTACATCTAAAATATGTCTTSTGTTAGTTTCTTGTGGTGTCCTGGCTTTTTGGAAAGGCTGAAATTCTGAGGGGAAAGCCAAATAAATGGGCACAATAAAACTTTTTAATTTTTCCATACCATAGAAATAGATTGGTTTTGTTGTTGTTTGTTTTTGGCTTTTTTTGTTGGTTTTTTTTTAATTAATAGAATTTTAATCACTAGGTATTTAATGAAAGGGAAAAAAGTGATTTACAACGGTATATGTGCTGCTCCCAGATAACTTTGACCTATGAGAAAATAAGTGGTTTAATTACTCCATTGATTCGTGTTAATATAGTTATTTCTATGCTGCCCTAAAGGTTGGTTGTTACCACAAGCTATTCAATTCTTATCTGTGCTTGTGTTTTGTATTCTATATTATTTTATTTTGGTTTGGGGTGATTTTTTGCTGGCTATAATGGGTTTTTTTCTGGGAAAGGAATGGATTGTGGTCTTTTGACCAGCAACATATCTTATATAATATTCAGATCTCACAGATTTTTGGACWGAGCAACTGGAGATTACCAAAACATAATGCAAAACAAAAACAATTAGTCCAAGAAATGTCCAAGAGGGCTGGAAATCAGTAAATTTAGTTGGAGCTTCTGTTCTCATTAAAAAACCAAAACCAAAACCAGCTTAAAAATAAARCTGTTCATTAGGAGACATTGTTTTGCTTTATACTAAATCTCTCTGGAGTGATGTTAGGCTACTGTTCTCCAAATTCAGCACTGATAGATACAAACTCAGACTTTGGCAACCTTGTAATTTTGAGGGCAAAAATGGGCAAGATCATATTTTAAATGTCTCTCTTTTCCTTTGTTCAAAGTAGTTTCTAACATATTTTCCCATATGTTCTCCAGTGTACTTTTTTCTGATAAAATTGATTTTTCTTATATTATATTTGAAGAATATCTTGTAAAAATGAAACTTCTAAGCTACAGCTTCTGGGTGAACTTGTCTTTGGCTTTGGGTTTGCTGAYGCTGAAGTTGCATTTTATGGTCAAATTGTACTGTATTTCTTTTTTCGATTTAATTCCTAGCTGGTGTAGAAGTTTGGCCAGAATGAATGTACTATGGAAAGTTGATATTTTTATGCCATAATTCTGAGTGGAGGTATTTATATTTATATTTGGTTACACTGTGCAATGCTAATGCCAGTGTGTTGATTTAAAGAGGGATTTGATTTCTCTCTRCCAATGACTGTAGGAGAGAAACTATCATTATCATAAATGTAACCTGACACCCCTAGAAATGACATATAAAAAGGACTTACTCCAAAAGGATAAAATTCATAGATGTAAATTTGTGTTCATGACATTCACACCTGTTGAGACAAAAATTTTCATTATGTCTCTGTTGGCATCACACATTTTATTTTAGAATAACRTTATTAAATGCTGGTTTGTGGTTTGTTTGAAGTACTATAAAGTTGCTTGTTTTGTTTTTTTTGAAAAAGAACAGCTGTAATTAAGTGCTAAATATAAATRATAGAGTAACATAACATCACAGAACCTAGGTAATGCTGTGGAATATGATCAGCCACAAAGCCATGGATTTTCAAAAGTCACTCCCCTGTATGGTGATAATGGAACCCTTTCATATGCAGTGAAAATCACTCTGTGCTAAGGGATCTGCAATTACCTAATTTCTGTCATTATTTAAGCCATTGAAAAAAGGCTTAAGGAAGTAGTTTAATTTTCCAGTGCATCATTTCCAGTGCAGAGGGAGGGAGTAGAGAGAAGGGTTTTAGACTCTTCTTAAAAGCACCTACTGACAGAAGGCAATGGRCACAAATTCAAAAACCAGGAAATTTCATGTGAACACAACAAACCACTTTACTGTGAGGATCACCCAACACAAGTGGTTGTCCAAAGAGGTTGTTGAGGCTCCATCTATTGATATTATCCAAAACCCAACTGCACATGGTCCCTCCCAACCTGCTGTGCTGGAGGTGGYTGAAGCAGTGGGTTGGACTAGAGAGGTCTTGTGAGATCTCTGCCAACCTCAGCTATTGTTTGTCTTTTCCAGAATTTAGGATGAGCCATACTAATGAGTTCATGGTGGTACCTTCAATSAGGTTTTATCACATCATTTTGGAGAGGTGTGAACACTGCCTTAACCATCACAAATGCCTCAGTCCRTTTTCTCCTCAGGAGTCTGCTCCTCTGCTAATGGCTCTCTGCCACGTGCATTGTCAGTAAAAAGCTGCAATAGATTTTCATGTGTTTAAGGCATTCATGACAATTTTTTTGTGGTAATTAATCAGATCAAACTGACAGTGAAATTAAAAGACAAATAACGAGACAGATATCAGTTTGGAAAGATTTTTTTTGGTGTGTCAGTGCACATGGATTTCTGTATTTAAAAGCTGAAAATTTAAGTATTGAGGTTCTGCAAGTAACCAACGTTACCAGTGATTTTTTTTCTTCTTTATTGTACTATCCATTTAAAATGTATGGATTGCATTTTATTGCTGTATTGTCACTCTGTTTAATATTACTTTGAGTATATGTTGAAACTAAACCAAAAGTTTAGTTCTCTTTTCCTATTCTGCTTCAATGAGAATGCAGTTCCTCAGTCTGTAAAATTCAGTAAGTACCACTATTTGAGGAGATTAATACCCTGACAAAAACAACTGCTCSTCTGGAAATATGGGCTTGCACAAAGGCAAATATCACAGTGTTCTGATCAGACTGTGTTTAACAATATGTCACATTTTAGTCACGTTTGAAGGAAAAAATGAAACACATTACAATGGATACAGTCAAAATAAATTCTCCTAAATGTCTTTTTGCAGAACTTGAAGCTATAGWCTGAAAGGCAATCAAAGGTTATCAGAGTGTTTTTGAAGTGTTGCATTTAGGGTTATCAGAACTGTTTCAATTACTTCTGGCTGAAATTATGCATACAGGGCACTGAACTAAAAAATAACTTAGGTAAGTTCGTTTTTAGGCTTAGAGTCTAGGGATGGCTGATTCTCAGTACTCTGGATTTGAACCCAATGTTTTATGTGCAAGCTACTAAGTTACACTCATTCTATGAGATGATTTTCACTCACTTTCAGAGATGAGCAAGAATTYTTGTAAAACAGGTTTGCATATTACATACCCTAAGAGAAATTTCTCAGCAGTTAACACAATCAGAGCAGCAGTTTGTCTAAACTCTACCAAAAAAAGGGTAAATGTCTTATAAAGGCTCTAAAAGTTTATTTATTATGCAAATGTTTATAACAGTGATTTTTCTCAGTTTAAAATGTTATTTTTAAAAAAATATAATAATGAGCAGAATAAAGCCTTTTGCCTGTCTTCTTTTCAGCAGCTCACAGAAACCTTTTTTTTAATAAATGTCCACAACAAATACACCAGGGAAACAGTTATGTTGATGCTGAATTCAATTTTCTTCCAGCCAAAACATCCTACTTTTGAAACTTTGGGCAAGGCAAATGCGGTAGTCTAGAAATATATAATGCAACATTAAAAGAGTGAGACCAAATAACATCTGTTGGAAGCAGTAAAACCCTGAAGCCATGATGTATAATAGTTAAAAAATTAAAAAGAACATCCTTTGATCTAATTGCAATATTGATTTAAATGTCTTGTTGGTTTCAGYTGGGGAGAATCCCAGGGAATGCCCTGCTCTCACTGATTTTGCGTGTGGGAATAAGAAGTGCATAGAGTCTCAGTTCATCTGTGACTATAAACCAGACTGTGAAGACCTATCAGACGAAGCTGACTGCAGTAAGTATCTCTGTGTGTTAATCTAATCTTCAATTAAAATTATAGCTTTAAATTCTGTAGTATAGTTAAGGTGAGTTCATAAAGATGATTCACTTTGAAGATGATCACAAGCAGGTTGCCTTGTCCCCAGATCATAAGGGCTGATATTTTCACATCCTGAGAGATACTTGCTRCAAAAGTATTCAAGAACGGTTTAGTTGGAAAAGTATAACTAATTAAAACCAAAGGTTAAATACTCAAAAAAATCCTGACACCAAGGCCAAAACCAGCTTAGAGATTAAAAACATACTTGAGGAATTAAATCAATGAGTTACAATAAAAATTAACTCGGAGGAAAAAAAAGTAAGCTTGTTTATGAATGTAAAAAGTTGTTGAAAGGAAATATCAACGTTGAATGGCAAAGCTAAGCAAGCAAAACTTAYGTACAATAACATTTAGGCATGATTCTGCCATAAAAAGGTGAATACTTAAAAATAAACTTGACTTTCCTGTCAAATGAATTTTGCCTTTGTGATCTGAGTAGTGTGAGTACAGTTACATTGTTTAATCTTGCTTCTACCTCAGAGCTATGAAAATATTTTTCTGTCATTTCTCTATTACAGAACAGTTGGAAAAAAATTGAGTCTGTTTATCTTTGCCTAAGTCCTAATGAATACTGAGACACAATTTGTCTGAAGGCATTCTTTGCTGAGGCTGATTGAGATGGAAGGACACAGCTCYATTTGAAAATCTGGATCAAGTTAATGGGCTTTCCAATTCAGGCCTGAAACTCAGAAGCAGTAAAGCATTGTGCCTTTGTTCCGGCTCCATATCTTTGTTTATTTACAATTACAGTCTGGACTGGATATCTGGAGCAGGAAGATTAAGTAGTCCATATATGCAGCTCAGTAATCAGTCTAAATATTAATCTTTGAGCTGGAGGGTCAAATTCTGCCATAATGCAGGTAYGCTCAAAAGTAAACTTGCTAGGTARAGTAAATGAATCCACCCATCAATTCAATGTTCAWCCTTTTTGGAAGTAAAAGTACTTCACTGAAATAAGGCCATATTTTGTGATCCTTTTGAAAATCAAGGGCCTTTTTTCTTGCATGGAGTTGCTATATGCTCGAGTGAACAGGATTACAAAATTAATGACCCTTTATTGGACAATGCACATTATAACGTTTTTACAGGCTACAGACTTACTGAAAGAGATGCTAAGATGTCTAAATCTCACTATAGGAGATTTAACTTGGAGTTTCTCCCTTTCATAAAATTAAATAGCAGTTCTRAAGTATAAAAGCTGAAGATAGTGTCACTATTTCTGATCTCTACCTCTTGTAGTACTTTGTGTTGCAGTGAACTTTGTGAATCATATTAATGGGAATGAATTTACATTGAATGATAACTTAAAAATACTAGTTTTTTAGAAGTAGACTCCAAGATAGATTTTAAACAGCTAATCTGTATTACTTGTATAAAGCTTTAGTACTTTTTCAGGCATTAGGCAAAGTAAGGGCAGCATAATACTCTGTAAACTCACCCTTGTAACATTTTCCAGATCCAACAGACACACTAAATTGAATTACTGTCCAAAGTGAACTGTTCAGTAAAGATATTCAGAAAACTATGGAGACACTTGATTTATTCTCTAAATATTTTTGGAGAATATAGTGGCTTCATTGGGGGAGGGTGTTATTCTGTGTTTTCTGGAAAGATTTTTTTCTTAGTCAGATAATAGATTGGATCATTTCAGGCCATAAATTATCTTGAATCACGGTAAAGCAGCTCAGTCTTTGCTATACTGAAGAAAAGCTTTTCCAAGGGAAGAAAAAAATAATTGTTGATATTCACTTCAAAAAAATAGACTGAAATATCTTTTTATTGTTGATGGAAAGGCTGTAGATACATCAAAATATTTTCATCAGTCTTTAGTCTTGCTGTCTCTACTGAAGTGCAATGCAGAGATACAGTAATCTGGCATTCAGAATACTCAGATAAGCCCCAGGTAGAATATTTCCCTGTCTGCTCCATTTTAGTCCCAACAAATGATGCCTTATATTTAGATAAACACACTTTTTCCCTGAGCATATATCTTATAGATGGGAATAAACAACATTAAAGGGTACATAATGCCTCCTAGATATGGAAACCTGATTTTTTAAATGAAAAGACAGCAGGAGCTGCTTAATCAGAAAAGAAAGTATAACAGGCACAGAGAAATCTCTTCATAGCCTAACCTGTCCCATCACAAGTGGTTATGGCCACATTTGTCTGCAGTTTTCTCCTTTGCACTGAGCTCAAGTTCTGAGCTCATTTCACATTCTACTATAGTTTTATACAAGTGTAATTCCAAAGAAGTAAATGGACCATAATCTACTCAGCAGCAATTCCTGTATGTAGGATTTACAACAGAACCTGTATGAAATGAACTGCATCCACATAGGCTGGYGGACTTTTTTTTAATAAACTCGTAGTAATTACTTACTCTATGTTTCATTCAGTCCAGTCAGGCAATCTTGCAAAATTTTGATTCTCTTTCAGTATGCTGCTGGAAGTACCGAGGTGAAAAAAACCACACATGAAAGCAGTTTCAATTTTCATGAATTGCAGCCAAATATACAGACAGATTTGATTAATAGCAAACCTCAGTGTTGATGAACCAACTAGAGGAGTGCTTGAATTATTGAAATAAAAGCAATTTTTCCAATAAATGGAGCAATTTTCTTCTACTGGTTTCTAAATAGGATGTATGCTTACCCATAAAAAAAATCCAGCCAGCAGGTGCAGATGGGTCACRTGATGTTGTCAACTCAGTGTGTACTGTTCATAAATATTTATTGATAATTGCCTTCTGAATGCACTGCTAATACATTAGGGTAAAAAATGGTCAGGTATTCTATTATKACTAGTGTAAAGCCTAAATGGATTTGGACTTTGATTTTGTTACAGATACACAAGAAAATGTACTTTCTTTTTTTAAATAATGGGTTCCCTTTGTTCTTCCTGTGTGTGAGGTTATTGTTGGAGTTAGGCCTTTATTAGGCTTACATGACATTTGTAATACACTGCCAATGCAGATCTGTGCTTAGGAGAGACGCTTCAGTCCTTGCAGTACAGTAACAACATTACAGTACAAATTTTCCTCCTAGCATATAGGATTTTGATCCAGTGAATAACCTATATTGGATCAAAATTATACATCTTTTAAGATATTTGTTTTATGCATTTAACTAAGGTGATACTTTTTTTTTTACAGAGAACAAAAGTCCACAGRGTTACAGGGTGTGTGCAGACCTTGGTCATAAGCAGTTTTATGATAATGATATTTTCATAAAGAATGGCCTCCGTTTTTCTTTTAGCCTCAAAATAGAAAATAGGAAAAAATCAAAACATATTAATAAGAGGAAATTAAATCTATAATTTTATCTATATCCTTTATACACAGACAATGATGCATAAATAGCTGTATTTGAATATTGCAGAATATTACTAGATAAAGGAASATAGTCTAAATCTTCAAACCCATTCTGATCAGTCACAGTCAGACCTGTGTCTAAAATGCATGGCTGATTGTGATGTTTAATAGTTTGTACCATTTTTCTTAAGTCTCCTCACAGGTGCTGTCCACAGTCACACTAAGCAATTGTGTAGCTGCCTCTGCTTTATAACTAAGGAAAAGATGTTTTGGAGCCAAAGAAGAGATTGTGATGCTGTTTGATTAATCTGTACCACACCATTTATATCATTTTGTTGATTAATTACTTTTCCAAAGTAACCTGAAGCAGCAGAGTTAGAAGTTGAGCAATTTAACTCAGACCTCCTGAATTTAGTCAGAGTGTCCTAATCACCACAACATACCCCTCATTATAAAGCTGCCATCGGACATAATATTCACACGGCCAACATGTGCTTATGAAAAATGCCACTATGGAAGAGCAGTCCAGTTTTGCCAGCTMATTGTCTGGAAATCATTCTTTCCATTTACCTTGGATAAGAACTAAGTTTGGTGGTCATTGGTTTGTCATGGGCATTCATCTGTAATAAGGTTTATACCTAAAGTGAATAATTTCCTCATTAACTATCACATATTATTTATGTCCATGCATGAAATTCAGGGAATCACAGTGTTAGCATTCAGAGTCCTTTCCATTTCCATTTTCAGTGTGCACACTACAGCACCTTTATGTAGAGTTGGGATGATAATTGACTTTTTGCTGTATTTTCAGGTTACTACACAAGTATTCCTGGAAGCTGTAACTTTGAAACACAAGATCAAGAGTGGACAACTGTATGTGGATTGACACAAGACACTACTGATGCTTTTGACTGGAATATTAGCAACAGTGCTGTCACAGGGCAAACACGTCCTCATAYTGACCACACACCAGGTATTGCCATGTGTACTAATCACTCCTGGGAAGATGCAATATTCACAGCATTTTAAATAAAAYCTACAAAAAATGTAGATCAGTGCCAAGATAACAGCACATCTCAGTGTGATCAGCTGATACATGGGAATGGTTCAAAGCTGTGCCAGGAGAGRCTCAGACTGGACATTAGGAAGCATTTCTTTACCAGTGGGGAGGCCAAACACAGGAACAGGCTTCCTAGAGGTGTTCAGTGCCCCCAGCCTTTTATTGTTTTGGAGGCTTTTGGGCAATGCCCTTAACAAAATGCTTTATCTTGGGCAGCCCTGAACTGATGAGCCAGTTGGACTAGATGATCATTTTAGGTCTCATCCAACTGAAATGATACTATTCCTTTCTATTCAACTCCTATAACAAATTTCAGATACGTAATGTCAGCTTCTGACACTAAAAGATGAATTCTCTGATGAAATTTAACTGGCTATAGTAATACTCTTCTCCTTGTCAATATTTTAAATAATCTACTTTTCCTGAAGTCTGCTCCCATCCTAATGAATTTTACAAAAACATTCAACCATATGCAGAATGAGGAGCAAAGTGTGGGGCTGTGTGTGAAATGCCTRAGGCTCCTGCCTTGATTTAACTTACCTCTCTGACACTGGCATGCCAGAAATGTTATTTTAAAAGTTCTTCTCAAGACATTTCTGACAAACTGCTACCWTGATGCCTGTTGATTGTCAGGAGAATGAAATACATTGATAGGCAATTACAGTAATCTGTGTTATGTAGTAAGCATAATTTTATATTRTATTACATAAATATTAAATAATATGTTCTTTATATAATACCATATATATGGGTGGATATTAATTTCCATCACAAATGGAAATTAATATCCAATCTCTATTTGAGAAGTAATTAACTTTCTTTCTAGAAGCCTTAATGGTTAGAATTCCTATCTTAATTTCCATCTAATCAGCAAAGTGTAGTTAATATCCAATCTAGAGGTRTCAATATTTTTATTGTTTTTCTCTTGGGTTTGTGAGCAACACCATCTCGAGGTTTTGACTATTTTTTTTTTTTAATTTTATGTTTTCAAAATAAATAGAGACACCTTATGGCTGTAGCCACTTCTGTCCAACTTGTTTATCCTCCCCTTTTCCTTTATTCTGCACCTGCTGCAGGAACTGCTCACCTGATCATGAGGGAACTGCTTATCTAGCACAAATCACAGTTTCTGCAGACATTCCTACCACTTTATGTCGCAGGCTGTAAATCTGGAATTTACATTCCTCCTGGAAAGGGACAGGACAGACAAGGTAGAGGTAGAAACTACTGCAGCTGTTTCAGGCAAGCTGTTTCTTGCAAATAAGTASTTTGACTTGCTTCCTTGCTGTTACTTTGATGCAATGTGATAACAAAACAACCACCAGCCCCTGGCTTTTTAAGGAGATTTTGYGTGTTTTTCTATCTCAGTTTCTCTCATTTAATTAGTTCTTTGTTTCTGTGAAATTACCYAGCAATTGTAAGAAAAACACAGTTAATAAGCAAAAGGAAAACAAAATTAGAGCAAAATGTTTACAAAATTATCCAGATTTGTAATTTACTTTTAAATTACCCAGGCAAGATATATTCACATTAGCTACAGAGGAACTGCTTGTCAGAATTGCCAACAGCCTGTAACACTTAGAAATATCCATCAGTCCATCAGGTTTAGGCTGGATATTAGGAAAAGGTTCTTCACTCGGGGTGTGATTGGGCRCTGGAACTGCTCCCCAGGGAAGTGGTCACAGCACCTAAGCCTGGCAGAGCTCAGGATGCATTTGGGCAATGCTCTCAGGCGCATGGGGCGACACTTGGGGTGTCCTCTGCAGGGCCAGGAGCTGCGCTTGGATGATCCTTGTGTATCTCTTCCAAGTCAGGCTATTCTGTGATTCTGTTTAGCACAAGGGACATCTAGGACAAGTAACATCTTTTTATACTGAAAGAGGAGAGACTTAGATTAGAAATTACGAAATTTGAAAGAAATTCTTTACTCAGAAGGCAGTGAGACACTGGAAAAAATTTTGTGCCAAAGCTGTGGATGCCCTGTCCTTGGAAGTGTTTAAGGCCAGCCTGGATGTGTTCTGAGAAGCCTGATGCAGGGGTGGCACCCCTGCCCATGGCATGGGGTTGGAACTAGATGACTTTTAAGGGCCCTTCCAACCCAAGCTATTCTGAAATTCTCTGAAATACACAAAGCATTAGCAAGGAAGATCGCCATAAAATATGGTATGGTATACATGAATATGGCAAAAAAAAAAAAATTAGTAGCATCTGTGTTTATAAAAATGCTTATAAACTAAAGTAAAGCATAAAATAATATTGAAAATCTCTAAATGGTTTTGGGTTGTTTTTTTTAGGTAAAGGACAGAGATTTTTGTATGTCAACTCATCCGCCCAGAAGGAAGGAAACAGAGCAAGGATAACGACCACCAAATTCTTCCCACCTAGTCTTGGGGTCTGCAGAGTTCGCTTCTGGTTCTGGATGTTTCCCTCTAGGCGAACAGGAGTCTTAAAAGTAAAAGTCCTTCCACTATGTTATTGCATAATAATACTTGTTTTAGTGTTATGTGTTAAGCACTTGCATTTTTGTGTCTAGGATTAGCAAAATCTCAGGAATTTATATTAACAAAACTTCATCACAACTTACTGCCGTTACACAAATCTTCTCCTGACAAGATCAAGTTACAGTTCTGCTTTAGTTTTCATTCCACTTTAAGTCTTGTTTCACTACATGTGTAAGAATTAACACTGCACATCCGACTAGCGTACTAAAACCTACCCAGTAGCAGCGCAGTTCTCTGCAGAACTCACTATAACATAAAATAGAGATAATTTCTAATGTTTAGTGGTTAAAATTATATGTTTTAAAAATATTAATGCAACTGTGCGTGAAAGGTATTTTTTTAAAACAATTGAAAATAAGGTATTTAACTGTATTAAAAATTATAGCCCAAGTTTCCATGAAATTGTCATCTTGCTGCTCCCCAAGCATCCTTAACAAGTACACTTTTCATAGTTAAGTAATCCAGGAGCAGTCTGAGCAGGGATGTGACCCCTTGGCAAACAGGCCACTTCATGTGACTCACTGTACAAATATGCTGCACAGTTCCTTTTTAAGTGACCTGAGAAAGACTCCTATCTGTGGTGTGTGTTAAATTTTGAAAATACAGGTAATGTTAATTTTTTTAGTCAGTACAGAGTATAAGTTAGTCTATGTTAAAAGTGAACAACAGTATTTTTGTAGTCTTGGATATTGAATTAAGTCAGAAAGTTTTTACTACTGTTTTCTCCACTGGAAAAGATAATCATAGCACTGGGATTGTAGTGCAGCTAGGCTGGAAGGGCCTCAGGTGGTCTCTCACCAAAACCCCTGCTCCAAGCAGAGTCAGCTACAGGATGATGCTGGGTGGCTCAGGAGTTTACCTAGTCTTGAAAATGTCCATGAATGGAGACTACTCAGCCTCTAGGGGCAACTTGTGCCACGGGTAAACTTTCCACTATCTTCTTCTTACATCCAGCTCAAGGATATTGTTCCACTTTTTTTCTTTTTCTTTTCTTTTTTTTTTTAGTAATTTTTTTCAGGATGGGATTTGCATGTCAGTTTTATCTCTACCACCTCGTTTATTACTCTGAGTATTGCTGAAAATTTACTTATTGATTTAAAAAAAGCTGTATTTCATGAAGTTTGTATAAGCAGCAGTAAAAAGCAAACATAAATTCCTTTTTTGACCCGTTGATAGCTGAAATACTGTGAGATTATCTATGATTAACTATCTGTTTAAATTCAAGTATCCTGGACCTTACAGCATGCAAGATTGATGATGAGATCCTTTGAAGGAGCTTTTGAATGTTTTCAAGCACCACAGAACACTTAACATTTGTGAATAAGTAGATGTGTGTGGCCTATGTGTGAGTTTGCAGGCAGACAGCCAGAGCCTGCTTTTTAATTGGACCTTTTCTTTTTTAGAAGACTAGTTTAATTTCCTCCAATTGCCTCAATTTCATAAAGAATTGCCTTACTCCCACATACAAATAAAGTTCCCTGTTTATGGCTTTGCTACATGTACTCTTACATAGAAATGTATTCACAGCAGATTGAGGCACTCAGCAAGGAATATCACCTCATCACAGAATCAATTTACCTCTGTGGACATATTGCTCTATTCTATCAAACTAATAAGCTGTTCAGTATCAACTGTTGCTGTTATTAAATCAAGAATATAAATTAACTGTACCCATTCAAGTGAAAAAGGAAAAAGCTTAAAAAGAACAAAAAGAAAAGCAATAAAAACAATAGCCCAAAACTTCTGAAACAAGAGCTCTGTGAAGATTTTTTTTCCAGTTTGCACTGGAGGTGAAAGAAGTCAAACTGTAATAGGAAGTTTGAATAATGTGCTGATATAGTTCTTATCTGAAAGACAGCTATCCAACTGAATCTGAATTAAAAAAAAAATAAAACGATTGCAGATATAGGACATACTAAGATGTGTGATTAAAATGGCATACAAGGAATCAGTAAAAGAACGATTAAAATGAACATTGTAATGGCATAGAAAATAGATGTGGTAGAACCACACAAAATAGCGGGAAGTTACCGGAACAATCCTATTCTTACTCAGAAAAGGAACTAGTCACTGAGGAAAAGGGGAAAAGGAACTTAAAATGCTTCTATTCTGTATTCACAATGCACAGTTCAATTGCACATTTCCATTGTCATAAACTCTGTAATTTGTTCATAGGGAAACCAAAAGTCTGGGCTATTATTATTATTATTTTCAGAAAGATACAATGTTTACAGCAACTCTTGCATTAACATAGAATGGATGCTATTTAAAAGAAATCTGAATACTCCTGCTTCAGGACTTCAATCCATCATTAATCAACAGGAGAAGAAAATTGCTTTGTAATGACTAAGAACAAACCAGAACAAACTCACTAGCTTTCCTTAGAAGCATTTGGTAAGAGTCTTTGAAAGGGGASTTATCCAGCACTAAATACAAGCCTGGTCTAACATATCAATCAATATCTTCTGGACAAAAATGCCTCTTAATACAAACAAATGTTGCTGCATTATGCTGCAAATGTAAATTTAAAAAACCTCACATTTCTCTTTGCATTCTTATGACTACTTTGTTGAATTTAATGGTGTAGGAGAGCAATTTCAGCAAAAAATGAATGTGGTTTTCACATCTGTTTCTTCCCAATGGAAATTCTATTGATCATCTGTCAGTTATCCTGAAAACACCCAGTGTTTATTATGCTTCTCTGGCCATTTACCTCAGGAGTCTGCCATACTCATACAGTGGAGAATTAAAACAGAAATTAATTCCTGATGTGATAGTATAGCTAATATATCAGTTTTCTGCCTTCGTATTTGTTGATACTWAAATAACTGATTTATAATAAATTTTGGTATAAGACAGGTCACTTTTACTCAAAAACCTAAATATTGTATTACTTTAAACTAATGTTTGGGCAAAACTTTTATTACTTCAAACAGAGGTTTAGAGAAATAAAGAGAAAAGAGGTAAGTAATTTTTTAAGTGCTTCTCTATTGGGACAATGAAATATGATACAATTTTGTAATCTGATTTGTGGACTTAGAAACAATTTCAGTCTGTCTCTGGTGAGACTTTGATCCAAGGAAGAGATGTGATGATGACTGCTGAGGAACACGAAGAGTTCAAAAGCATGATCTTAAAGATGTAAAGCAGAAAACCTAGCATCATTATTCACTGGAGTCAATGGAAATTTTCCTCAGCTGACACAAGTCTCTGGTGCCTAAAGAAGTGAAAATACAGGTTCTCTTTCTCAGGATTTTCCTGTTTCCTCAGCTGGCAATTAAAGACTCTAAGCTGTCAGTGGCGGGAGAATACATCTCTTATTATGCACCCTTCAGACCTGCATTGGTTTCTTATTTGTTAGGCAATTCAGGTGGAATGTAGTACTTTCCAGCATTCCAACTGCTAGATTCAGGCAAGATAGTAAATCATACCGTAAAGTCAGGATGAGGGTACAGGATAGCCATGAGTTGTAACTGCTGATTAACAAATAGAAAATAGTTTATATTTTATGATATTAAAAAGTACTTTCCACATTCTCAAAATGAAATAAAAGCTGAAAAATAATTCAGAAGTTTCTAACACACAGGATATTCTGTGGAGAATGAGAACTAAGTCATGACTTTAAGGCAGTAAATAGGATTTTCTAAAGAATGTTGTTCTCTGTCGATCAGCTAGATCAGTATTAGGCTACAGAACAATCTTATCAGACTTATAAATACAGAGTTGTTCAATGGGATTTTGCTGTAACTTGTTGTTTGGTTGTTTTGAGGGTTTTGTGGTTTTGGGTTTTTTTTACTTGGTTGGTTTTTGGTGGTTGCTTTTCTTCCATTGCATACCATATAGTGAGATTCATCTTGCCAGCTTTTTTCTCCTGCACATCTTAAATTGTTTTCACTACCAGGCTAGCTTGTACACTTTAGATAGGATGCTGTGCAGGAAGGTGGTGCTGGAGGTATTAAACACCACAGAGTTGTACCCTTCCAGGGATCTAGGGAGATCTTATCCATGAAAATTTGCTTGACCTTTCATGTGCTGCACATGTTTACACAGGCCAGCAAAAGTCTTGTATACACTTGATGTACCTCCTGATCCAGAAGGTGCTCAAACACTGAGTGGCATGGGTAGCCCCAGGAGAGAAGATATTGTTATGTTTCTTCACTTTCACTGGGCACAACCTCAGAGAAAATATGACCAGTATCCCCTGCTAAAAGAGCAGAGTCCATGGACTTCCTATTTTTCTGAACTCTCCTTTATTTTCTTTTGACTTAGCATGKCAAATTATGTGTTATTCTTTTAGAAATCTAACATTCTTTAGAAGACATTTAAGAACACAGACCTTTTTCTGGCATAGTTGTGGATAGAAAAGGTTTTGAGAACTCAGATATTCAGGAGTACATTGGCAAGTAGTGGGATTGAAGCATTACCCCAGGAAGGTGTATGAAAAATGTACCTTGAGAACTGTTCTCAGAGATTTCCAATGYACCAGTTTAGAGATTTACACTAAATGACATCAGTTTCCTCAATTACCTATGTGATTGTTATTCACCAGATTTAAACTTTAGTCTAACTGAGGACAGAGTCACATAAATTGTCATAACATGTTAAYTAATACATTAGTAATTACATATCTGCATACCCTTACTCTATGGTGTACGTAAGTTAAATCTCAAAGGAAAGAAAGACGAAGCATGTAAGATGACTTTGCATCCATATGAACAGGAGCTGATGTCATCAAAATGTCACACTTAGGACCCAGTTTGACTTGCTGCCATTCCAGACCCACTGGCCAGTGAGCACACAGCAGGATTCCTGACTGGTTTATTGTTGGTACTGAGCTTGAGCTGCGGGGTTGATCTGAATGTGCGCAGAATGGGTCCTTGCCGCACCTGAGACCAGACTTTGTATGGACAAAATAAATCTCTCTGTACATAGACAGACCTGTTCAAACAATTATTGTGCCTTGAAACTTTTAGTATGAGAAAATTCTCCTATGAACCTGACCAGAAGAATTGGGAAAAAACCCTGGCTTTAAACAATGGGAAAATCTTTAAGTATCCTGTAAGAAAGATGCTACTATTGTCTATAAATGTTTTGTATTCTTTTCACTTCCCCAATAGCCATTTGTGCAACTGTGAGACTCAACAATGGGATATACTGAAAGGGATATTACCTCAATATTTACCTTCCAAAAGCAAATATCACTGCTTATAGCTAAAGCCATGCTAACATTGTTATATGYTGTAAAATTCCAGATCACCAACGTTATCATATTTTCCAGATCATCAAGATTGTCAGGMATCCTGCTGTGTTGGTGAAATAGTAAATGGTTCCAGAGACACACACAGGTGTTTAACATTGTCCTAACCTCACATGAAGGGTTTCTCTAATCAAGTTTCAACTTACAAAGACCCCAGAGCCTGGTAGTGGGAAAAACTGTTACACACAGTTTTTAATTTTATTTTATGGGTCGAACGTATTTCTTCTCAACACCTGTCCTTTTAGCCCTGCAAGAGATGTTCTTTTAGGAGGACAGTGACAAGATATTGCTGTTACACAGTCCTGTAACCAAAGAYCAAGCTTGACAAAATTTGGTCCTGATTTGAGTTACTCTATGTCAGTATTCTTTCTTGCCCCCTTATTCCAAAATTAAAATAACTTGCAAGAGTTTTCAGGCATCATAGATATTTTAATCAATATACCAAGTTCTACAAAYTATGTGGGATTAAGGGTCCCATTTGGGTTTTTAGCTCATTTGTCCCACCAGGTGGACTGGGAGAATCAAACTTACTGAATTATACAAATAATTATGGGTTCAAGTTCATAACTTTCTTGGGCCTTAGGGTTTCTGTTCCCTTATTAAACTGYGGGGTTCAGTTGGCATAATGAACCTTAAAGTCACTGGAAAATTAGTTTAAGGGAACTATGTTTCTGAAAGTGATGAGAAGAGGATGGATATTGATTATAATATTCAGTGCCTTAAAGAAATAGTTTTCATCTGGAATGGTTAGAATATGCTTACTTTCTTTTSTCCAGGTCTTTTTCATTTTTTTTTAACTGGTCATATTGTTTAAGGATTTTATAACACCTGAGTGGGAAAAGCAAATRCCTCTGTATTTTCCACTTTCACGTTCTTGGCATAAATTCATTAGTTGTTGGTTAYTTGGGACTTCATTCATTGCTATACTTATTGCTTTCAGTATTTAAATATTTATGTATTTTTATTCATACCTTTGCTAAATATGTTTGCAATAACTTTCCGCGACTTTCTCAAACTCCATAGTATAAATTGCTAGTATCAGATGACAGACTTAAATCCCTAGTTGCCGAATCTTTTATTTATACCTCTAAAATCTTCACTCRGTCTAACCATAAGGAGGTCACCATTTAGAGATGAAAGGATAGCTCAAGATCCTTCTCAGTCTTTCTTCAACTTCTAAATGAATTTGAGGTTAAGTCTTTACTCATTATCTTCTGTATGTCAGGCTGAGACTGTTCGTAGATTTTGCRATTAGTGATTGGGTTAGCTGGATTTTTTTCTTTTTTTTTTTTCTTTTCACAGTAGCTTTATATTTGAAGCTGAACTAGCATTAGCAAAACTATTTGGTAAAATTTGGTCATCACCAATATGAAGTGGATCTGAACCATATCAAGGAGGGTCAGTACTGCCCAAACAGGGAGGTGCCCTGCTGCACTTGGGCTGTGCTACTCTCCCAAGCTGCCCTCCTGTTCCTTAATACCGATTCATTTCTGTCATCAACAGGTCTACACAGTTGAAGAACATGGAATGGATATCCTTATGTGGTCTTCTAGTAAAAATGAAGAAAACAAATGGATGTATGGAAGTGTAGTTCTCTCCAGTAACAGCCTTTTCAGAGTTGCCTTTGAAGCTGAAGTGGGGTGGAGTCAACCCACAGAATTTGCTCTTGATGATATTTCTTTCACCCCAGAATGCATTGATGGAGGTATGCTATTACACAGCTATATATCATGCATGCTTTCTTTTCAGAGGGCAAGGAACATTGTGGCATTTTGTATTTCAATGTATTTCACAGTCACAAATTCTGACATATTTTCTTTTTCTCATGGTTTATAGGCAACAATTTTGTGTTTTGGCTAGAAGTTGAACATACAAATAATTATAGCAACTCATAATATTACTGGCATTGAGGAACTGAACCACAGTAGAGAGGAATCTACTGCCGTTCCACTATATCGGTTTTCTCCTGTATGAAAATAGTCAAAGATGTTAGTTTGGGATCAAAGACTTTTATGAGCATCAAAGAAGTTCACAATTATTTTCAAAGAAATTTGTTAGGTTTTTTTATCTTTGAGCTCTTCACAAAATACCAATGTGTACCACATTTCTCTCGCTAATATTTTCTTCAAGTATTTACAATCTCACTTCTGCTACAYAAGAATTAGATCTATGTAATGTCCTAAAATGCCCTGKTTTTTTCTGTGAGAAAAGCAATGGTTTACTCTGAAAACAAMATGTTGCATATGATACCATATCAGAAGAAAAAGAACATATACATGCAAACACAGATCATGATAGAAATATCAGCAGAACTTAATGAATAAGGGACAACTAGGAATTATTATTGTTAAATAAAWGCCAATATGAAGGTTAGAAAAATCTTCTTTGATAACCTTTCTTTTTATTAATACAGCTCTTGTTGTTCAGATAGGACAGCCTGTGTATGACCTGGTTGTCATGCTGTTCAAGAAACTATTTCTATTATTATTTTCATTGTGATAAGCACCTTCTGGAGGAATTAAACRCATGCTGATTAAAGCTTCAAGTGAAATAATATGTTCACATGGGTGACATTTGCTCAGTCTCGAGCTCAATGAGAGTTTTGTTTATTTTCTCTAAATAGGCTCAGGCAAATAATATTTTGGAATGTAATTCAATGWGCTGCAGACTATGTGCATAAACAGGCATTTGTTCTACCCGTATTACGTTAATTACCTTTTTTAGCCATATCTTAAGGCTTACATAGGCAGTTTCATGCATAGCATAGCATAATAGGAAAATTTTCAAATTATATATTTTAAGTACCTGTAATTCTGAAATAATCATAACTACAGAAATAAATTAATGTTAATAGAGCAACATTTTCTAATTTCAATCTTTTTCTCCAGAGATTTTCCAGTTGTAGAATACTTCAAACTAGCTAACTTGTATCACAATCTGTTGCTCTTACAAATGTGATATATCATAAATTTGGCCTGAAGAAAATTTGTTGGATTATATTGGTACTCACAGTTTGTTGAATAAGCCAAAAATGCATGCCTTATCTACATGCATAAATTGCAACYTGATAGATAATCTCCTCTTCAGACAAAAAACTATATCTAGATGCTATTACTTAAGATTGGCTTCATACTGTCTTTGGAAGAATCCTATCTTAATAATCCTTGCTTGCCTGATAGAGCTTGTGAAGAGGCAAGAGCATTACATGAAATCCATGTAATACAATAAACCATAGCAATTTAGGAAAAAAAAAAAGAACCTACCACTGAATTTTTAGTACTGTTCCTGACAAAGAGCTGCTTAGGAGGAGGTGCTGTTTTTTACTAACTGTTGTTGCTGGAGAGATGCTTAAATATTCAGATGGTAAAATTTGAAGATATTACCTTCCAATAATATAAAAGCACTGTCCTGTAGATATTTGAGCAAGAACATTGTTCTGTAACAGAATCARTGGGAAAGTTTACCTAATCCACAGTCAGTCCTGCTTTGATTGTTGCTCATTATGTTTATTCAAAGACCTAGCTCAAAGRAAAGTGTATTATCTGCAGTGCAGGTTTTGTGTAGCATTCTTCCTTTCAGAAGATAGCTGTACTACTGCAGATCTTTTTTCCTCTCTCTGTATTATTATATTTCAGCTTGCCTTTAATTACTTTGAGTTTCCAGAGGCAACATGTTCTAAATGGAAGCAATCACAATTTAGCAGGTTGGGAGCTCTAAGTAATAAAGCATTGCCAGCAGCTCTAATTCAGTTGCGGTTTTTATGTTTTTAAGTAGTCAGTCCATATTAGCCATGACAGTTCCTAGATGTCCAAGAATATTTCTGAACATTTAGGCAAGGTGTTGTCAAGGTAGTGCTAGGTCAAGCTAGGACCACTGCAGAAGTAGCTTTCAGCTGATGYTAATGCAGAGGGAGCTGTCAGTGGCACTGGATCTAGTTCAGAATTAGCTGCTAAATGAGATCTATTTGCACCACTTTTCATGGTTCATAACTTTCTGCTGATGAAGTTGTGTGAAGATCTTATTTTACATCCTAGGGACCAAAGAATTTAATTGTTAATTAGTTGTAACTGTCTTCTTCAAATTTGTAAATAACAGTTTGATTTAAAAAAACACAAAACTTTATTATGTCTTAATTTTTTCAAAATATAASTTAAAAAACATTTCCATTTCTTGCTTCAGATGGAACAAAAATTTCAAAGTATTGAATTGGATTTTATGTTCATTGTCTTTCTCATAGTATTTTCTAGTTGAGCTGAAATAGGAGGCATTACAGAAATGCTAAAAATTATTGATACACATAATTTAAATCATAGCATTAAYCCAAAGATGCCTAATAACCAAACTTTATTCTGTTTATAAAAATCAGAATACTATATTTTCCCACTCATTCATTACTAGGGAAATAAACCAGATGGACAAATTTGGTGTCATTTAGTTAAATGGCCCTTCTACATACTGAAGCAGGATTCTCGAGAAACAAATAAATAGTAAATGTATTTTGTTATGTCTTCCAGAGATCACCCAAGTGAAATATTTGTGCTTGTGGAGATCTAGTGGAAGAAGGCAAATCTTAGTACAGAATCAGCACTGAATGATGCTCCAGCTCCTTTGTGCAGTCAAGTTATCTGCTAGGCCCTATTTAGCTGCAACTCTTTGGGAATTCATACCTCTAAATTGTACTGCTTTAACTAATTGCTAAARTAATTTTGGTTTATTCAAAAAGAATAGTGTTGACACTTTGAAATGAATGTTTGGGATGAATTTTTGGGTATAAAGATGAGTCAAATATCATGTGGTTCCTGAGGCTCCAGTGTATTTGAGAAAACAGTATTTGCTTTTTTTACCATCAGCCATGCTTATCACCAGTTCAGTATTAATATTGCTCACTGAAATAATTAATTTGAGTAAAATTAATCTGGATGTGCTTCTGTGTCTATTCTTCTACTTCACCTTTCTTTATCATTCTCTCTTTTTTAATTACTGTTTTTAGTCTATGTTTGATGCATAGTTTTTTTCCTGTAGCTGGTCACAGTATCTGAAGTACTTTCTTTCTTTTCTTCTGTTTTGTGAACCACTTTTTATCAACTTTGATAATTTTATTTTGAAATCCTTTTTACTTCTGAAGTTTTTTTTCATATATTCCCTTTTTTATAAAATATTTTTCAAAAAATGTCATTTTAGCCTGTAAACTTAGCACGTGAGAAAGGACCATCATTGTTACAAATTTCCCACCATATTCCTCTGCAGCTTTCCTTTCACCTGAAAGATTTGTCTCCAGTAGAACATATTATTATATAAGCATACACTGGAGATAAAAGGGTAATTCAAAGAGTGCAAAACATTCAGCACAGACAGGACATGGCATCTCTAACACTGTATCATCTGACCATGGTGGAATTGTGAATATAGGAAGTGCCATTGCCCAGATGCRATGGGTCAGGGCTTTTTTCTGATGTCATAATTCTTGACTTCACCACACAGGTTACCAACAAAAGGGTCAGATTTACTTCTTAGGGCCTGAAGTACAGTAAAATTTTCAGTGATTGTTGGCAGCTTTCACTTAGGTGAAACATTTGCTTTGAAATATCATAATTCTTCCAAGTCTCCCCATTGCTGCRTAGCAAAGCACAAACTAAACCTTCTGTAAAAGTTGTGCATAATCCTTATACTGAGCAAGCTTTCACTTGCTGTGAAAAAACAAATAGAAGAAACAAATCAGAATCTGTGAATTATAAGACAGGTTTTAGCTTTACATTCAAGCCCAAGGGTATTTTTAAAAATGTATACAAATGCATCCCAGTGTGCTAAAACCTAACCCCCAAGAATTGAATTTTCAATTTATTTGAACTATCATAAGACAATCATGAGATATAGCAACATACATCCATTTAGATCATCTTTCCTTAGTTTTCTAGAAGAAATGATATTCTAAAAACTATGTGACAAAGGAAATTATATTCAATCAAATTTAAGATAGATATACTCAGAATTTCTTGTCAGCTACAGCAAGAAAAAGTGCATCTAGAAATTTAACTGTCTCAACAGTTCTGGATGTCAGGGAAAGAGTATAAGAAAGGCGGAACTATACATACTGTTTTACCCCCAATACATTTCCCATTCGCAGCCATTTGTAATTCAGTCTTCCTGAGCCATATGTAGTCTTGGAATAATGATCCTCAAGTTCTTTCTTTCCCTTTGAACTTATCTGTTCTCCTTTTAACATCAGGGAGTTTTTTAATATTCAGAAATTAAATTATATGCTGCTGCTGCTTATAGGAATCTAGTCTTRTATTCATGAATAKAAAAGCTTTAGTGCTTTCTCATTTAGGCCATGAAATGTATGAAATCTTTATTTCAACCTTGGTGATTCACTCTTTTGTGTGGTGGGCAGGATTTTCTTAAGATATCTCCATAAAGMAGTTTCAAATCTCACAACAGATGCACACTATATACCCAACTCTGAAGTTCCTTCAGAGTGAAATAATTTGCATTGACTTCCAAACACCAGCAGAATATATGCGACGTCATACCTGCTGATAGGTGCAGGTTCAAGCATCAASATGAGATGACCAAAAGGACCAGATCTATAAGCCATTCTCTTTGTTCAAGGTGGAAGGAAATGAACATTATAACTTACATCTAATTTAAGCTCTCTTTATGACTGTTTATAACTTGAACATAGCAGAATTAAGATAGAATCTAATATTTTTTCATTTAATAACTTAGTAAAAGAATAGCAACTTTGAAAACAATTTCTGAATAGCTAGATAGTGGAAAGAGAGAAAGTGGTAAAATAAAAATCAATGTAGATATTCACCTGATAAGGAGTCAAGGTTTTCAAAATCAGTATTAGTCTAAAATACTATCATTTTAGATGATATGTGGTGTCTTGAAGGTATATAATTTTTAGAAAAATAAATGGGAACAGCATTTCTTTAGAAGTTAATCCCCTTGTGATTTTAGACAAGAAACCATAGAACAAAAGTACAAATGTGTGGAAATACTAATGTCATAACGTCTTGCCTAGTTATAATTTGTTTCTCACATCATATATTCATAGAATGACAGAATATCCTGAGTAGGAAGGGACCCACAAGGCTAATTGAGTTCAATTCCTTGTTCTGCACAGAATCATCCCCAAGAGTCGCATCATGTGCCCGATAGCATTGTCCAAATGCTCCTTGGGTTCTCTCTGGCTGGTGCTGTCACCACTGCCCTGGAGARCTGCTCCAGTGCTCAACCACATATTGAGACTTTTTCCTCCCTATTTTATCCCTGCTTCATTAAACACGCTCTTCAAATCCTGATTGTTTATAAACCTCTGCTGCTTTTCCTGCCACAGATTTCCATTTGCTTCAAATCAGGGTCTGTGTGTTTATATGTAAAGACATAATCTTTAACCACATTATTGAATACTATTTTTCTCAGAGCTCTCTTTTCTTTTTCCAACAGAGAGATGGGACATAATTGAATATTTTTGATTCTCTGTGTACATTTTTCAGATATATCTTTGACTGCAGAATTTCTTATCTTGATGAAGAGTTTTTCTAAACAACATATAGCTATGGTGTCCAAATGTTTGAAAAGTATTTGATAACTACCTTCATAACTACTTCTTATTGCATAATCTATCKACTGCATTATCTACCTGACAAGTAAAATGATGGGATAAAGAAAAAAATCTTCTGCAGTTTTGAGYAGTAGTTTGGAAATGTCCAAACCATTATTGTTTTATGACTCATAAAAATAAAACATCCTGAATTACCAAAAAAGCAAAATATGAATTGGCCAAAATTCTTCTCCTGTGCAGACCCTAAAATGACAGACTAGCAATAAGTTGTCTCAAATTAGGAGAATTTAAAGAGAAGACCCTAAAATGAGTCACATCGCCTYAGTCTTAACCAATCCCTTTCCACCAAAAAGGAATGAACACTAGTAGATATAAGTGAAAAAATACCATTTACCTACAAGTGGGACAGCAAAAGGCAAAAAAAAAAAAAMCAACCCAATGAGTAACCACTAGATACAAAGTTGCTAAATCTCAGGAACAGCACAGGAGCAAAGAGAGACCCAAAATGCCAGAAATACCCTTCCCAAGATGGTTCCTGTGTATCCTGAAAGACAGAGGGAAAATGGTGCCAGCTCTCTCCCCAAGATGATGCTCCCCAGGTGGCCCATGGTCTGGGAGGCCAAGGGAGAAATGGTGACCCACAAAAAGAACCCTCSTGGGAAGGGGGCAGCTTACGGAGCTGCCCTAGTGGCAGATGAAGAACTGCCAGCACGTGTGGGGTCAGCTCTGCCACCCTCTGCTTCGCCCTGCAGCTGCCCACTGCACTCTGCTGGTGCTGGTGCTCATGTCCTGACCCACTGCTGTGTCCACTCTGTCGCTGCTGACACRGGGTGAGCCAGCCTCATGGGACCAGCTCAGGCTTCACTGCCTGTGGAATTTGCAAGATTCACTCTAAAGATGGTTTCTAATTGCAAAATGCTGTTCTTCCAAGTTGCTACAGAGGCAAGCCCAGAAACCAAAGCAGCCCTTTCGAAAGGGCAACATCCATCTTCAGCAAACTCTACCAGGCAAAGGGAGTCAGCTTGGGTGCCCCGGCCTTCTAAAGGGACCAGCAYGTCCCAGCTGCCCCACAATTCTGGTTCTGGATGCGCTAGGGTTCAAAGAAACAATAAGAGATCAATATGAAGTACAATGACAGTCTGGGTTACCCATGACAGAAGCATAACAAGCAAGCTAGTCAAATTAAACACCTCAGAAGCCAGCTATTTGCAGATAATTTTATATGCACTCCAGCACTTTTAGTAGATCCCATTTCACAACAAGAAAAGCATAAATGACATTTTTATYTAATTAAGAGACAATGACCCAAAAATTAGAGTGGGTGGGTGTTTGAACGTTGTGCAAAAAAATAGCTGCATAGTGCAGAGGGAATCCTGTTGAGGGGCGAGCAGGTGTATGTGTCCGKGTGTCCTTGTGTGCGTCCATGTGTGTGAATCTGTGTGTCTGTGTGTGTGCAAGTGTGCCCATGTGTGCCCATGCATGAAGCAACACAGAAAATTCTGCAGCAGAACAGGACTCATGTGACAAAACCTTAGACAGTCTGTGATTCTTCTCTGAAACTCCCAGAGCCCAAATGCTGGAAATACTGGAAGGGTTAACTGCCTGAGCTGCTAATACTACAGTGTTAGATCATGGGGAAAAACACTGTAGAGGAGACTTAACTTCTGATTTCTTTAAGTTGCARCGCCAGAGGAATCCCTGTTAGCTTGTCTGCTCATGCTTGCAGTGAAGCAGAAATCTCTCTCCCATGGAGTTTCTTTCACAGCGAGAGAGAAAGAGGAAACTCACGGAGTTTCTTTCCTCAAGGGGAGGAGATGATTCATGAGAGGAGTTGTAGGGGGAGACTGCWCACAGAAACAAAGGAGGGGAAGAGGAAAGCAGAATGAGTAGTAATAGAGGACTGGAGATATCAGGGAAATTTGTGAATAGGTTCTTTAGTCAATTAGAATTTCCCTGAAACCAATCACTATATTCTTTAGATCCATGTTGCTTGGCAGAGATAAGGCATTTATGCATTTTTACAGACTAAAAATTGTGATCCAAACATAGTACCTTAGAGAGCTTCTTCARCCTGTTCTTGTACCTTCCAGTGCACAGACCTAGCCAGTGTCAAAAGCCAAAATTTTTTGTGGATTTCACAGAAAAGGAACTGGGAATAATATTAGGATAAGATAATTGCACTGTATAAACTAGGATAATTATTGGCAATCCCTAAATGCAATTATGTTGTGTGTTTAAATTAATAATTATACTATCTTTGTCCAAAACTTTCAGTTACTCTCTGCCTTCTTATAACTTGTCCAGAATACTGAAATCTTCTGAAGCAAGCTCATGCCTTTTGGGAAATTAAAATTCTTCGGATTTATTAATAGTGTATTAAAATACTTTCATTAATATTGAACCTCCAAACCCCATCTGTTTACAGCAGAAAACTTTCAAACCACACAGATTATACTTTTCCTTGCTAACTTCATTCATATAAATCAACATATTTCCTAAGAGGGAAGGAGAGAAATAATATTTGGAATGAAATGGTTTCATGATGCTATCTTAAAGAGCAGAAAATTCTCAGACTGTTCCTTATGTRAAACTGACTCATCTCCTCAATAGTAGTAATTCTTCAGCTCACATCTATCTCAGAAATTATATCCACTTCATTTTGTCAAACACTAAAGTTTCACAGCTTCTCCAGTTTGTCATTGCTCCTAACAAATAAACAAACCCACAAATCCATGACAATAGCAGGCATAGCTAGCAATCCTCAGAATATTCTTAGCTGAAATATGGCAAATATTGCCATTTTCCTGTCACAGGTAGTGTGTTCCTGCCAGAATCAGTAGTTTTCTGAGTGAAGACTAAATCATAGCTTGACTTTACCGGCAGTAAACCTGTCTTCTTTCCATTATATTTGTATGTTAGCAAACTGTAATCATTTAAATTCTGTGCAGAYATATAGAAATCTGAAGTCATTGGGCCATGTTTTGCTTTTTTTAATTCTGGCTTTGTCATGGGGTCTCCAGGATCCTTTCCAGCACCCTGTCCCATACCTCTGTCTTCTCATGAAGAGAAGAGGCTTGAACATTTAATTGCCCAGACTCATTCCCCCTCCAGCCGCCCCTTTTTTTTTATCTTTTTACAAGCTTGGAAATAAAGAGCAGGAACTTTATTGTAACGGATAAAAACACATAGAAAGATTTTTAAAGTATTTGTATAGTTTTGGTCCAAATTATTTTTGTAACAAGTTTGTATCCTTGCAGCCACCTTGAATGGGTTGATTTCATGCCCTGATCCAATGTTTACTGAACTGAAATTAAAGACTGACATCGATTTCAAATTAATTAATGCACTGGATTGGGCCCGTAATTRATTTATACTCTTGTCTAATGAAATCTGTGGGAGGAAGTTATTTTTKACCTTTTTGCTACAGTTAATAACTGTTTTTATTACATTCACTAGGCAAATTACTTATGCAAATATATCAGACAGGTTGTTGGTTTTCAAGGGTCTGATGCAAGGCCCATTAAAATCAATATGAGTTATCCCATTTACCTAAATGGACTTTAGGGCAAGCTCCAATACACCTGAGGTGATGCTCCCTAACAGCATATGTGGTCACTTTATTTCATGCTCCCTGATATTGACTCTAATGGCAATGTCCACTAGGCTTAACTAAAATTCACTGTTACAAGTGATATATAAATACAAATAGAGACCTACTCTGCACCAGAGATCTTTGTATTTGAAGTGGTAAGGCAGAAAAAAGGAGGATAGCCTGGAGGTGTTGCTTCATTCAAATTAAGCATGTTTGTGYGCTGCTTGCTGTGGTAATGACTGTGTAATACAAACATTTATTTTATATTAGCATTTGGTAATGGCAGTTCTTTGGTTTTCTCTGACTGAATGCCTGTGATTCATGAGTAAAATATTTGCAGTACCAACCTMTGAAGCTTGCTTTACAGTCAGGAAACAGGATCATATGCTCCATGGATGACAAAGACAATAATGCAGCAAACAGTGTACAGAAAATGTTCATCAAAGAACAGTAAGCCTTTAACAAATCCCTATCCCACAAATATATAATTGTGTCCTTGACAGTGAGCACTTATTGACKTTACACTTTTCATATTGTAAAGGCTTTTTTCTCCAAAATCATCAGCTCATGAGCTCTATTTACTGTAAACATGGTTTGATGGTGGCACRTTGCAATAAAAATTTATTTAAAAGCACATATTTGATCTGACAACAATGAAATACAGATATATCCAGCTGTAGTTATTGCAGTTCACAGAACAGTACATACCAAATATTATTTGCTTTAAACATTGGTCTGATTTTTATGTTTTTTTATATCTACCTCAGCTACTTAACTTCTCATAAAAGYGTGAAGGTGCATGTGAGGTAGCACTTCTGTCCCTTAGATTTTGACTCATCCAGCACAGCTGTGTGAGTAAGTTTCAAAAGACATAGGACCAAATTAAAATGTCAGGTTTTAGGACCTAATTAAAATATCTTTTTTATGATATACAGGTAAATGTTATATGCACATTTTTAAACCCTTTCTCTTTAATTTTGGTTATTTGCCATATGCAAGGTAAAAAATAAGTGCAAAATAAAACACTGAGTGCAAAGTAAAGTAAATAAGGACATGTACTCAGCTTTCTACTTGAAAAGTCATGATTTCTTAGGTATAATGGAACATCAACAATTTACTGCTGTTTTTCATGTGAATCCAAATTCAGACTCAGTGCTTTGCAGTGCAGAGGTTATTTTTGCTGAATTTTTTTTGTTTAGTTTGCTTTTCATCAGTGTGCAAATACTGAATTCTTGAGGATTTTTAGTCGTGCTTTTCAGTAAGCATGCAGCCTCAATACAAAAAGCTAAAKCTTTTATACTGTCTTCCTTAGAACTCATCATTTTCAGTATATTTATCTCCAAATCCTCAAACAGTTTCAAACAGATAATGCTTTTGAAAAGAGTAACCTGTACAATGTCTCCTGCACTCCTGAATGTGGTCTGAAAATGAGAGYCACACAGCACTCAGGAGATGAGTGCTGCCTTGGGAACATCTTTTCTGCATTTGAGAAAAGGTGAGGGAAACATTTTCTTGGCATGCCAGTGTTAGGCAATTGTTGAATCAAACAACATTAAGTGACAGAAAGGATGTGTGGGCCACAAATGGTCCAATTTGCATTGAAAAGGCTTCACTTCAGATTCTGCTATTTAAATGACTTTCATATATACATACGAGAGGAAAATATTAGGTTCACAGATATGCTAAGTTTAAAGTTAGTTTTTATTGTTAAATTGTGTGAGTGTACTACTGTGTGAGTCAGCACATGGAGGGTGTTTCTGACAAGTCTCTCATTAGTGCCAGCTCGTTTTTCACTGCAAACCACATTGTATTGTCAACACCTTTGTTTAATTCTTCACAGTGGCAAGAAAAYAGAATGAATATTGCCACTTTTTAGAAGGAAATGTGTCAGTAGCAGATACTGCAATGATGAGCTTAAAATAAATAATTACATAGACGGTAGTTTTGAATACAAGTAATTAGTTTTGCRTTAATGTTGCTGGAGAATTCAGTTGGAATTAGTTAATTATTTTCTACGTTTGCATATTCTTAATTAGCTTTTTTTAGTTGTTAGCTTTGTCAAAATTATTGTTTTGGTAAATTTTCAAATTTTTTACCAGGCATATTATTTTATAATTAGGAAAAACATTTATTAACTACTTTATGTAAAGAAAATAGATTGAATTTTGGGGTAGAATTTTGGCAGACCATAACAATAACCACCTCTTATAGAATGCCAACCAGAGCACAATTTTTCTATTGYATTGGAAACCAAAGACATCAACTAATTAACATATCATGTGAGTTAATAAGCAAGGAATACTCCTATGAGCTTTGAAGTACATTCTCATCTCATGCACTGTTCTGATCTAAAAGGATTTCACTTATTTCAGGGTATGACTTTAGATTTTTTTTAATGTAGTGCAAATATAAAGCAGACCTCAACAAGAACCCTGGATAGCCTTACACCTAACTCAACCTGGACACATCTTTGCTGCCCTTGGTGAATATTGCACACTCGAATATAATTGCTATGCAAGTGAGGAAGAACTTCATCCTAAAAATTATTTTCTAACAATCAGAGAGAATATGATATAAAATAGTGATAAAAAATAATAATAGAAAACAATATTAATAATAATAACAATAGAAAAATAATCATCCGCATTCAAAAAGAGCATTCAAGCATTTCTCTAAATACTGAATTTGGCACAGGATTATTTMATGCATAAGCTCATTACATGATTGGGATCATAAGGCTAAACTGAACAGGGTTACAAAAGTCTGAAAATAACTTTAAACTCAAAGCCAGATTCATAATAAGCAATGCATTCAAGAAATGTTGAGTTTAAGAAGGGATTTCAGTTTAGAGAACAATTTTGGGTAGAAGCATGTGAATAAACATATCAAGAACAGGAAATTAAACTGGGTCAGAAATGCTCACAAATGTATTATAAACACAATCTCTCCTGCAACATAAACAGGYAACCACAGCAAAGTCAAATACATTGTATCTGTGTGAGGTTAATTTCCATAGCATCAGAACAAATACAGAAAAGCTAACACAGGACTATGCAAGGACAAAAGAATGTGTATAAGCAGAACTGACTGTAGCTTAAGTCATTTTCACTGCTTAAATGCCCCCTAGGCACTGTGAGGAAAGGGTCAGAAATAGCAGAAAGAAAAAAAGTACTTTCAAATATAATCATACTTTTTTTTCCCCAGAGCAAATGYAAACTAAAAATAAAAAATAATTTTTTTTTTTACTCCACTGTGCAAGATTTGACAGCACTAGTTCYGTGTCAATGGATAGAGAATTATGTTCTCCCAATGACATTTCATCRGTATCTTGGCAGGATCATGGCCTTATATATAGTTTGTATATGACAAACMAAATTCAGCATTTTCATGAGCTACTATTATTATCTGGTAAARTATAGGACCAAAGTAGAAAAAAATGCAAAATCTAGAATACTTTTAATCTACAAAATCAATCCACTATGTGATCTGAATGTCTGTTATCAACTACCGAAGACCAACTTCCATAAGCCTTATAAAGTGCAATAGATTTTTTTTTGACTAACACATTTATAAAACACATRTGAAATCACAATCTTTTCAATCCTATGTAAAAGTTCACACCTTTGAGGTATGCATGGCATGATTCTGAGTATAAACAGTACAAATGATCACCAGGTTATTATTTTCACTGAGTCAATAATAATTTTTGTTATTTTATGTTTACACTATATCCAGTGAATCAAATACATTTTTCTAGTAGAAAGATTTAATTTAATTAGGGGCRTGAAATATTGTTAGGCATCTTCTATTGTATGAAGCTTCTCAATTATGATTTTCTGATATAAATTCAACTTGAAAATCAAAAATTTCTAACCCATAGAGGGACTGTATTAAACAGAACTTTGAGCTCTTTCTTCTTACAGCTGCTTCACAAGCAACTGGATGGTAAAATAATGCTGGTATTCTGTTCACCTGAATGCATTAACAGTTCATTTATTTGTGCAAAAAGCTATTGTTATTTATGGTGGTGGTATCCTTGAAACTGACCATGTTTTAACAAAGCCCTCACACTGTAAAACCCCAGCCTGGTATTGCAGAATACACAAACATACTTATATGACCAGAGGATTAAAAATCATAAAATCATGCCAAAACCCATGTACTCCCTTACGGAGTGTCGTGCCTCAATGCAGCAGTAACATTGSACATCTGAGGCCAGAGAACAATGCTTGCACCATTTCTAAAGACAAGACGAAACCCACCCATGACTTTTTGTGCTTGTCAACTTTGTCTCAGCCCAAGTCAACAGCCAAATTCCTCCTGTCTTTTATGGAGGAAGTGACATTAATTTGTCTTACCTTGTCTCCAATGATCATATTATATTTTTTACTCAGCTGCTGCAAATTGACCTCAAAAGAAAGATTAAATGTGAATGGAGCTGAATTCTGGATATTTTTCTTTATTCCCTGCACATAAAAAGTACAGGAATCCATCACATTGCTTCCCTGGGAGATGCTGATGCTCTAAAGAACAAAACATTAGCACAGTCAGCTCCTTAGAAATTAGTTTCCACAAATAGATCTTGTGTTTCTKCTGATAAAATTCACTTGCAATGGTTTTCATAGGAAAAAAGACTTAGGTGTCTGGGACAATTTATTTATATGCATGATCACAGAAAGCTCTCTCCAGGATCTTCTTCCAACAATGCAAGTAAGCACGGAATATTTTATTTATTTAGTTACTATTTATTTATTTTTTATTTTATTTATTTTATTAGTTTATTTTTTGCCAGCTGTCTGAATTTGTTAAAATTCAAAAATAAAAACCACATTTTTCTTTAATTGTATCCTGGAAGCCTATCTAGCATTTTTTTTATTTAATTCTCTATCACATCAAGCTACACTAGAGTCAGAGTAACAATAAACTAGATTAGTAAAAGTTTTTATTGTTACTTTATAAAAATCTTTATCTTMATTTAACTTAAAATTATAACTTGAGGGCTATTTTAGGGCTTTCTGGATAGCCGGTGAAAGACAAGATTTATTAATATTTTGGTATTAATCCTTCTATGTGTACATGGCAAAAGAAGTAGTAGGATCAAAATAAATACTGATTTAGAAGCAAAATATTGCAACAACAACAATGGAGTTAATATTAGACAAAACATTTTTAATGCTGTGTTTTGCACTTGGGAGCTGTGTTTTTATAAAAGTTGGGTTCCTTTTTTTAAAAAAGTTTAGTAACCAAAATCAGCTGCATTCCCGGCACTTCCCGTCTATTTCAAAGGCAGKATGAATGACTACTGAAAGAGCAGAATCCCTAACCATTCCTTTTCCTCCTGTAGGATCAGCTGGTCCCCACGCTCCCACCTGCAGCGGTGGCGCGTTCCCATGCGCGTACGTGCCGCAGTGCTTGTCCCTCGCTGCRCGGTGCGACGGGGTCGAAGAGTGCGCGGATGGAAGTGATGAGATGAGCTGCCCCATGGAGATGCCCACCACCACATCCCCGGGCTCCTGCAAGGCAGCAGAGTTCCTGTGTCCTTCCCAGGGCTGTGTCCCGTCCCTCCTGCTGTGCGATGGGGTGCCCGACTGCCGCCTCAGCGAGGATGAAGCTGGCTGCCGTAAGTTACGTCCACGGYGCTGCTTATGCCAATGATCACTTACCCGCCCAAACTTTCTTTCCTGAGTTTTAGAAAAGAAAAAGATCAACACAGTGAAGTTCAGTGTAAAATTCATCATTCCCTTGTCAAATAAACCCCTATTTGTGTCACTTATAATGCATTATTGCAGAGATGCTTTACATTTCTAAATAATTTTGCTCATGCATAATAATTTCCTTGCTATAATTCAGTAAGTGCTAAAAAAACCTGCAATTGTCTTTCTGTTAACATTTACAAGCATTTCCACATTTTTTCCTTAAATCAGTCAGCTGCATTTGCATTGCCTCTGTARCTTCTGATCATGATATGACAGTAAGATAGGCTTCTGCAGTTCTATTATTCAGTAACATTTAARGCAGTCCTGACCTTTCAAGGATTTTGAAATCAAGTCTGTACATGAAATAGCAGCAATCTCTGCCCCAAGCAAGGAAAAGGGCTCACAAACAAAACACAAGGTCAATAGGCTTTGAAATGCAACTGCAATGAGATGCCATGGAGAAGCATCTGAAACAAAAAGACACAGGAGTGTCTGCCATTTAAAAATGTTTCATTATTAGCAGGTGAACTGAGGCCAAATGTTTAATTCCAGGATTTTCAAAATAATTAGCTACTCAGAAAAAAAAGAAAAAGAGGCTTTTTACATATAAACACTTTTCTTCCTAAACCTGTTATGTTCTAAAATTTTTTAAACATTTTTCTCATCCTTATCAGAATGAAAAAAAATTGGTAAAAAATATCAGTTTCCAGTGGATTAGAAATTTATGTTCTTTRATATTTTCTATCAAATCTACTAAATATAAATGCAGGATACTGCACATGCCATTTAATTTAGCAAAGTAGTTTACCAAAGTAGCATGGATTTGGCAGACTGTCCATGTGAGTCTTTTGTTTTGAAGTGAACTCTGTGGTTTTACTGGCATAAGACATGATTTTGGAGGTAACTTTGATGTTCAATTCTACATACCCCAAAAACATGTAGAAATTTTGCATGTTCCTTTCTTAAAATAAACTTCTCATGGGTAATCTTCATTTGACCTTGTTTCCTCCTCAATCTGTCTTCTGGTAGAGGCATCCATGCTGTGTTCTGTTACAAGTGCATCCCGACTCCACACCACAGAAGCTGAGGTGGAACCTCAAAATTTGAAAGCCAAAAGATTTCCATGATTTTGTGTATTACCCAAACAACTGAGATATTCCTTTGTTTTGTTTAGTTTACTGCTTTGACTTCAAGGCAAAACCCAGGGGTTAAGAAGAAATTAAATCCTGGTCTATTCAAAGAACAAATATTCTCCATGGATATTTCAGAACTTTGAGTTTCTCAGTCTGAAGGAAAACTAGTCAATTCTGTACTTCAGTGTTACTCCAAAATTTGGTTCATAGTAAATAAACATGCAAGCCTTGATAGTAAAAGRTAGAAATACAGAAGCAGTAATTCTTGTTTCTTCACTGAAGAAGATGATTCAGGGAAGCAAAGCAAAGCAGAGAAGGCAAAGCAGAAAGAAAATGATTTGTGCTAGTCTGGAATTAAATCAGTGGAAAGCTTATTAGTGTCACAGCTGGTGCTGAGATCCAGCTGTGTATSCCATGAGAGCACAGTGTTTAATCTTTAGCTTCCTACTTTTAGCAGGTGAAAACCCATAGAAGTTTGTCAACTGGGGAAGGTCAGAGAGAAAAAGTAAAAATCTCGGAAATTTCATTCTTTTATTGAAATTTATGCATGATCTATAAAATTGATTGTTGTGCTAGTAACTCCAACCTCTGTGTAGTCTAATAATAGCACAGATTGAAAGTGGGGATTTATTTTTTTAGATTTTAGATGGATATTTTTTCCTTGGTACAGATCAAATCTACCTGTTCATTTTAGAAAACTTCAGTTTAGGAATTACTGACACTTTCCATTTTGTGTCCCATAGCAATTTTATTCATTTAAGTGCAAAACAAAACACTTAACACTATTTAAGTGTAGAACAAAAGTTTTCTGGGTTCTGAATTCAGGAATTCATCAGGGAAAGTTTTCTTTTGTGATAAAGACTAGTTGYCAAAATGCATCTTGCAAAGATTAAGGATAAAGCCCTAAAGGAGGCCAGGACAAAAAAACCCCAACCAAACAAGAAAACATTGGTCAAGTCCCTACTACAAACACAGTTTCTACCACAGAAATGCTTTTCTTCATGACTTAGGAATTTATGCAGAGAGAATTTCCTGTGGAGTTCACATAGCAGTTAGGTTGTACAACATTATGCTAATACTGTTTTATACCTACTAATGAAGTGGATTTTGTTACTTGTTGCATTTAACAAAAAAAATCCTGGAGCTGATAGCCAGTTAAAGATGTTCWACTTGGCTGGCTTTCTTCTTGCTGACAGTTTTAGTGGAGGGTATATTACCTCACCTATTTAATCTTTTATTTTTCTGATTACAATACTAAGGGTGTAAACCAAACATATCAACACCAGTGGGATGTATACATTAGTTTTCCACAGACCAACATCCTTTTCACCTGACTGAAATGCTAATAGCAATGAATAAAAAATCATTTTTCAGTTTTCTGTAGTGTACCAAAATGTATGTCTTGTAGTTTTGGTAAGTGTTGAATACTTATGAAATATTAAAAATTTTATACTTTCAAAGTGGCTATGGTGTCATTATACCTTCTACTGGTTTAGTTTGCACCTGGAAAATTAAATATAGATGAAAATTAGATATTTTTATGTTCATATCTTTACTGTTTTTAGTGCCTCCATGTGGTCTTTATGTTCTTTACCTCAGCACCAATAACTTGGTGCCATTGTCCTTAACTGCAAAATTTTCAACCATTAAGTCCGTTTCTATGACTGTTCCCTCTGTAATGTGTTAAAATAATGTGTAAACAAATTGATTCCATCATTTTGAAACTAGTTTCTGAATGAGAGTTAATTATGTTTTCTGATACCTTTTTTATGGGTTCTCTTTGGGATTTTGCAGTATACACTCTTTCACAAATATTACATGGGAAAATTTGGTTTCTGTACCATCTGTGCTCTGTATTTGTTTACTTATTTAGCATCTCAGTAGTAAAGTTGCATGTCTTTGAAGATGAAAGCTTRGAGAGGTCACACAGATGCAAGTTTGTATCCTACAGTATGGAACAAGTTTTCTGCTAGTTTTTSAACTATGAGAAAAAAAATACAGCTGATGATAATGACCATGTTACTTTTCATTTCAGCCATTAAAGATTGTTCCAATGGTTCTCTGTTGTGTGCTTCAACTGCTCAATGTATACCACTCTCCCAGCGTTGTGATGGAGTTGTAGACTGCATTGACTCCAGCCTTGATGAGTCTGGCTGTTCAGGTATTGAGTTTGGCATAAAAATATCATTTGAAACAAAGAAAGTGTAGTTATTTCCTACTGAGTGTTTTGTCAGTCCTCAAACTTGACTGAAGTTCCTCTGCCAAAACTTTGTCAAATTATATTAGGCAAGAATTTTCCTGATGAAAGTATGACCCAGATGAAAGTGAGAAAAATATKAATAATATGCTTAAAATCTTAACATCTTCATAAGGGGTGTTTCTTACCATATAAACACATTGCTCAAAAAAACCCCAACCCTTTGTAGTATACTTTTAGAACTTCTCTTGATTTATCCAGTTGAGTTAACCCATATTGTTGAGTAAAAGGCTTGCTTATTTGTGAGTTTGTTGTTTCTTTTTTTCCAAGTGTATTACAAATCCAGGTTGGAAAATAAACTAAATAGCATTTGTTTTAACAATGTGCATTTGACAAAATATTCAGGTTTGACTTGTAGTAGTTAAATGATGGAGAAAAATAAGTAGAGGACAATAATACACATTCAATATTATTTAGATTTTTATTAACAAAATCTAACAAATACATACATGATGGTGGTATAAACAATTTAATCTAGATTCAAAATGTCCCTTTCAATTACATAAAGGTACTGCAGCTCTACCCCAAAGCAGATATCAACTCTTGACCAGTTCTGTGCTGACAGTACTCTGCCAGCTTTGCTCAAGTTGCATTAGCTGAGAATTTAACTTTCTCTTTTTATAATTTTTTATGAGTTTTGTGTTAAAATTCACAACACATATGCATTTCAATGATATAATTCATTATAATATATTAAATGCCTATTTAAAAATTAAAGTTTTTACAAACACTTCCTGGTAGGAGGCATCCACAAGTTTCTTTGGGAGAGAAATTTGACCACAAGTATTGTGTTCACTATCTCTCATAGCATCATGAAATGGTTTGGGTTGGAAAGGACCTTAGAGATCACAAATTTGCAATGCCCCTGACTTAGACAGGGACACCTTCACAAGCCCAGGTTGCTCATGTGAGAGAAGGAATCGTACTTCAACATTAAAAAATACYGCTTCTATAAGGATGAGAGAATTCATACTTGGTAAATTTGATTTTTGATTTTTTTTTAAATTAAAAGAAATTTATTATTAAATTAATTCAATATAAAATAATATAGAACATAAACTAGTAGACATTCATAACAGTACTTTAAAAATCTTCCACTATTTTTTCCAGAAAGCAGACCTCTTAAGTAAGTAATGCACTTTTCAAAATTTAATCCTGAAACTGGAGATGTCTACACTGAATAGCACTGTTATATGCTGCATGAAACAATTTCATTTTGCAAATATTCAAAACTCTTTAGGTCTAATTATTATATTACCAGTTATTTTCATACTGAAAAAGATTGAGAGGATTTTTTTTTTCTTTTTTTGATTTTGAGTTTTTTCTTGCTAAAGCAATGTAAAAGTAAGCTTCAGTAAAATTTCAWGTGATGATGTGGAAATACAAGTTAAGGGACATCAAGAGGTTTTAAAAGAATATCACTAAGTACTTAAACACCTTTTGTCTTTGAAAGCCTTTTGATTTCCCTCRTTCTTATGAGAATGTGATTTAAGTGTTAAAATTCTGAATATCTTTAATAAAAGGACTGGTCACAAAGAGTGTCTGTTCACCAGCCCTATATAAAACCTATTACTAATAATGTAGACAGGTACTAATTAAATATTAGATCAATTCTTTTGGGTCTTATTTTATATATTCCCRTTGTTTGAAAATTAAGTAAGTGGCAAAAATTCTGGAGTCAGAGGAAAATCTCATTTGAGAAAAATTTGAAGCTTGTTCAAGTGCAGCATCAGGATTTCAGTAAGCTCAAGACCACTCCATTGCTTGTAATATTCTTATGACTTCACATTTGTATCACCAAGTCCAGATCTAAAAAAAAAGAAGTTTTGGAAGTGTTAAGCTCTCAAAAGGACAAGTGTGAATATTTTGCCATTTTGAAAATCAGATAACGACAAATGTAATAAAAAAGAGGGGGAAATCACAATTTTTACCTTTATGTTYGCAGCTTGTCCTGAAGAATACTGCAAAAATGGAGGAAAATGCATCCTCAAAGATGACATTCCATTATGCCAGTAAGTTTCATTGGCAATTGACTTGTGCTTGAATTTGGAGAAGGCTGCTGTTGAAACAGGTGGTTTCCTCCCCATGGATTGAAATTATATTTGGTAGAAGTGTATTTTAAATAGTCTGTGTATGTCTACACTATTTTTATTTACACTTAGTGAGTTAAACCACATTTTGAGAAGAATGTTATTTATCAGATAGAATTTTCTGTAACTTTTATCTTTCATTTCATGAGACAACCTGTTGGCCTGACATCCTAAGTTTTCTGGCTCATGTTTCTCATCAACATTTCAAAACACATGTTTCTGTGCCTTATTTGCAGCAGGTGTTGTATACCTCAGATGAGATTTCACAGCAGGCCACATACTCATCTTCATCTTCCTGTTAGGTATTTGGGGAAAAAAAAAAGGGTTTTTTCCATTTATCCCCCCCAAAAAAGGGGTTTAAAATATGCTTGCATATTTTTCTGGAAATACTCTCTGATTAAAAAAATAACATAAGAAATTCTGATGTAGAATGTACAAGCCATTAGAAAGAATCTCAGGATATCTGAAGCACCTCATTTACACAAGATATCACTGTTTCCCTTTGGGAAATTAGAGGAGGCTTTCTAAGTGCAAAGCGATGGTATGTGTTATCATGCTTTTGTCCTTCACATGCTTCAGTGGAGCTTGCCAGTTTGCCAAATTACTAAAGAAGTAAYTGTTTTATCACAGTAGCTATCTTAGTCAAGATTCGATACTAAGCTTTGTCTCCTGGTTGCCCAGAGATGCACATTATTAAGCCTGCTTTGTCTTTCAAGACAGGTTTAYCCTTGACTGGATGAAGAAATGAAATATATAACATAGAAAATATAGGGAYATTGATATAGGGTATTTCAATTGGGTCTCAGAAAAACTGTTGATTACCTGCAGATTTCTCTAAAAATGTCCACTATAATAGAACAGAGAATAGTCTCTTGACAGAGAATGGCAAGACTCTTGGAATTTCATCAAGGTGGCGGCTTCAAAATTTTTTAATGCATAAAGAAAGGGGACAAAAAACCATAGGGAAAGATTGCAGAATGAAAAGTCAGCAGAAAATAAAGGCATTTGCAATAGGAGGTTTGCAATTTGTAGAATAAATAATTGATCAAAAATAAAGTTGCTTGTAGGGGCAAAGCTCTGGGGGAATAACTTGAGATTTTAAGTGTACAGGAGAATTATGACAATTGAATTTCTGTTCAGAYTTGCAAGAGAAAGTAACCCAAACTAGCAAATCTTTTTTACCCACTTAAAAAAAAGACAGTTGGAATAAAAATAGTAAATTAAACTAGCAAGCAGGGTAGTTTRCCTCAGCATTCAGTTAGAAACATATTTAATTCTGATGAAATGCACAGGCAATCAGAGCAAAGGTATAGAAAAAAAAAATCCTTAACTGKGAGGTTAGAATAACTTCAAAAGCTGTACTTGCCTGTGTTGGGGAAATTGGTCATCTCTACACGAGAATGCCAGAGCACCAGTGCATGTTGCAATAGACTTTCTGAAAACTGCCTGTAGGGGAAKTGGTTGGACAACTACAAATATCAATACCATTCAAGGCTTTATAATATTTTTAAGGAATTACTTATATATATAATAACAGGAGAGTTAACCATTACTAAAATAAACGTCTGCTTGACTTTTTGAAATTCCACATCAAGACCATAAAAAGACCAAAAAAAACCCCAAAAATATACCTGAAATAATTTAAAATGTAGAAGTATATTAGTTTTCAATACCCAGGGGAAAAACAACAAAAATACAAAACCAGAAACAAACAAACAACTCTCCAAAATCCCAAAATAACTGAACGAAAATAGAAATTTTCATTAAAAATATGCTGCTTTTTTACCTTTTAGTTCTCAGTTTTTACTCTAAGTCTCCTGAAAAAGAAATGATAATTTTAGCTAGAAATATCTTCCTCCCTTGAGAGCAACTGTTCTTCTAGACTGCAGGACAGGTCAGGAGGAAAAGCAGAGTATGCAAGAGTGCAGAAAGCTTGTTCCACAGCAAGGAGACTCTTGAAAAGAACAGAGTCTARATACTGCCCTGCCACAGAAGGGACRGAGTCTTCCTAGACAGAGGCAATTGTGTGGGGATCAAAGTGCTTTTAGAAATCCCTGGGTTTGACAAATACTTTTCAGTGACACAGCTGAAAAGGAGAAAATTTGTTAACATRATCTTTTCTTACTATTTTATCCAGCAAAATGGATTCTGATCTTCCCCCAAGTGAGATGATTGTGCTGTAGTTTCTATAAAACAAAACCTGAGTCTGGAGTTTAAAAGTAATTCTSAGGCCTCCCTGAGAATGTTGGTTTAACAAAAAGTTGGAGTGGACAGCTCTCAAAGCTTCATTTATTCCATCAAGTTCCTATAAGAACTGAAAGTGCTGCTCATTTTAGGTTAGTTTGAGGTGCACTGATAGAAAGGAATAGACTTTTTGGAAAACATTTTTGCTGATGATAACAGCTGAGTTTTTCTGTGGGTTTAATGCAGTGGGGTTGAAGTAGTTGATTGCTTCTTCCAGTAGTCTAACCTGCAGGAATGGGAGCAGGGAATTTGCAGCAGCTTCTTAGGCAAAAGAAAGCCCTAGCATTTAAACTATTTGAAGAGACTGAAAGCAGACAGTAGATTTTTTACATTTAGTGCTTCTCCAGTTCCTTTGATGCTGTATGTTTTTACATGTGTGAACTTGTGTGGCTTAGATATACATGAAGTTAATACTTCGGGCATCACCCTGTCTTTCAAAAGGATGTAACTAAGGGATCAGTAGCAGTGGAAGGTGAGCTCTGACATTCCTCCCTGAAGAGATGTCTGTAGGCCTGRTGAAAACAAAAGCAGTGGATACAAATCTAGATAAAATTTCAGTATACATTGGAGTGGGTAAGAAAGCTGATGTTATCAGATTGCTGTAATTTTTGTTCATGCTACTGAAAACAGCTTCTCTAGGCCGGTGCATGATGACTGCAATAACATCAGTGGGATGCCCAGTGTTTGAGAATGTGACTGCTTAGTTCTGATGGATGTTCTCAGTGAGAAAGAGTATGTGAGTAAATGCAGGGCACTGGTGCTTGGGTGATGGTTATCTTCTTGAACCAAATACAGCTTGATGGCTGTCCTGCTCCTGCTTGGTATTTGTATTTTTGAGTTYKCTTTGAAAGWCACTTGCACTTGTTTCTGCTGTTTGGTCAGGAGAGTAATTGGGGTGCATATAGAACACATTTGTCTTGTACTTTCTATTTCATGGGTATTTTCTTTGTCTGCCAAACTAGATGGAGCTTTAATCTGAAATTCTATGGCCACTCTCATTTGGCAAAATGTGACTCCCATTTGTCCTGACTGAGGTCTSTTCTGTAGTCAATGTGCAGCCAAGTGGCTGGTGCTGGCAATCAGCTACTGTGATTGCACCAGCAAATCATGATAATTTGAGCAATAATGACTAGAATTTTTTGCAATTTCCATCCTCCGATTTCAAAATCATTCCTTTGATTATATGTATGCTTTCCCCCACTGCTTGCCCAATGTTTCTTTGTGTTTGTTTCATTTTTGCTTTAAAGTGAGACCACAGACTCCTGGAAAGATAGGAGAAGAATGTAGAGGAGAACAAGCAAGCTGGGAAAAGTGTGTTTCTAACACACTGAAGTAGAAGGGTGAGGCTTCAAAGATTGTACTAGTATTAAAAGAAAAAAAAACAAAACACTGAGAACAGAAAAAAAAAACCAAAACACCAAACCAGACTCTTCATACAGGCTTTTCATTCTCATCCAACTAGACAAGAGTGATATTAAACATGCACATTCAAAATGTACTAAACTTCACATATAATAAATATGAAATCATCATCAAATGATCAGATGGTTTGGGTTGGAAGGAASTTGTGAAGTTCATCTAATCCAACTGCCCTGCAATGAGTAGTTTCATCTTCAATTAGATCAGGTTGTTTAGATCCCCATCCAACCTGACTGTGAATCTACCACATCTCTGGGCAATATATTTCAGCATTTCACAAAGTTAGTTTTAAAAGTTTCTTTCTGATATCTAGTCTGAATCTCCCCTTCTTCACTTTAAAACCAGTATTCCTGGCTCTGTTTCTGCAGGCCCTACTAAAAATARAATTGTTTAAGTTGGAAAGGACATAACACAATGCTTGACTTTCCCTTTATTTTACACAAATATTTTCAGCATAATATACCAAATTTCAGAGTAGTCACACTGACTAGTACTAAAGAGCATATGAGAGCACTTTTATTCTTGTCTGAAGTGTAAGAAGGTTCTATCCTTTAGCTAAAAGAAAAAGTAATTGCATTCACTTAATTAAACAATCATATTACAGATTAGAAATAAATCTTCATTAAGGAGTTTTTAAATTCACTGAATATGTAACATCTATCTAACTGGGCTGTGGAGACTGAAATTGCAAGGAGTCATTATATATAGAAAATTAAATATTATTGTCTTTGTAGTTGTGTATCTAAATGCTGATTTGGCCCAAAATACAGAAATGGGATTATTTTGTTTTTCTTTTATGTGATAAAAATAAAGATTATCTTCTCTTTTGTTTCTTTTAGAAAAAGAATTGGTTTTACATGGTAACCATTCATTCAGAGAAGTGGAATTCTTTTCTATTCTTTTTACAAAAGCTACAGGTTRATTAGTCCTCTATTTTTTGCTTCTTTCCTTCTCATTTTTGCAATGAGCCTATTATTTTAACACAAATTATCTGTTTTACATTGCAAACAAAGTATTTATTCATGAGTAGTACAGTAGCAAACAGTATTTCACAAAATTTAAAAAAAAAAAGGGAGTGGTTTTGGTAGTCGAAACATTTTTTCAGAATCTGGTTTTGTTTTCAAAATACCAGCTTCTAGTAAGTATGATAAATTTTTGAGGAGCCCTGCAAGCAGCATGCAGCATCACATAATGTCTTGGTAGACTGTTTGACTCCTTTTCCAGTTAAGTATCATATAAGGCAAAGGAGGTGAATCCTACATCCTCACTGGACAATATTTTCCAGTGACTAACAGAGTGTTCTGGTTTTCTTCCTAAATATGTTTGACCTTGGATCTACTCTTACTTGTTCTGCCTTACTGGATTTTGAGGACTGATGGTAGTAGTTATCTTTAAAATCTAAAAGTGGGAGGATGRTTTTTTATATCACACTGGATGTCAGGAAAATTGAGTGATAATAGTATTCCAGCCTAAGAAAATGAAATGTTTGGAAGCATCTGGAATGTGATTTGATGGAAATATGAAGTTTAACACTGATGATATAGAAACACCAATTCATGAGTAAAGAGAGTTTATAAAAAGAGAAGAAAGCAATTTCCATTTCAGCTACATTTTCTCCTGCTGCTCTCAGAAATTCCCACCTCAGAGCAAGGATTGCTGGCATAGCAGCTGCTCATTCACTGCAGATTGTTAATGGTTGAAACAAAGCAAATTGGTACTGATTTCACTTCTTCCCTAAGAATTTTCTTTTAGGTTTACTGAACAAGTGGGGTGTGGGTAAATTGATAATGCTACTCAGGAAAGTTGTAGTCATGAAAATCAATTGGACATAGAGGAGCAATGAAATAAGSATGTAGCCATGAATAAGAACAAAAGCAGTGATGAGTAGTCAAAAAGATAGGACACTGAAAACAAATGTCATGTTAAGATTTGGATTTTGGGAAGCAAAGACATATCTACAAACATATATAGCTGGTAAAGAGAAGGGTYTTTTTCATATCTTTCCTTTACCCAAGTCTCATTTGAAAAGTGATGCTATTGCAAATTAAGTAACAAATTCAGGCTACCTGAGCTGAGTAAAATTAAGAATAGAAAGACAAGTTAATACATCTATTCTCCAGAACAAATTGGGCACAATTTGTCATGAAAGAAAATATACAATATATTGATGGAAATGCATTTTAAATGTTTGCTTACAGAAAACTGTTTCCTGAAGTTTTTGTTCAGTCTTGATCCTTTCTTATTTGGAAACTTCACGAAATCAAGATGCTTGATACAACAATACTCTTGCCTTTTAGTTTTTCACATTTCTAACTTCATGGCCTTTTCCAAAGGAAAATCCCAGGGGGATTCTGGTGCAGTGCGACAGAAACTCAGCTGCAAAAGTCTTAGCATTTGGTCTATTTTGCAATAGTTGGGATGAAACAGCTTTTGCTTCTCATGCTGATTGCCTGCTTGCAGGATGTTCAGTGATCATTTCTCAACACAAAAACAAATGTAAAGTCTTTTGAATCCTTCATATATCAGAATTTACAAAATACTGTTCCTTCATTTAGAAAAATATGTGCCAAATTTGTTTAATGMGTTGGGATTTTTTTCATTTAGTTGTACTAAGTGACTTCAAAGTAAATACGTTTGGCCAAATCATTTTTATCTAGTGAGAAACTTGCCACTGAGCAATTATCAATGGCATACACTGGCTATTTTTGTATTTAGAAGGAGTTTACTTCAAGTGTTGCTCTTCTTCTTCCTCCACAGATAATAGTATGATCCTGAGGTCAGCTCTTTATCACACTGAARCCAGCTGCTTCATACATTTGCAACTTCTAGAAATGAGGGAAGAAACCCCTGATACTTATCTTAGTTAAACCTAATTGAATACACAGGGCAGTTTGCCACCTTCTGCAGCGAGGCAGGGATATGCCATGAAGTTCTCTTGTGAGTGGTCTGAATGAGGTGATTGCTTAATCCAATGATTTCAGAAGGAATCTTTTTCTGGTTTTCTTATTATAGAACTAAAACAAGGTTGTCACTATATAGCTGCTAAAGTTTGCACATAATTGAAAACAAGATATTAGAGTCAAATAAATAAATTCAACTGAATAGACACAAAGGATTGTCTCACAACRTATTTCTGATCATGTCTTTTATAAATCTCTAACATTTGATTCAAATATAAATCAGACTYTCTCATTTAACTCTTCAGTTTTGGTCTTTTTTTACAGAAAAACAAATTTGAAGAKATCTTTAAAACTGGAAACAAACTAAGTGGCTTATAGTCTTTCTCTGTTTTCCTGAGGTGAAATATGACTGTGACAAATRAAAAATGTTTTGCTTGAATGACCCATTGATAGAATCAGGAGAGCACTCATAGTGGAAGTGTCTATTTTAAATATGGCCCACAGGTCATCTTGGAAAACAAACTGTGAACTAYGTATTTTCAAATTGCCTCTTCATGATGTGTTTGCTGAGTGGGGAGAGTTTTACCTGTAAAGAAAATCAGCAAGGAATTTCTGGGACAATTTTAAGTTAAAGAATTTGATGAACACTTTGTACAASCTTTTCTTGCAAAATTTTGGAGTTGAAAGGTGCTAACACAGCTTTGGGAATAAAAGTAACTGCATGTTTTGTTACAAAAGGTGATTTTCCTACATTATCAATGTCATTGCAACTCTCAAGATCAGAGCAAGAACTATATTTAGTGTCTGAACAAAATAATTGATGTTTTAATTTGAAGACACTATTATCTTATTGAGAAGGGTATAATTTAGTAGCTACAGTGAAAATTACTTGGACCTATAATAATGATCAAACGAAAAAATTTCTCCTCAGAAATCAGCAATGGTTGGATCAGCAATGTTAGAGTTGCTGAAAGGATTCAACCTCTCTCATAAATGTCCTACATTTCTCTTTTGATTTTCAATTCATTCTTTTAAGAGATTCAAAGAAAAATGAGGAAACTGCAAGGYGTAGGAAACCACAGCTGGATTTCTATTATTACTAAGTGCAATGAACCTTTACCTCAGAATGACTTGTACACAAAACTCTAGACTTTATTACATCTAAAATTCAGGAGATAGGTTTGTCTTGTGGGAAGTGTATGTGTAGGAGAGGATGTATTTTGAGTAATGAGAGATTTTTATATGGGAGAATGTTAATTAATGTTGGGTATTGGAYGTTTGCCAAAGTATGGAGGGTCCCCTGAAGGGTTACTCCTACAAATACCAGATGCTCAAGAATAGAAAACATGGATAGAAAACTTTAAATCGAAACATTTTTTGTTCCATTTTGTTCAAAACAGGAAAGAATAGCAGTAGAATAATAAATACTTTTCAAAAGAGAGTAAAAAGGGAACAATTGAGGAAGTGTAAACAAGGATTGCAAAGATTCTTGTTCTCCAGCCACTCCTACTTCACATTCATGTGGCTGTCTTTTGTTGACAGAAATTTAAAAACATCTGGGTATATCTATTCATAGACACATAAATCGCTCTAAATTTTTGGATTATATTAAGTCAAACAATAATTTAGAAGTCTGGGTTCAGACTTAGACTGAGTTATGATCTTTTTTCRAATTCAGTCTTCCTGGATTTAAGTGCAAGTAAGAAGCAGTACTTGGAATGGAAACCAGTGTTTTCATTCCCTACGATTACACCTGCATGTCTGCATCAGACTTTGTTGTCCAGAATGACAATCAGCTCAGTGTTAGAGTCCTCTCTGTAGGAGGCACCTGGAGGCTGCCAGTTGGATACACCTAATCCAATACAGAATGTGCCATAAAAGCTGTAAGGGACACTTCTGGAAAACACGTATATCATGAAGCATGTTGACAAGAATTTTAAGTGTGACTAAAATGAGCACTCTGATACAGATGGGTCTGGGCTGAGGATGCCAGGAAAGATGGGAATGGTGGACGTCTCTATTTGAGGATCTGTGCTATTGTGTAAATCGTGTAGAAAAGACATATATCTTGTATTCTGTACCAGCCACAGCCTGACATTTGGCCTACTCAGTCTAACCCACTAGACACACTGGTGTCACAATGTCATCAAGCTATCTTGCACGTTTGCAATTTTCCCCTTGTTCAGTCAGTGAGAATTGAAGTCTCCGAGAATTATACCTTTTGTGTGGTTGCTAGGTGGCTAAGGGATTTCCGAAGAGCAGCAAATTCTACTAAATTAAGAACTTTTGAACTTTTCTTGCCAGCGTTGACTGATCTGGAAAGCTCCATGCACTTTAATTTTAAACACATACAAACACTGAGGGTTTTTCTCAATGCTTGGAAGGAGTTTTCATGTTTGCTATTGCTCTAATCAGCTACTAGGCTACATCTCTAAGCAGGAAGCAGTAACTATGTGCTGTTCCCACACAGAGACTTGTGTGTCCTTTGGATAAAAAAGTAYACGTATCTTTAAGCTACAATAATTTTGTCTGCATCTGGTGCAAAAGTCATATTTTCAATGTACAGAAAATTTTTCATTAAAAATATGTATTGGATTGTAAGACACAAATGAACTTTGAAATGTCCTCTGGAGTAAATCAAGATGATGTGGCTCATGCAAGAATTACACTGCAGATCTCTACACCAGAGTTACTGCAGGAACAAATGTCTGCGGTGGGCTGACCCTGGCTGGGTGCCAGGTGCCCACCAAAGCCACTCTGTCACTCCCTTCCTCAGCTGGACAGGGGAGAAGAAATATAATGAGAAGTTTTGCATTGAGATAAGGACCAGGAGAGGTCACTGAGCAATTATCATAACAGGCAAACCAGACTTGACTTAGGGAAATTATTTTAATTTATTACYAATCAAATCTGAGTAGGGCAATGGGAAATAAAAACTAGACTTTAAAATGCCTACCCCCCACCCCTCCCCTATTCTCAGACACAACTCGACTCCATGATAACTAGGCTAACTCTGCAACAGGACAAGAGAACATAGTCTTATGCTGTTATAGGGGACCTTTAGGAGGAAATTCTTCACAGAAGGAGTGATTTGATATTGGGATGGCCTGCCCAGGGAGGTGGTGGAGTCAGAGCCCCTCTAGATGTTTAAGGAAAGACTGGATGTGGCACTTAGTGCCATGGTCTAGTTGAAATTGTGGTGTTGGGTTATAGGTCAAACTTGATGATCTCAAGGGTCTTTTCCAACCTAATTGATTTTGTGATTCCTCATTCTGTCTTCCTCCTCCCCTCTGTCAGAGCAGTGGGATGAGGAATGAGGGTTGCAGTAAGTTCATCCCAGGGGCAGCCCCCATTGCTTATGCACTCAGCCTTGGCCAGTGCCAGGTCCACCTTGCAGCCAGCTGGCATTGGCTCTGTTGAAYATGGGGGAAGCTTCTGGCAGCTTTTTACAGAAGCCACCCCTGTAGCCCCATTCAGCAGATACCAAAACCTTGCCAAGCAAACCCACTAAAGCATCAGTCATCAAGCTAGGCTTCAGAATTCTGTAAACTGCAGGAGGCTGAGCTTTTGTTTGTTAGATGTTAAATGATGGAGGTGAGAAAGATTTGAGTTTAAATTAACTGTGTATTGAGTTTGTGCAACCAGATTTTGGTAGCTGGGAGGGGCACTACAGGTGGGGCTTCAGTGAAAAGCTGCTGGAAGATTACCCCATGTCTGAAAGAGCTGATGCCAGCCAGCTCCAAGACAAATCCACCACTAGCCAAAGCTGAACCAACCAGAGAAGATAGTAACACCTCTGTGATAACATATTTAAGAGGAATTCAAACGTTTTTACACAGATGTAATTGCATGAAGAGAGRAGTGAGAATATGTGAGAGCAACAATTCTACAGACACCCAGGTCAGTGGAGAAGGAAGGGCAGGAGATACTCCAGACCAGAGCTGAGATTGCCCTGCAGCCCATGGTGAAGACCATGGTGAGGCAGCTGTGCCCCTTCAGCCCAGGGAGATCCATGGGGATGCAGAGATCCACCTGCAGCCCATGGAGGAAACCCACACCGAGCAGGTGAAAGCCTGAAAGAAGATTGTCACCCCACGGGAAGTCTAYACTTGAGCAGGCTCCTGCCAGGGACSTGCAGACCCATGGAAAGAGGAGCCCATGCTTGAGCAGCTTTTTTGTCAGGACTTGTGATCCCACRGGGGAGCCACTCTGGAGCASTCTGTTCTTGGAGGACTGCATCCCATAGAAAGGAACCCATGTTGGAGCAGTTCCTGGAGAGCTGTAGCCCATGGGAACCCAGGATGGAGAAGGTTGTGGAGAATTTTCTTCAATGGGAGGAAACCCTCAGTGGAGCAGGGGAAAGGCTTCTCTCCCTGAGCAGCATCAGAAACAACCTGTGATGAGCTGATAATATGGTCATTCCCCATCTCCCTGCACCACTAGAAAGGGAGGAGAAAGAGCCTGGCAAGGAGGGTGGACTTTGGGAAAGGTGTTTTTAAGATTTCTTTTATGTCCCACTGTCCTGCTCTGATTTTGATTGGTAATAAACTCAACTAATTTCACCAAGATAAGTCTGTTTTGCCCTTGATAGTAACTGGTGAGTGGTCTCTCCCTGCCCTTATCTCAACTTGTGAAACTTTTTGTTATATTTTCTCCCCCTGTCCAGTTGTGAGGGGAGTGATAGAGTGGCTTTGGTGTGTACCTGCACATGGATTGCCCCTAGGCTAACCTCAACAAGTGCCTTTGTTGGAAGAGAAAACAGTATTGGAGCCAACAATATGTGACCATGTCTTCTTTAGTGTAAGTGCTAGGTGAGATTATACAGTAAGGATTGTCTAAATTCTAAGATTAAGTGTGTTTGAGCTCTGGGTCATTAACTTACTATATTAGAAAATTATTTTTATTGCTTCATGAGTTTCTTGCTTCCACTTAGAACTTTCCAATTTCTTACTTTAATCTTTTTGCCATTCATCCTTATTAACTCTTGCATTTTCCCCTGATGAAATGTCTGCTCAACTGAGTTTGGGGGCAAAAGTTGTGCAAATTTAAGAAAATTCCTTAGGGTTGCAAAATGGAGCTAACAAGTTGACTGCCTAGAAACCGGAGCCTGTGTTACGCAGTCCTYGCATGCTTGGGTTTCCTATGCAAGCAACTGATAGTGTAGCTTTGTATGACTAGGAGCTGAACAAAACATTTTTTAAGCGGTCAAACATAGAGCAAGTCTACTCTTCACAGAGCAGAATTCCTGTTATTTCTTCTGTTATTTCTTGTCTGGTTACTTCATTTTCAGATTTTAAGCAGTCTTTCGCAATCAACTGATTTTTATTGATTTTCAGGCAAATTAAAGTGCATGGTTTGATTTATATTGTAGTCTATCAAAAAAATTTTAAAATTTAAAAGTCAGGAGTTATTAAGAGTCTTCAACAGATGAGGGAAAAAAAAGCTTTTATTTGCCTTGCTTTTCTTTATCCTTTATTCTTTATCTTTTGCAAATCAATATTTTATTAGTGTGAACTTTTTTGGGAACTTAGTAAAATGGAAGAAAGTTCTCCTAAAACTCATTAATATTTTAGTGTGTGGTAAATAGAATATGTTTACATAGTCATAAAAATTCACAGATCTTTTCTGTCTGCCTCTCTGGCTTTTAGAGTTTAAGGTGAGATGATTTGGCAGAATGCATTTTAAGGGGCTACACAGCAGCTACTCTTTATAGTTTTAGTGTTTTAATAGGTGTCATCAAAATTTTCTTCATTTATAAACTTCCCTTATAATATCAGTAAAGCCACTTTCTTTGTTGCTAATAAGATCAGCACAGAACCTTACATACTGAGAGTGTTGTACTTAATGGAAGTAGCTGAGAAATTTTTTTTCTGAGAGATCAGAGGATAGTAGAAGAAAGCTAAAAATAAATATACAGCCGTGTAGCCAATACCACAAACTAGATTATACCAGTATAGCCAGTATAGCAAGTATTCTTCATTTAGCTTTTAAATATATATATATAGATATGTACACACACATATATTTAATGCTTCTACAGCTATCTTTCTAAAACTTACTGCCCTTAAAATTCTTTTCAGTATGCTGATACTACAGACAGCAAGATACAAGTTTCTGTAAGCCCAGAAGTTGGTTATATACCTATTGCTTTGTTCTGATCTACAAAAATCATACTGCCACAGAACTATGAACACCTTATTTCAAGATGGGACCATACAACACAATTGTGCATTTAAATATAATATAGAAGTGGGTATATTATCAAATTACTCTGTTAACTTTTTAAAATTGTATATTTATTTGTATTTTCATTGAAACTATCAGAGAGTAAGGCCAAAGTAAGATTTTAATACGTGTGAAAATGGGACCAAAAGAATGGAACTTACCATATTTTATTTCTGTCTGTTCAACATTTTATATGGTAGAAACATTGTATATTTGAAAAAGATGGTGAAACACTATCAGCTTTCTCTGTGCAGTCTTATACCTACTAATAGGTCAATGTCACTTGAATTTTAGTCTTGTAAAAAAGTCTTCCAGAAACCCTTTTCTTTAATCATTCAGAACTCTCTGCAATTCTACACTCTGAACTTCTAATGGTACAAGTTGCATTTGTACTTTGCACATTCTTTCCAGTTTTTTTCATTTTATATGCATTCTTACCTGACATATCTCACTAAATTTTTTGCCCAAATTTTCRTCATCATGCATCTCAGTTAATGCAGCATTGACCCTCCTTGCTTGGATGACTAAAAGCTTTTAGGCCAATAGTCTTCAAAAGTAACTCCAGAGATGATCCTTTCTTTTTGTCTCTTCTCCCTTTTCCTTACTGCATCAAATGTTAAATATTGACCCTGCATTCCTATCCCTCATAATTTATTCCAACTCCATCTGTAATTTCTTATTTAGCAAGTACAGTTGGAATATGTTTCGATACTGCTTGCTCATGCACAGAGTATAACCTGTCCCCTACCCAGTGCAGAACAATAGCAATAGATTGTTTTAACAGGTCTGCACTCTTCACAAAGTGTAGAGTACAATTAAACAATACTGTTCATACTAACTGAACAGAAGGCAGGTTTCTCTTCCAAAATAACTTCATTCCAAATGTTCATGAAACAAGGACTGAGCTCAGGAAGGAATTAGGTATATGCTTTTCTCATAAATCCAGAGAATCAAAGCGTAGGACAAAAATCCTTCCTTTCACATTTGATCTTCTTTTACATTTTTTTCTTCAGTCTCTAGCCTTGTTTTTTAATTACTTACTTTGTTCCAGTAGTGTGAAGTCTTCACAGCGGATATTGGCATGCAAAAATGGAACAAATTATTTGGCAGATGTTCAAGATTATCTTTATTTGAACATATCTTCTTACATCTATGAAGAATGCACAAGTTGTCACAAAAAATACACAGCAGTGAACTGTACAATTCACTTCTTAAGGCAGGCTAGACTGCAAGATTCAAAGTTATGTTGATGTTTCAGAAGTACACATGTGCTGCAATATTAATCAAAATTGAGCTTTCCTCTTTTTAGCAGGCTCAAGAAAGTACTTGATAGTTCACAAAGTCTTTGGGAAAAAAGAAAACAAACAAACAAACAAAACTGAAAACAAAACTGCAAATAAGCAAACAATCCCTCCCCCACACTCCAATCAAAACCTGAGTTAATACCATGGGCTAATCTCATTCATTTATAGCTTCTTCTTTTTCCTTGAAACTGGGAGTAGAACAATTTACATTCAATTTAAATTACATTAACTATATTTATTAAAAAGACAAGTGGATTTTGCCCTAGTTCTATAATTTTAAATTTTCTTAGACTTTGCTAAATATTACGTGATGGAATTAAAGTTTAGTTAGAAGGTTGATCACTTTCCCTCCTTTTATCTTTTCCTCTCAAGGACATATTAATGAAAATGAGAGTAGAATCACAGAATCAAAAAATGCTAAGACTGGAAAAGACCTCTGAAGTCATTGAGTCCAACCATTAAACCAGTGTCACYATGTTTCCGCACAACCATATCCCTAAATGCCCCATTTTTGAACATTTTTTTAACATTTCTAGAAACAGGGACTTCACCACTTTCCTGAGCAACCTGTTCCAATATCTGACCACTCTTTCAGTGAAAAGTCTTTTCCTAATATGCAACCTAAACCTCCCCTGATGCAACTTGAGGCCATTTCCTCTTGTTCTATCACTTTTTACCTGGGAGAAGAGCCCAACCCTCACCTGGCTACAATCTCCCTTCAGGCAGTTGTAGAGAGTGATAAAGACTCCTCTGAGTCTCCTTTTCTCCAGGCTGAACATGCCCAGCTCACTCCCTCTCCTCATCAGACTTGTGCTCTTTCAACAGCTTCATTGCCCTTCTCTGGATGTGCTCCTGTACTCTACTTTCTTTATTAGTGTTACTGTGGTGGTTTTCTTGCTCATATTGTTATTCTTGCTTAAATTGTCAAGGTAAAGAATCATTTCTAACTAGAATAAAAGCATTTTAAAGTTTTCTGGTGAATAGCAGAAATTTTATAAATATTTAAAAAAAAATGCTATCTAGTCAGAAAAGCGTCCAAACGCTTTTTTTTTGACAGAAAATATCCCATCTGACCAAGCTAGAACTGCTGGAATATTTAGAGAAGAAGAATATTTGTCTTGGTTTTTTGACTGTTTCTTTCCATACAAGCCTGGGCTGTCACTGTACAGACACATCAAGGACACGTATACATTACATGATGGACGGGAGAGGTGCTGAGGAGATTAATTTATTTTTCCAAGTATTAATAGACAACTTTTTTTCTTGTGAATGTAGTGCATCCTCAATACAAAATATTTCCATCCAATATTTCATAACAGTGTCCTCTCTGATGTTACCAAAACACAAAAGGTGCCAGAAGACTCTCATCTGTGGCTGATACCATGGTGTGGTGCGGTGAGCTGACCCTGGCTGGATGCCAGATGCCCACCAAAGCCACTCTATCACTCTCCTCAGATAGACAGGGGAGAGAAAATGCAATGAAAGGCTCATGGGTTGAGATGAGGACAGGGAGATATCACTCACCAGCCACCATCACAGGCAAAACAGACCTTGACTTTGGGAAAATCGCTGATGGGCTCAGCTTTGCCAGCAGCAGGTCCGTCTTGGAGCCAGCTGGCATTTTCTGTCAGACACAGGGGAATCTTCTGGCAGCTTCTCACAGTGGCCACCCCTGTAGCCCCCCTACACATCCAAAATATTGCTGCACAAAATCAAAACATGTAGCATTAGTGAAACAGGAAGCACAGAGAAACTGTAAACCACTTTTTTTTTTTTTTTTAGTTTAAAAAATTATTGAAGCTAATTATTCAAAGCAGTGCCAAGTGTGTGCATTCCTTATGACCAATTTCACTCTTCTTCAACAAAGAACCCACATGGAAATATTTTTTGCTGTTGTTATTTTTAGGACAGTTCAAGCAGCAATTTCAGACACAGATTTATGAAGCCTGGCAGTCCTGAGAATAATTGTGCAAGTCTGGAATTGAGGATTTCTGAGATTAGGATGTGCAGCTTCCTTAACCTAAAGTCTTCCAAAACATACAAGCAATTTTAAAACCCATATCCTACCTACTTTCAAGAGGCTTTTTGATGAAATATCTTTTAAATATTAATAAAGTTCACCCTTTTCATCTATGACTTCATCAGCAACAAGCTTATAATAGTGCTATCTCTCCTCCAGAACTGTTAGTGCTTGTTTCAAGCTTTTCATAAGAAGGACTCTTTGGATTTTTGTTTGCCTTGATGAAATCATCCAGATATAATACCAAACACAGGAACTGCAGTAGTAAATTTTAACTACCTAAATGGATGTTAAGTTTCTATATACTTAGAGATTTCTGATTCTCAAACAGTTTTTGCTAAAAAATCCCTTTTGTATAACTATGAAAACATAATAGGTTCTTTGCACAACACTTGGATTTTCCTGTGTACTTAGATAAAAAAAATCAAAAACCAAATTAATTATCAGTACACTTTTTTGCTATCTATTTTTTAATGTTACTGAAGCTCCTGGAAGTCTAGTGTCAGAATAAGGCAATGATAAATGTACATTGTTGCTTTCCATGACATGCCTTGACGCAGTGCCAGTACATAATAGTTTAATTAATAGATTCTGCAGGACTTTGTTTGTGAAGACTCTAGTTAAGAATATTCAGTCAATATTATTTTCAGTCACATATTAAAGCAAAACTGGAAGGATTTATTCTGCCTGGAATCAGCGCTCAACTTTCAATAAGGCTTTACTTTTTTACTCATAATGTCTCATATTATATGCAGGAATAAATCAGATATCCTAAACAGAAATCAATATCTTTCTGTCTTTAATTTCTACTCACTTTTATGTAAATGCTGGTTTATGTGTTCATTTCTGCTTCCTTAGAGATGACTGTGAACTAAATTCCTTGTAGGACAATATCAATGATATTAATAGAAATGCCACATATTGATCTAGGATAGATTTTTATATATCTGTTATCAATGAATATATCAAAATTCATCTGTATTTTCCAAAGAAAGCAAGGGTAAGTTAGGAATTGATGCAGATAGATTAGTTGTCTAAACTCCAGTCTTTCCAAATAATTACTGTGAGCTTTCAGCCAGTTCAGGCAAACCACAATTATATGCAGATCACAAGGAATGGAAGGATTATTTGCCTTTCCATCCACATTCACTTTGAAACCCTATGTTTATAAAATGTCATGAGAAAAACACTGCATTTACTGACCTTCCTTATGATTAGCTAAGCTGGAGTTTAGGGGCCAGAGAATGACTTTCTTCCACTGCATGGTTACCACAAAATAAGTACATTTGCTGTAACTTTAAAAGTGTGGATCCAGTACTGCCTTCCTGACCACCACAGATACGGCACACAGGACATTTCTCCAATTCTTGGCTCTGGGTTCCCAGTGAAGTCACCACCCACAAAGTATTGTCTGTGCAATTCAGACTTTGGCAGCAGGCTCAAGAGCAAAGGCTCAGACCCAAACCATAAGAGATATGTCAGCAAACAGTTTAACTTCCTTTTTGCTGTGTGGGTGACCAGAGCAACAGGAAGGCTGCTTTTATTGAATCCTCATGGAAAGTAAGTTCTCAAAGTCTCATTCTTGAGGAAGAAATAAAAGAAGAGTTGGAACGGAACTGCTTAGGGACAAGCTCAGGAAAAAATAATTAACCTCAAAAATAAATAAAATCACATAAAGGTTTCTTCACAAGACCGCCAAGTGTAGATCTCAAATTAACCCTTAAATCTTCAATAAAAGACTAGTCTGGGTACCAGCAAAATTCCAGTGGTGAAATAAAAAAATAAACTAATATTCAGTTCTCAGTTTATAAAATTGAGAGGATCCTTCAGTTTGCACAGATGTTCATATAGGTTCCACAATATATATATGCCTGCAACAAATCCTGTTTCCACTCTTGCCAATATCTTGGTCCCACAGGATTTTTATTTTTCTATTCATTCTTGAACATTAAAAGAAGTTAGTAGTATTAACTAACACAACAGTAAAAGAACCAATTCTTCAGCTGATGTAAATATTCTTCTCTCCATCTATAAATGCAAAGTGAAAAAGCCAGTCAGCCTTACWCCAGTGTTGACTTCATAAATTAGGCAGCTTTTTGCTCATGTCTTACCAAAAGCAAATACTTTGAAATAGAACTTTATTCAGTTGGTTTGTGTTAGGCTTGAAGAGTTTTTAATAATATCCTGAATCTAATTTTTCCTTTTACTTTTGAACTTGTTTCTAAACAGTCCTTCACAGAGTTAGACATTTATTGACCTGTATAAAATACAACACTTGACCTTGACTTGTTTTGAGCTCTGTTTGAAATTCGTGACAACCCTCAGCCCTTCAAATACATTCTGTGTTTGAATGGCAGTTGCCATTTTTCAATGTTCAAAAAATCATTGCTATAATCTTTATGAAAAGATTTCGCATATTTAAAATTCTTGGATTTTTCTTGTGACCCTTAACATAGCTGATTCAGTTTTATTCTTTGTTGCAATCTTGTTTTGCTGTAGTTTTAATATTTTGATATTTAGGTTATGTGAAACCAGTGATATGCTTTGGGTGCTCTTTTTCATTTGTGTTTAGAACAATTCATTATTTTGGCTTTTGGTTGGTAAGTGGGCCTTTCTTCCTCATTTATTTTTCTTCTGTGAAAATATCCTACAAAGTAGTCATGTGGTATTTATCTTCTGTACTAAATATAAAATATTAAGGAAAATACTTTTTTGTTGGAATTCCAATTGAAATCAAGAGAAGAGGTTCAGAAAATATTGTAATCTGTAAACTCTTATAGATGAACAGCACTTTTACTCTTCCATCTTCAGAAATTCTAACTGCTCCAATGTTTGGGTTTATATACCCATCTAAATGTTAGCCTTCAAAGTAATCTTGGAACATAAAATAGGATTATAAACTTTTCTTTTGCTCCTGAATATTTGAGAAAAAGAACATGAATTGAATTCCTTATAATGTAAGTCTGCCACAACTAACTGCTTAAAGCAGAAAATCTGTATATCCATAAATTGTTACAAATGTATATATATGTAAATCAAACTTTGAAAATTGCTGTACAGCATCCCAAAAGGTACTTTATCTACTGCCACTTATAAACCTCACTTGTATAAGCAGCTGAAATCCTAATAATTATATTTTATTTATTAAATTGTTTGTTTGTTTGTTTAAATGAATTTTAGATTAGAGTTCAGTTTTTGGCTTATTATTCTGCCAAAGCATTTCAGAGTTTATTAAAAAGCCAGGGGAGATGGGTGGCAGGGGCATGTGTATGCTCGAGACCTGAGCCAACATTTGTTCTCTGAACCATTTCAAATAGCTTTTACTCTCAAATGGAAATTATTCACTGTCCTTCAAGTCAATTAATTTAACTTTTCATGAGGTCAGCCTGAGCAAAGAGCTGAGTTTTCTGTACTTATTTGGCTTAGTTAAGCTCGGGAGAAGGACATGGAAGGATCAGGCAGTGTAGCAGAGAAAGCTCTCTGGTGGTGAAATGTAGGTGTTTCTAAACTGGTGGAATTCTGAGTGATTTTTAAACTTTCCTAAGACTTTGTGCCAAAGTAATAGAGAAAAGACTCTCAATAAGGCACAAGAAGTATGATCCTGATTATTTGAATGATTATGATTGCATTTATTGCTAATGCAGTCTCTAAACACTGCCAATGCAGTGTGTAACACAAGCAAGTCTGAAGGGCTGTACTGGAAGCAGGTTCTTGTAGAAACAGACAGGTTTGGCTCTGGCTCTGAAGCAAGCACAGCTAAAAGGCAACAAAGCACCTAYGTTGTCTCTTTAGAATTTTATCTCTGTATTTGACTGGATCTTAGTGCTTTTACTCACCTGTTCAAAAGTGAGTCCCTGCCACCACGGGGATCCACCTGGAGKATGCCTGGGAGCTCCTGAGCCCAGCTGGCCCAGTCTCCAGCAGCATTTTGCACACTGGCAGGCTGATGTGCACCAAAGTCAGCCACAATCATCACAGCCTTCCCACACTGGAATCATTCATCGTGGGAGCATCAGACAGATCCCCCTGCAATACCCACCTGCTGTTTAGGGCAAATCACATTGTCCATCAGAGATGTGAGGGGGCAAGGGGGCAAAGACCTGACTGTAGACCTGACTGTCTCTCACTGCTTCCACAGACCTTTGAAATAACCAAGGGATGTATTTAGTTAATAATGGAAATAAAGCCATAGTATGAATATGTGGGAGCACATTAAAAACTAGGCATTATTAAATCCAGTGTTGGCAAAATATAGTTTTATTACATTTGCTAAGAATCACAATATCTAATCTAATATTTAAAAATATTAAATTCCTTAATTGAGATATAATTTAGAAAATAATGAAAACGCAGGGTTTTTTAACTCTTGTGCTGTATATTAAAAAAAATATTTTAAAAATTCAGTCTCAAAAATTGGCTTATAAACAAAGTCCATCATGCAGGATGTTTTCCTATGCTTTCCACCTTTTTAGACAAGCAGAGGCAGACTCAGACTCCTGCTGCTTCATAGCAGCTGCATGTCTCCTCTTGTACTTGTGCATGGGAAAACACCTGCAGACACAGCTGCTACCATAGCCAATCATTTTTACTGGATGTTTTACCTGTGGAAAAAATCCTTCTTTTAAAAAATAAACCATAGCAAAAGAACTTGAAAAGATCAATGTCTAATCTCACTCAAAATATAGTAAACTTTCGTTTGCAAATAAGTTCAGTCTCCTTTTACACATTAGAGGGTTGATTACCTCAGGTCATATTTGAGAACATATATGTAACAATATAATATATTATTAATTTATTTACTCCAAAAGAAAAAAGGAACTGATGTGTGCCAATATGATACATTTCTTATTCTCCTYCTTTGAAGGTATTTGTGAAAGTAAGTTATCTTGTCATGGTTTTTGATGTTRAAGAATAAAGGTAGGGCATTGTACCAGCTTTGTAACAGAATGTTTCAAGAGCAGTAAAAAAAAACATCATCTGCTAGGAACTCAGCAGAAAAAAATATACACTTATTATTCCAAATAGATGAAAAATTGCAATGTCCTTAGATGATGAGAAGTGGGTTAATGGAATCTCTTTTTCAGCTATATAAAAGCTGACTTCAGCTTATATAAACACCTCAGTCCTGTGGCTTTACAAAATGTAAATCTGCCCCTTATTGATACAGAATGTTTGTAATGGCTCCCTGCCACCTTGTCCCAACTGCTAACACAAAATCATCAGTAGAAAAACAGAACATAGCAAGGATTATTTGATCTCACAGGTTTTTGGATACTGCCTCTGTCTGTTAGGGCTGTTGACCAGCAATGCAGGCTAACAAGGCTTTTGTTCTGCCTGCCAGTACATGCTAAAGGAGCATAAAGGCTGCTCTGAATTGCTTTATGTRCAGTGATTCGTTGCACAGTAGTGCTAACATCAGGGGAATAGTTCTCATTTCTTCATCTGTACTGCATATTCAATGGCTGCAACCAAGAAGAGACTTTGTTGAATGAATGCTGGAATGCTGTTAGAAATTTTTCTGTCATTGGCTATAGCTCACCATATGTCATTACAAATATGYGTGTGTCAATCACAGGGAAGATTTTGCTTCATCAAAGTTCCAGGTTGAAATTAACAGTTAGCAGTTGAAATAAACTCTTCTATTAAATTAATTCAAATAAGCCACATTTAGACCTATTTATTCTCCTCAGTAAATGTTTCAAGAATGCACTTGGAGTTCAAATTTCTCTTCATAGCAACAACTAGAGTAGTATTAARTGCTGAAGTTTGAAGGTTTAAATACTAAGAACAGAAGTGATGATTCAGCTATTTGTAATAACAGTTAGTGTAGTTGTAATAACAATTCGTGTTGGGTTTTTTCTCTATTTTTATTGAGTATTGTGATTTACCTCTGCAGTATTCCCTGATTATAATCATGCTGCAATGCTAAACACTGAATMTCAGAATTAAAGCTTTAAATTTGGGAGGGAGGTGCATGGCAAATTTGTGATCTTCCAATTAAATATGTGCTTGACCAGACATACCTGAGGGTTTGAATTGAAATTGCATGGGAATCCTCAGTTCCAGCTTCTCCTAAAATCTCAAGTCTTGATTCTGTAACCATAACAACGCTAAGAGAATGTGGAGCTGGAAGGAAGGTTGTGATGAAATTATTTTTATTGCATCAAAAGTGTCTTAAGTTCTCATAAATTCTTTAAAGGTCACTCCTCTGAAGATTTCATAAATTTAACTTGATAACAAGAAACTAGAGAGAGAATTCCCTAAGCATCTGTGAAATTCATCTCTAATACCTGCAAATTATGCAGAGACAACATCCCTGCATTATTTTCTGTGAGCCACACTGGCATGTGTAGAACTCATTGCAGAAGTTTTTCCTGAGTTGTATGCAATTCAGAGAGTAAATCACTGTCTCTCCAGTACACAGATGATAAGAAAAAGAGAATTTTTGTCTTTTTTGTTTTGTTTTGTTTTGCTTTTTATATAAGCATACATTTAAAATAGAAGCAAAACATTTTAAAGAATGTATTCTTGTTGATGTAATTTTAGCCTGTTCTTGTGCTCCTCCTTTGTACAGCAGTGAGAAGCAGAATTAGATGTTATTGTACAGTGTTTTCCCCCGTGCAAGCAGATACATTTATGACTGTCTCAGAATGACAAAATGATTTATAATCTCCAATATATATACAACAATCCACCTGCCAGGAGCARTGCCTGGCGTTGGCAGGCTCTGGTAAAAGCCAACCATTTCAGCTGATAAAATGACTGAACCAATGCTGAAAAGGGGCAGCAGAAAAAGAAACAAAATAACTTTTAATTTTTTTTTATATTATTTGTGCCAAGTGTGTAGTTTAATATTGTCAAAAGACTTCTATGGCATAAGCTTTTAAAATAACTATTTAATTTCACCTGTAGATTTTCACATTGTAAATTCATTCACATGAAAACCATTAGGAGGGTAAACTGCAGTGAAAAGCAGATACATGAGCTGACTGAAATAAATATCTATTATTTCTTACTTAGCTATAGTGCAGATAATAATGTAGTGAGTAGGTACTACTGTTATTTAGTATTATGATTAAAAGCAATAAGACTGAACATTAAAAAACCAAAAAATAACAGAAAAAACAAACACCCTCCCAAAACCTCAAAAGAAACAAACAGCAAAAAATTAACAACCAAAACAAAATCAATAATAATAACAACAACCTAACAAACAAAACAAACAAACAAAAAGTTCTAAAAAACCCAAAACACCTTAAAAATCCCAACCCATAATCGAGCAAAAACAAGGCAATAAAAGGATGGTCTCTGTGCTAAACTACAGCCACTGTAAATATATTCAGAACTTTATCACATTTTCTACTTATAAAGAACACTATSTGTTCTAGCACAGCATTGTAATTTAAGCAAAAAGCTTTTTTCTGTGAAACGAACAGGTCTYTTCTATAATTAATTGCATTATTTCCTAATTTTGCTTAAATGTGAAATCAGTGCTGGTTTTGAAAGAAAAACAATTTTGTTACCAGCTGTCAATACAGCTGCACAGCCAGACTTTATGTCAGGTCATTCCTTAATCTCTATTCAGCCCTCTAAAAGTTGCAGCTAAGGTCTGTATTTGAGACACAGACATGTAAAACGTGTTTCCTAGAGGTTTTGTTTCTCTACTTCTTTATCTTCTTGCCCTCTCTCTCTCTATATTCTTCCCTTACTTGGAGTTTTCTTCAAGAGCAAATCAAAGATCAGCTACAAGTGTATGTTCCACGAAGAGCAAAAGGGAAGGAGGGAAAGAATAGAAGAGAAACATAAGAGGGTCAAAGAAAGAAAGGCATGTAAGATTGGAAAAAAGAAGAAAAAAGGAGGAAGAAAGAACTAGAAACAAGATGGATAGACAGGCTGGCATGAAGGTTTGCTTCTTTTCTGTCAGCTGATTTAAGCTAAGGTGTATCTCTTGAGTGAATTTCTTCACTTCTTAGCTGCTGCTGTAATGATACAGACATCTTGGGCAGCTTCTCTTCATATGGCAATGGTAATGTGCAATGCTTCAATCTCCAAAGTTTCTTAGAACAAGAGAAGGTGCAGATTASTCCCTTTTCTCATTAGTGATGTGCTTTTCTCATTAGTGATGCTGAGTACATCTCTTGCAATACTTGCACCCAACTTCCCACAGCAGACAAGGTGCCAGCCTGGTGCCCACCGTGAGCCATATTTTGATTCTAACTCACAAAATGACWAAGCCTGGTTTATCTAGGCTTAAAATGATAGGACTATCTTATGGACAAAGTCATGGGTTCTGAGGGTCACTTATTGCAAAGCACAGCTCTAGAAGCTGTGGGCTGAAACTCAGGACTCAGCTGTGGTTTGGACTCTTACCTCCAGTCATCAGTGATCAGTGATCCTACTACATTGTTTCAAGTGGTTTCTCTGTTGTGCGGAGGTCTCACATCAGCATCAGTTAGAATTAAACAACATGATTGTTTAATGGTGGTTTGATCTTTAAGTAAAGTAGGTTGAAATACTGGTTTTGTCCTAGAGAAAATTTAATTTTAAAAAGCACTTTTTTTTCTTTTTTAAGAAATCTTGAAACTTTTAATTTGTTCATTATCTAGCTAAGTGAATAGCCACTTACCTACTGAATTCAGCACCAAATTATTTCTTCAGTAACGTCACAGTTTTTCCCATGGGAGCTTTTAACTCGCTGATATCGTAATGAAAAATCTGTTATCAGAAAACTATYACTTAAGAAGGTGAGAAAAGCTAGCATGAAAAGGAGTGCAATTGTTTAAATGGTGGGTTTCAGGTCTGGCCACCTGCTGTGAACATGTACTTCTGCTTCTTTGCTGTAGCTGAATAAATCTGTGCCATAAACCACGGTGCCTGTCACATACCAACCTTCAATGAATTCTGCTGGGGCCTATTTCATCAAACACTAAAGGCACAAGAGCAAATGACAAAGTAAATAATTTCCATATAAGTCTGCATTTACCTACGACAGGATTAAACACCCTGAAAAAAACTCTGTCATGCAAGATTATCAGGCACTGGTCTGAAACAGAAAGAATTTATGGAAACAATAAAGTAATTTATTTTTCAGATTGGTGTAATTCTAATCAAAATAACTTCAAAATTTTACTTTGTTCTGAAGTGTTTACATTAGGAGCCGGAAAGAAATCAGGCAGATCAGGCAAGTTTCAAGTTCTGACAGAATTTGTTTAATATTTAGGTTCAAATTCTCCATGAAATATAAGCCTTTTCATGTATCAACTAATTTCAGTGAAGAAATATTTGCTCTGAAATTTTCCAAGCTCTCTGTTCAAAATGACAGGCATTAGAGGAAGAATTTAGCCTTCCCCATGTAATAAAGGGTTTGCGTGCACCTAACAGGAAGTCATCCACAAGCTGTCCAGGAAAAAAATCTCACCTTCATGCTCCTATTCTAAAACCAGAAGTAGCTTATTTTCTGTTTCAACATTTCACAGCAAATATTAAGGTTCTGTTCCTCTTGCCTAGATGTGAAAAAGCTAAACATACCTATTTAGTCAGAACTATTCATTGTGGCACTCTTAGAGACACAGGTAAAGGACCCAGTGAGAACTGGTCTCTTTATTTCACCTAGTCTAAGTTTGTCCAAACTGTCTCTAGGTCCCTCCTTTTTCAGGTGCTTAAYGCTAGAAGAATTAAGTGCCACTCTAAACCTTTAAACTGGTTACCATAGTTTCATTGTGTATCTCTATGAAAAACAATTAGATACACTGACCTCGTCCTTCCTTACAACAATTCTGCCATTCAACTCAGGCTGTAATTAGAACCTCTCGTTGTGGCTATAAGAGCAATGAGTAATCACTGTGTCATGCTAGGAACCTGGGAGTAGCTCCCAACACACACTGGAGCAAAGATACATATAAAGTATAATGATGCCAATACACGAATTTTCTTCCAAATTGCCATCAGTTATCACATTGGACTCTGCAATCTCTAAAGAGTTTCATTTTCTGATTAAAGGAGCTCTCTCTACTACATATCATTAAGTTCTTGGCTTTTAAGACTTGCTGTGGGGCAAGGACTCCCTTAGGTCAGCTAACAACTGTGTGAAAAATAGGTCCCTTATTATTAGTTTAAGATGTATTTCCTTTCAGTTTGATTGAATGTTCTAGAAAATAGACAGTGACACATGATTTTTCTTCCATTTACCATATATCATTTTGTTTACCTTCAGCATATCTGCTCCCACTCATCTTCTGTGTAAATTAAATCTGATCTTTTCAGACTCTGCCGTATGACTTTAATCACCGTAATMTCGAAAGTCTTCTATCTTCCTCATTATGCACACTGCAGGCTTTTATGATACAAAGTGAGCCATTACTTTCCTCAAAAATCTGTGAGGATGCATAGATCTTTTCAGAGAGTACTTCTAGTTCTTTCAGAATATGTTTACACCTTATATTGCTCTCCTTCATGTTGATTCATTTGTATTTGCCACTTATGAATTTTAACAGTTTTCAGAATAGAAGCCATATCTACAGCCTCAAATTCCAGGCCTCTGTTACCATACAGATCCACACCATATAATTCTGTTCAGAAGTTTAGTCAGCTTTCTTTTATGACCACTTGTGGGGAGCTCCTGTTCCTCTCTTGCTCCTTGCTGTGCTAGTGGGAGTTTACAGCATCTGAGGATCTTTGCTGCCTGTGTGCAAAATGATAACTACTTTGCTGCAGYAGAGTTTCCTTCTTCCTTCACAGTGGAATGAAGAGTTGCTGTTTCCATCAAGAGTCTAGTGAAGCTACTTTGCTTCACTATTGTTTGCACAGTACTGGTTGCAAACACTACTGAACAGAGAAACTTCTACACTGATATWGCAAAGAGATGCAAATTCTGTTTTYCACAAGAAGCTAGATTTGTGGTTTGGGTGGGTTTTTTCCCCTTATCATCCAACACCACTCCTGGTACAGCCTGCASYGCTACAGAACAGCTGTCTAGCATGTAGGCATACATGGCACAGCTCCCAGACAATGTGAGTTTATACCATATTACATGTTCCCCATGTAATGTATTATAAACAGCAAATGCATCAGAAACATGGCAATGGCAAACCTGAGCTCACACAGAAGGTACTGTCTCACTGCATTGGAACAGATTCATAACAACATTCTCTAAATGATATTGCAAAGTGTACAGTCATTTTCAGAGGAATATATAGCTACAATCATCAACACATTACTGCCCTTATCTACACACTATTAATAACAACACTAAGTAGTTGGCTGAATAACTTTTGGTCATTCTGGACATGCACAAGGCATAACAGACTAGATTTTCTGTATAAATTTTTTTTCAGATAAAAATAGGAAAAGGAGGTGTGCTTTGGTATTCTGAAATGAAGCAGTGTATTAGCCAGACATGTTCTTGTAAATTAAAAATGCCCTGACTGAACATCAAAAACAACAGACACCTTGTCTGGTTTTTATTTTTCATTCTGAGTGAGATGAGCCACAACCGCAGGCACGAGATGCAGCAACACAGGCAATGCTAAGTTCTTTCCTCTGCATTACCAGTATGTATATGGGGATTAATGAGTTGGAAATCCTGGAAGGAAATCTGAAGGGTTAAYATTCTGCCTTCCAGGGTGACTTTTCTACAAGAACTTGCTAATAACAGAAGACATTTTGTCAGGCAGGATAGATTAGGATGCGCACTGGGATGGAAATATTGAAGTGCTATTTCATCTGTCTTTCTCTGTTGCTCCTCCTGTTTCAACTAGGAGGAGTTTCCTGTCTAAAAGGATTGCAATGGCTATATCTGCATTTCAGATAAGCTTAAGACTTTTATAAAATGTGGTGCTGCTAATTAGTCAAGATGTCATTAGTCCAAGGAAATTAATTGTACATAAATAATGTGGAATTTCAGCTTCATGGCTCAAGAGATAAATTCAGTCTTTTCAGAATTGTCTGTCTTAAAAATAAAATAGCAGAAGAGGATTATTAAGGAAGCTCTTCAAAATTCCCATTACCCTGCTAATGAAGATTTAACACATAGCCCAGAAGACATGGTTGATCTGTAATCCTTAAGGTCCTTACACCACAACAGCATTGGCGKATCCCTGGCTGCTCTCATCAGAGAGAAAAGTAATTGTGACTTTGAAGAAGYAACTTGTCAGCCTCCTAGAAGTACAGTCCATGCTCAGCAGTGGATGGGTAGTTARGAGTGTTCTCCTTCATTATCTGGACTTAAGGGACTCTATCCCTTGGGTGTATGCAAAGGCTGCTCTGACCTGGTGCTGCTAACCAAAGTTCACTTCAGGACCAATTGTCTCAAGGGTTGCACAATACTAAGGTGAAGTTTGACTTGATTTCCTAAAAAGATGCCTGRTATTATTACTGTTATTCACTGATACAATTTTGTAGTAACAGTCAAATGAAGTCTGAGGGTTGAGACTATTATTTTGTGATTGCAAAAGCATAGGATTGTGTATTCTGTGCCCCCAGTAGAAACACCTAGGGAAACCTCATCCATCTCCTCAAAACCACTGTAAACTTTTACCATGATTGTCCTTGCCACCTTTTTTTCCCAATATTTTTATTTTGTTCCTCAATGAAAAGAAGGACTCTTCCAGTTTTTTATCAACTGCCTAGTACTTCATGCATTGGACAGAGTGTGAATCCTACAGGAAATGTCAATAGATGAGAAGAACATCTTTCCAACACCCACACAACAACACAGCTGCAAAGGACTGCACAGGCAGAAGGCCATGGAGAGTCAGACTCAGAGAAGGGGGCACATGTATATCATTTCTTAAGGATGATAGGTTCTGTGTTTTGTCATGTAAGTTTTGCATAGCTTCTAACCAACTAGTCTGATTGGTTGGTTTTTGCCTGCAATAGTTTCTGGATTTTGTTAAATATGAAATAATATACAGTGGTATAGCATTTTCAAACCTGTAAAATATTTTTATTCTGCATTTCTTAGCAAAACCTCTAGCTGTCCTAAAGAAGATCATGCCTTAAATATTTGTTTGTTTTGAAAGCACCCCTCAGCTTTCTAATACAGAGAAATAACTGGAGTAGTTTGATAAAAACTATTTATGGTCTAGAACTGTCATCTTCTCTTCTTCTCTAATCTAAGTTATTGGCAGATATTGGTGCCAGAAATCTCATTCTATCCTTTCCTCTCAAGTTACAGAGTGAGTTCTCCATCACAGCTATCACTGTAGTCAGRTAGAGTTTTTAGAGATGATAGATATAAAAAGGAAAAAAATCTTGCAAGACATTTATGAAACAAGATTGTTTTGAATATTTAAGACAAGCTTCCCTCTATTTTGGGAACAGAAAAGCTTGGCTTCATTAAAAGCCAGAGGCAATGTTTGTATCAGCTGAGCACTATTAATGAGCAAGTTTCCCAAGTTTTTCTTGGAGACTCACTGAAAGTTGCAGGCTTCTAAACTAGCTGTAACTCTTACTTTCCCTTGTCTTTTTTTTACTTGAGAAGATGGAATTTTGTTAGTAATGAAAAAACAAATCTGATAAAAGGTTGAATGAATCTCCAAATTATAACTGAGATTTTTCTGACAGTCTAATGTTTTACCTCAGTGGCAGGCAGAGACAACGGCTAAGATCCCCTATCACAGTTAAAAAATAACAAATAAATTAATGGGTGAAGATACATGTGGGAGCACTTAACCAACTTATTTACTCTTTTGTTTTTGTTGTTGTTGTTGTTTAGCACTCCTTTTCCATCCTGGTCTTTAAGGATCAGCTATGCTGTTTTTACTATCTTCATCTTTTTTTGCCGTCACTCCTCCCTCTCCCTATAAAATAGTCCCCATGCTTCATGCTTTACAAGATTTTTCCCATCAATTGTTCTTTTGAATTTTTCCTTATAAATTACCAAGTTCCAGAGATATTATCTTTAGCCATTTTTACACTTTTTTCCCCAGCCAATGTCAGTGATACTTACAGTAGCGACCTAGATGGACATAATGGAAAATCATTTCACTGGCTAATATTAAACCTTGATAGTCTGACATCAGATTCCTAAGTGGTATGTGTCATGTAGCATTCAGAGATTTGAAGGGGAATGAATGGCCAAGCCAAGGGAGTTAGTAGTTGATCACAAAACCTGTGTGTATACGAAGATAAACTAAAATATGCTTAATTTTTTTACCCACCATTCAAACATAGCAACGAATATGTGGAAATACTCCATCAACTAATTGAAACACAGCATATGAAGATGTATTTAGATATTTCTGTGTAGTAGAACTTTTCTACAGCCCTACCAGTACACACACCTGCTTTATGAGAACTACTTCTTTGCAGCTTTGAGGTGAGGTGTGTCCTGGTGCCTCGGTGCCTCCAAACCAGCAAATGGCACCTCTCYTTGCCACTCTGAGTAGTGCTTCTGCACAGCTGAAAATCTGTGTTCTTATTCTTTCTTKTACAGCCAAGTAAGTCCTGCAGTGACAAGAAAGAGGCCAATTTTGGTTAAAAGCATATCTAGTTCAACAGACTATCTGGCAAACAGGGAGAAAGGAAATTATACAATTGAGAGCAATCAGAAAATTCTTTTGATGGGTGATTACCAGCAGATTGCAATGTTTCTACATGGATCCACAGAGCTTGGTGTCAGACCAGCTGCAATTTGACATTTTTATAAGATCATCAGTCTGCATAAAAGAGCAGCTTATGAATAACATGACTTTTTGTAGTATACTGAAGAAGAAGRAGGATTGAAGAGACCAGGTATTTTCAGTCACTGAATACAATGGGTCTCCAGCTCAGCCAGAGCTGTCAGCTGAAATATCATTTTTTCTTTAGAGTTAGCACATCAGAATATGCCACTGGCTCTAATTTCTAAAGCTAGGACTCGTTAACCTTGAATAAGATAACCTTGAATAAGATAACCCTTTAACCACAGAAAACCTATCTGTGGGTTAAATAAAATCTCCCTCTGCCCACTGTATTTGAGTCGAGCTGATAGTTCCCTTCTGGCATAGTCTCTGCCCAGAATTTTTTAACCATATACTGAATTGCAATAAATCATGCATCAGTCCCTTTTGGTCTTCGGTGAAGTCACCTTCTTGTCATGTCTGAAACTGGGATATCGACCTGGTTCCTGACATGCCCTGATCCTCAAGGATTCTAATTATCATTGCAGCTACAGATTCTTGCTGCTCCTGCCACCCCACCCTCCCTATATCCAGCACTCCTAAGTCATTTTCTGGGAAAATGAAGTACTCCTGTCTCTCTGAAATGCCTTCCTGTCCYTTTGAAATGCCTACTTACCTCAGTGTGCAGCTGCTAGGGTAAGGSATGTGGGCAATACCTTGTGCTAAACAAGGTGGCAAATACGGCAAATAGCATGAAGTCCTCTCTCATATGTTCAAATTAAAGAACCTTAATAAAAAGATTTAATTGTGTATATGTGAGATTTCATGCTATATATTTAAGGAGAGACAACTAAAATTTCAAAATTACGTCTTAAAAAGTAGTGAGTACGGAAAAAAATCATGATATTAGAGTTAGCAAGCATCTCAATATGCATTCCAGACCACATTAATAGTTTATGGAAATGTAAAGAAAGAAATAATAGGTGAAAATAATTTTCCATGCATTTGACATTAGTAGGAATGAAACTGGACTACTACCATCACTTCTTCCTGATATAGACTCCTAAAAAATGTTTAAAATTTATGAAGCTCATAAATCAACAGCCAGGCATATAATTGGAAAGCTGGTAGAAGTCATTCCACCAATAAACTCAGGATGGGGTTCAAACACCATGTGGGGTGCTGAAATTAAGATGTCAGTATGTGGCTGTCCCCTTAACAACCCTTTATGCTGCAGCCATTTTGAAATTCCCCAAATTGCATGTTCCTCAGCAAAGGCAGCTGACCCTCACCTAGGTGTCTTCATTCTCATGGAGACAGAAGTCCACAATAAAAGCAAGTAGACAAAAGCTTAATTGAAGCAAATTAAAGTGACAAATGATATAGACCTTTTTGTTGAATTTGATTAACCATTAAGCAGCAAGTGTAAATCAAAACAGCAAAGCTTGTGTCAGATATTTTATATTTTGGTCACTTCAAATCAAGACTGAATTTTACCAAACAGAAACTTTGAAATAATTTCACATTCAAGTGTAGCTTTGGTTTTGACAAGGTATTTGTTGGAGAGGTACCATTTTACCAAAAAGTAGAAAAACAAGAGAGACAAATTAGGGGACAGGAGAAAAATATTTTTCTCATATTCTAATTGTGTGTCTTTCTCTATATTAGGGTCCCAGTCCCTCAACTCAGATATGTATTTAACTCTCACATGGGGGATACATGGAAATTGGTCACATTTCTTTTGCTGTAAGAGAACAATATGATGGCATTATGGAATAGGAAGCCAATTATAATCTTTGAACTTAGTTTAATGTTTTTTCTCTCTTCTTAGTTTTCTTTGTGTATTTCTCACTTAGATTCCATTATATTAACTTTGATGCTGCTCTTTGTGATTCTTGGATAAGCTTTAGTCACTGGCAAAAGASCTCAAAACTTTGGCCTTTTCCTCCMTGCTCATCATTGTTTATGACCCTTTCTCCTCCCTTCTTCAAAAATACTTGTTTTATTCACAGATGTGGAAAAGGATGGAAAGGAAATCGTTGCCACATAAGTGCTAAGCCTCTTCAGCCTCCAACTTCAAGTCCCCTAMAAAATGGTAGGTCTGTAAAAAGAAAGTAATGTCTTTCAATTCATCCTTTGAGTCTTTCATTTTACTTATTTCTGTCTTCGATTKCTCTGATTTTGCAGATATTTGGATTGGATTGGGTATCGGTTTCTTACTGATTAAAATTACAGCTGCTGCCTTGTATTTTCTTTCAAAGAAGAAAGTGCCAGAAATGTAAGTAAAACTTTTGTTTTGCATATAGCAGACACAAATGTGGCACAGAGCAATGGCCAACTGCCCAGGCTCATTGGTTTCAGTTTTGAATTTCCCYACAGTCTGTCTTCATATGAAACACTAAGCAGAAAACGTAACTTTGCAACAAAAGCTGACCTTACTGGGCCCCAGTCTGGAAACAATGAGCAATGGCTTGATTGCCTAGAGTGTTTTGATTGTGGAATTGTATCAGTATTCTTAAATTATACATTTTAGAGGTTTTTAGAATATTCCTTCAACTGACAATTCAGTATTTCACAGATATATTTACAAGCCCTTCCTGTCATMCCTCTGATAATTTCTGTTTTTTCTCTCCTTCGATAATATCTGCTTTTCCTCTCCTCCCTAACTGTTTATTTTACTCTAACCKCTGAATTTTTTCTCTGCCTATCTCTCAACTTAGGATCTACTAGATCCTTCTCTGCCAGCAAGTACCTATCACTGTCCCTTCCTCCCTTTCAGCAATCCCTGTTGCACATTTCCTTGTCCATTTTTGTGCTGTTAGATTTTCCTCACCCCTCATTTTCTTCTCCAGAATTCATCTTCAAAGCTGTCTATTTTCCTTTAAACTTGTTCTCTGCTACAGACTTTCCTCTCTTTGGGGATGTTGTTATCTCCCAAAGTATCTACTAAACTGTGCAGGCTCCTGTCCTGACATTATTGCTGCTGACATGTCTCCTATCTGCATGCTCCCCTGACAGGTAGAGCTGTCTGTGGACGCAGAACAAAATGTTGAAGCAGAAACCTTTATTGGTTGTGCTYCTGTTAATTGAGTGCATAGCTGCACCTGCTTTCCTTACATGTCCTTCCTCTTCTTGAAAGCAGGAATAACATTTCCTTATCTGATTTCACAGGGCTTTAAGATTTAATTCATTCGCATTAATACAACCTGCCAAGGCACACATATGGAATAGCACCTCAGAAGTGCAAGATTACTTGTATTGTAAGAGCTGCTGCCTTTTTCTTTTTGTGATTTCAATATTTATCTTTGAAAAAAGAGTTTAATTTCTCAAAACACTTTTGATAGTGTTTTAATTTAAAATATTCTTGTTTCCTCCACAACTTCTTCTGTGCTCTCATTCAACACTCCCTCTATGTTTTTCTTTCATAAATGTCTACTCAAAGGTTACTGCACTGCCATTCACATCTCTTTTTCTCATAAATCTATATTTAAGGAATCTTTTTTCTTTTCTTATAATTATTATGCTACCAAAAAAAMCCAGTAGTCTTTTTTCTACCCTGTTGCGATATGATGCTAAGCAATATGGTCCTGTTAGGTATAAAACAGGGATGGCTCYRAGAATATACCACAGCCCTGATATGCAGAGAACCAGAGCTGTAAAAGAGAGGATTAGACAAGCTTACAAAACAAAGCTTATTCTGGTCTTGATTGTTTTCATTAAAGCTTCCAGAAAGGTAAGTTATGATGATGGAAATTTTTGTGACTACAAATWTTGTCTATTAGAAATGGAGATTGTCAAATCATTTCACCCACATTACAAATAAAGTTTTTTATTTTCCTTGTTTTCAGTCACAGTCTACATAACATGTAAGACAAAATGCTTTTATAGGCATCTTCCTAAGAAAAAATTTAGCTAATAAATGGCAATTTGTTTGAAATTGTGAAAACAATGAAATCTGAAATTTTGAATTTGAGAAATTCATCCAGGTTCTTCCTCTTCAACTACCTAGTGCCTACCACGATTTGGTATACAAAAATCACAGCTGGAAACATAGAAGTAAACTAAGACAAGTTATTCCTGAACTGCTTAATCAGTAATTAGAAGTGACAAGTCAAAATGCAGCCAATGTTAATGTACTGAAGTTCAGATCTTTAGGATAAGGCAATAAGAAGTGACTTGTTTTTGCATAAGTCTGTAAAATGTACAATGTGACAGCACCACACAGAGGCATGAGATTTTACTCCTGATTTCAAGGGATTTGATGAATGAGAGGATTTTACTGGCACATAAATTATAGTTTCCTACAGTTAGTTTTCACTTCTGTCTGCTTTTAGCTTTCCTGAGCCATGTTGTTTCCATAAAGTCATTAGGCACTAGAGTTACTCTAGGGAAGCTTTCACATGCTTGAGGCCATATTTACTACCTTTTGATAAATTCTTTTGCTTGCTATTTTTATGTCATTTCTGTTAGTGTCCYCTTGCTTTACTGTATAGACCCACCCATGCAGGCACTGGCAGACAGATCTCCAGAGGCACATTGGGAGTTGTAGGTGTTAGCTGCCAGGACATCTTAAAATGTTGTGTAGGTCCATCTAAGTCTCAGGGCAAATAGTACAGGAACGTGTGCAAGAGCTGGAGAAGATTAAGAGTCCAATAGAATTCATTTTTTTTCATCAGAAAATCAGGTAGGAGTCAGTAGGGATAGGCTGAGTACCRCTCAGGTTATTGCCAGCTAAAAATTTGTCACTAACAGCAGTGAGAACCTAAGTCACATTTGTCCCTCTTCTTCTTCTCTGGAAACAATAATAGTGCTTTAACCTTTCCCTTCAATGCAGAAAGGATGCCCTGCTTCCTTTTTTCTATCTCCTTCTCCTTTGCAGAGTTTAWTTTCTTGTCTGCAGGCTTTAATCACTCCTGTTACTGAGTGGGAGTTACTGGAAGTCATCATGTAAGTTTACTTCCTAATGGACAAAAGCAGCTTTACATGGCTTGGCAGCAGCAWACTTCATTGCCATGACAGCATTCAGATATGTCAGATACTTCCCAGTCCCCAGCTGGGCATATGTGAAACCTTTGCACAGAAGCCCCAAATCAGAGAAGCTTGTGAGTTTCTCTTATTCTTGTTTGTGCTATAGAAATGATCTTCCCTAATCCAGAAGGGAAGGCTGCCAGTTGCTCCACTCCATCAGTGACATCTGTCCTTGTTGACCAAAGRGAAGCAAAGCTTCATTTTAGCTTCCACTTTTTTGCAGCTGCCTTCTAATGCTTCATTGTAATTTGAAATGTGAGAGTATGAAAAGTAAGTGACTTTCTGTCCAGCCAAGCTGTGCCTTTTTACTACTGCCTCCAAATCAGACAACATGCCTGGATCATATCAGTTTGTTTCTTCCTGTTCCTAAACTGTGCCATCCACTGCAAGGCCAAAGCACCACAGCTATTATCAGTTCTGTCAATCTTAATGAACACAGAACATTAAATTTTCCGAAGTATATAACAATGTATCTTGCCRCACAAGCAAAAGAGTGAAAAACTGAGGTCTTATGAGAAAGCATTTTAAAATGATAGAAAATCATAGAAAGAAAGGGCCCACAGAGGCCATTTTTCATCCTGCCACATCACAGACTCAATTGTATCACTCCTGAGTTCACATTTAAAAACCTCGCAACATGAATTTGATGGCATCCTCAGGCTATATTGGTACCTTGGGTCGAAAGAAGTTTGCTGTTAGAAAGTTACTTTCCAACTGCTGATATGTCTGTTTATCATTTAAGTTTATTCCTATTCACCATGGGCAATAACAGATCATTCCCTTCCTCCCTGCAGGAAACTTWTTCTGTTCTTGAAGGCAGTTGTCATGCCTCCTTACAGGCTGCTTTCTCCCGGGTAAACAAGCTCAGTGCTTTAGTCTTTCTCCATAGTTAAGGTTTACTTACAATTATGATGATTCCCAGTTTCTGTTGCCAGACTTTCTGCAATCAGACCATACCCTTCTGGAGGTCTGGTGTGAAGGGACGGGTGGTGTATTCCGAGGGAAGCTCTCCAAACAGATCTGAGGGGCTGCCAGAGGTCATTGCTGGCTGTGCCTCTGTTCCTATATCCCAAAGAGATAAACAGAATGACAGCAYAATGACATTTAGTGCATGGTTTTCAGCTTGTGATCTGGAACAGACACAGATACAGTTCATGTATAATGGGAGAAAAATGYGCAGTTTTATGGGAAAAAGTAAACCAAAATCTGGAAGCATTAGCCATAAATGTTGGTTGGGAACTTTTGTACTAGTCTAATGCTGCTATCCAAATCCATTCATTCTTCTGTAGGGTATTGTTCTGAAGGATGAGTGCTATAGTCAGAAGTTTTCAGTTTTTCTGAAATGTTACATCTGATGATCACCACACGTAGGAAGGACTGCACCGAAACARGAGGAAACGCACAGGGGCACAGCCAGTCTCTGTAGTCTGTAGCCTTCAAGATCACAAAGATGAAAGTTGCAAAGGAGTGTTTTAATAAAAAAAAAAATTACTTCCCCAAAGTGACACAAAAGGTACAAAGTACAGACTTAGGAAATCCCTACAGCATATTAACAGTAAAATCAAACATCCAAGTGGCCTGTACACTATTTTAGATGCAGATTTTGGAAAGTCTTCTCTCCTTGCATCATGCCTCCTATTTCTTTTATGGGATGTGCAAAATATAGCTTACTTCAGCAAACCTAAACTTAGTTGAAAAGATTTTAAACATGCTTTGGAAATTAAGATCTTGAGTTTTAGTTTCTGTTAAGAAYTGAAGCTTTAGCACACCTACAAAAATTCTTTTAAGGGATAAATTTAATTAATAGCTTAATTGTAATTAAATCTTTGGTCGACTAGGACTTTGTCATTGCTGTTATGGATCAGATAAGCATTCCTCCAGTATTGTATTTCCTCAGAATCTGTGTTCTGTATGAAAGATTTGGTTTTTCTTTTAAGAATATATTTAAAAGTACAAAATTATGAGCTCTTGCATCCAAATAAATTAAATCTAGATATTTTAATTTTCCATTAACAAGAATGATGTTACTCAGCAGTCTGTTTATACAGTGGTGGGTATTTTGTGGAGCATAAAACTTCTTCCTGTCTTTGTGAAATTGTAGTGGAGAAACCTCTGACAAGGCAGTAGTTTTTGCTACTAAGGAATGCAGATGAGCTTAGTAAAGCTATGCCTAATGTTACCTCAACCTAAGATGATTMATTCTCTCCATTCCCATTGTGGCATTTCTGGTTATGTTAGAAAACCCAGTTCTCTTGAAATTACCTTACACACATATTTGAGTATTTGAGTACTTTTTCCTTTMTTTTTTTTCTTTTTTTTCCTTTTTTTACTTCAGTTGCTACCTCATGCAATTGATAGATTACAGCACTTCTGTAAACATGTGATTAAATTTTCTCTTACAAATTCTTTAAGGTCTTTTAAGTCATTTGAAAATATTTTAGAAATTTTAAGGCTTTCTATTGATATCCTTTAGAAAGCATTGCTTGCTGCATTCACAAACAGGGGTAACCATATATATAAATTTGTATAAACATATTCATATTTATGCATCTATGTGTTTCTATATRGCGTATGTATGTGTAGCATAAGTTACATAAGATAGTATATACATGGTGACTTTTGAATTTTGACAAAAATGTTCATAAGAACAGGAGTGAAATTGAGAAAGTTCATTTTCCACCTAAGTTTCTGGTGCATAAATTCAAGCAATAACCATATTTGAGGCCATAAAATTCCCATTATCCCTAAGATTCAGTCACCAATACATATGCTTTTCATTACTCAGATCTAGAGTGGGAGGACGCCTGAAATCTGCTGGACTCAGTTTTATTGCTTGAGACATAGAMAGGACCGATTTCAGCACTAAGCACAGTAACCAAAAATGTGCTGTTGAAGAACTTGGCCAGCACTCTGGTGCCCACAGTTTGACACAGTGTCCTTCTGGTTAGTTCTCCTCCTTGCAGAGGGAGCTGGAGATCTGTGTTCAGCACTCTCCTGCCCTCAGGACAGACCTAGGTACTCAGCATGCTCTTGCCCCAATAAGCTGTGTATGTGTCTTGCACAAACTGCCCGAGTTTAGTGGGGTGATGAAAGAGAATCAGACCAATCCTTKTCCTTACCATTTGCTATTGGCACAGTAAGGATGGTTCACACTGAGAATTGTGTGACCTGTGTTGCCCTTTGGAAGTGTCTCAATTGACTCTAAGGAGAACTGATTTGCTTAATTCCATATCATGCTTTTAGGCCATACAGTTGGTTTGTGATATCTCAATGAGGCACAAAAATTAAGGCATGCAAGTCTGGCCCTTTGGGCACTAGTTTAGAAGCAGAGCCAAACTCCRTAAAAACTTCTCATCTATGTTTGCTTCTGGCCTTAGATTTTGTGAGCCATGTTTTCATATTAGAGTAAAAAATAAATTTTTTACACATTTTCTGGACTTCATTCAGRAGGACTGGGATGCAAATATACACTTAGTAGGCATATAAATAATCTTTCACTGCTTCACTAAGCAAAATAAATGAATCAGAATATCATTATTTATTACAGTTAAGATTAGATCAAATGAAAAAATTAACAGCTTCAAATATTCAGCTCTCCCCATTGTTGTGTCAGGTAATCAAAATAAATTATGAGAYTGGCATTAGAAGCAATTATTTTCTGACAGTCTTATGTGAAAAGTTTTAGGGAAATGCGTCTGGTTTAGTCTATAATCCAAACTTAGTTTCTTGCACTGATTTAATTCATAAGGTAGAATATTTCTGTGCCTTACTTGTGTCTTCCTCCCAAGAAACCATTCTGGTTTTAGCTATTTGCAACAGAAATCATTCAGTGTGTCTCCTCTGTGGTTTCCACGGAGGAACAGCTTCCCTTCCCAACATCTCTGTGGGCTGTGCTCCTSTGGCTGCTCTTGTTCCCTCAGTCCTGCCTACCCCAGTAACACAGAGCCTGTTTATCAGATTCTAGGGAGACATGGCTTCAACCACCTGCAGGAACAGCTTTGGAACAGAAACACACAACAAAATTCATTTCTCCATCATCAAGACTGATGGGAAGGTTTAGGGATTTTTTTTGGTCTTAGAATACTGTACATGCAGATTTCTATGTATACAGGGCATAAAAATTGTGGATAAAACCCAAAAAAATAAATGCATCACTTCAGAATCAAAGATAAGCTTCTGCTTCATTCTTCAGTAATTTTAACTAATACATCTGTTGCTTTTTATGTGGTATTGGAACAGTTTTGATGATTCCAATACCACCATTTGATGGGCATCTCACTATAACAAAGACATTGAGGTGCTGGAGAGAGTTCAGAGCAAGAAAGCTGGTGAAGGGTGTAGAAATTAAGTCCTATGAGGAGTAACTAAGGGAGCAGGAAGTGTTTTTCCTGAAAAGAGAAAAGAAGGGTCAGGGAAGACCTTACTGCTCTCTATAACTATCTGAGGTAGGAGATTGTGGCCAGGTGGGATGAGTCCCTTCTCCAAGGAATGAGTGACAGGACGGAAGGACATGGCCTCAAGCTGTGCTAGGAGACTTCAGACTGGACATCAGGAAGAATTTCTTCACCAAAAGGGTTGTTAAGCATTGAAACAGAGTGCCAATGGAGGTGGAAGGGGCTGGACATGGCATTTAGTCCAGCTGACAAGGGAGTGATCGGTCAAACGCTGGATTTAGTGATCTTAGAGTTCCCTTCCAACATAAATGAGTCCATGATTCTGTGATCTCAAGCAATGTGGAATATTAACAACTAGTCATCTATTAGGCAAAAAAAAATTAGATCTAGGCAGCATGTTCCATGCCCATTTTGCTTTTGCAGAATAAATGTGATTAACTGCATGGGTCATAAGCACTCTGAGAAAGAAATAGGACATGTGAAGACCTCTATCAAGAAAGCAAACCTTTAAACCTCCAGATGAGCTAATGGACATGAGATCCATAAATAGCAAAATTTATCCTAATAATCCAGTATAAATTGTTTACAGCATTGTCTTAATTAATGAAAAATTTGCATTTCAATACCTCAAGTGATTATTTATTCCTGACTTTGTAGAAAAAGATATGGGTAGAAAAAGCTTGTATAGCTTTAAAACTGACGCTGATGATTTTGACCCAAAATGCATGTTTTTCCCAATTAATTGGAAAAGTGGAGTACTTATAACAATGAAATAACTAAGGTGCTCTTGAACTTGGAGCCTAAGACCACATTAATGACGGAATTGTCAGTGTGATAGCAAAACACAGGAAGAATATGATCTCATTCCATGCAACGAAATAATAGGAATGCAACTTCTAAGGTAATGTCATGTTTTATTAAATGTATAGCACTATACCTACATTTTATAAATACTAAATAGTTCCATGCACATCCAGAAGCATATATATTTTTGAGGCAACATATGAAAAATTATTATTTTAACCTAGATATTATTTATCTAGAATATTGGTTTAATTTCATTAATTTCAGTAGAGCTCAGTTGTAAATGCATATAGCCACCTATTTTTTTGGACTCAAGTCTTTTCAACTTTCATCTGTTTGGTTCTTTGATGACCTGTGTGATATGTTCCTTTTTTTGTTCTTGTTTGACTTCCCAAGGAAAGTGCAGAAAACCGCTATTTCTTCATTTGCCAATCCATTGTACAAAGACCTTAGATCATCTGGGAAAGTAAAGGTAAGCTGTGTCTATATGTTCAGAATAATGTGAGGTAGTCCTCAAATAGTTTTCCATTAAAAGAATGTAATCCCTGAGAGAATGCTATTTAATAAGTGACAATTAAAAGTTAACTCAATTCTCAGATCAGTTCCAGTGCATTTTCAAAAATTAGTAATTGTTGAAATCAGCTCAGTTTTGAATACATCTCAGTGTTTATAATTATCATGACTATAGGCTGAAGATTTGGAGGRAAAAAAGGGTTTTGGATTAAATATTTACTCACACATAGATAAGAGTAAACTCGCTGGGACTCGTCTCCTTTTTGTACCTGGAAAATAAACAAAAAAAACAAAAAACCAAGAAAAACTAAAGCAAACACACACAAAACAAACACATCAACAACAATAAAAACAYAAAATGCATGATTCGGCAACCAAGTTGCCTTTGCACACTCACTTAACTTTAATAAAAGAGTTTTCAGTCTTCCCCAGTACCTTAAACATACATCACAATTCCCATCACTGTAAAATTCACCTTGACACTAAAGAAGCAATTGGCCACACATTACCCTAGTACCCTTTCTTGATCAGAATTAAGAAACCGAAAGAGTAACAAAGAAATTTTTGCATAAAATATATTTAAAAGTGAACATATTACAGCAAAAGAATTAAAGGCAAGATTTAATTCTCAAATTAGAGTGATAACTAAAAATCATGTCTTAAATTTAACAAGAAATAAATTATTAAATTAAATGAAGATATCTCTGATATTTTGTTTATAATTTAAAAAAAGAAAAAGACCCTTAGAATAAAAAGAAAAAAAAAGCCAAAAAAAATTAAATATCCTTTCTGCCCTCATTTTGATACTACCTTTATTAGCATTGAAAGAGCTAGGCTTGATTTGAAATAGAAAATAAAGCTTGTTCTTTGCACAGTCAATAATATAAGATTCCACTGCAGCTTTGAATAGGATTAACTCTGACATGCCATTTACTTTCTGTAAAAAGGTCCTTACACCTGATTTTAGAGACRTTAGATCAAATGAATTCACTTATAGGTTGGAGTTTGTGAGAGCTCCAAGTTGGAAATATTCCCATCACAATCATGTCCAATTCATCAGGACATTTTTATTTTAGTTAAAATAGATTCCTGACAGGCTTCATTTAATAGCAAGTTGAAAAACAGAAGCACAGAGTCAGGAGAGACATTTTCATGGAAGACAGCCCCGGGCATTGTGATTGAAGTCCAGCCATGTACCAGAACTTCCTGTATTTTCTCTAAGACTGGGAAAATACATGCTTACACTAAATCTTCTTTTTAAAAGAAAACAGGCATTATGAGYTCTCTCCAAGTCTGATGAGACTTAAGTCTGAATGATGTATCATCAACCAAAAGAGATGACAGAATGTGAGCAAAAGCTCTTGTCTCCAGCTGAATACTCACAAGTTATGCCCTTGTGGGAGTCTCTGAGCTTCATGAAGAACAATTCTCCTGAACCTTCCTGAATGCTAAAATCATGTGGGCTTAGCATAGCTCTACTCTTGCTCATAATACTGCCTCGTAATTTTGGATCCATAGATTATGTTACCCAGGCACCACATGGTAGAATATATTCTTTTCAGCTCACTAAAAATATTCTGAAGCAGTTTTTTTCTTTTTATAGTCTCCTAGGTATGCCACCTCATCTGCTGTTCAAATCAGTGTTTCTCCATGGCATGAGGTATGTAATAATATATTTCTAGGATGTGGGTTGGACTAGTCAAGGAAATTCATTTGCAGAGGAAAGGGAAAAATGTCTCTCAAAGTCAATGATGTACTTATACTGTTAGCACCTCTGGAATTCTGAGAAAGATGACTGGAGCTGAATTGGTTGGCAAGGGCCTCATAATAACAATTCTAGTAGGGTTGCTCTTCATAGCTACTTGATACACCATACACTATAGCAGTAAGTTTCAGTCTGGGCAGATGCTGAAGAATATGTTTAGAATTACTGAAATCCTTTCCTGAAGGAAAGGTTCATATTATCTATTTTCTCATAATTTTTCAATCAAGGAAATTATAACCATTTCTTTGAATAAAAGGAAATTAAAATGCCATGTGCAAAATTAGTGACTCACCGCAATTACACTATTTTACACAGATTGCCTAAAATARTGCTAAACGTATATTGGAGCAAGGGCTCTGGAGACAAGGGAAAAATGGTGGAAACAGATGCARAAGTAGGTTAAATTACTTGACCAGGGGCACGTAGTAGGTAATTGTTTTGGTGGATCTATGCTAACTTTATTCAGCTGAAAGTCTGGTCTAAAAATGTTTTGAGATTTTATAGTTTTCTTTAATATGTTACTTCTATAATGAATCTATAGCCATTTGTATGTGCATTTAAAAAATAATTGAATCACYTGTATTTTAAATTTCATTCTATCTTTTTTCTTTTAGTATCCGTTTAATGAAGAGGTGAATGCCACTTMTTTTCCGAATCCTCTCTATGGTGCAGCAGCAGAAGACATGGAAAAATTATGTAGCTCCTTGAAAACTTAAACACAACACAGAATCAATAATCGTAATTCTCTGCCTAAAGATTTGTTATAAAATCCGGAAATGTGTCATGATACTGTAGTATTTGCAATATGAATTAATAACTCATCACAGAATAACTCTTATTAAAACAATTATGCTCAGAAAGTAAATTTATATTGAAACTGGAATCCATACGTAAGTAAACCATAATAATTCATAGTCTTCTGTAATTTCTGTTGGTGCAGAAAGAGATTGATAATTATAACTATGAATTAATTTTACATTCATACAGTTAAAATTCTAGTATGTTAATAAAATGTTTAATCTAATCCAGATCTTTATGTTTGGAAATCATAATTTTATGTCCATTATTTGAGAAACAATGACTTAAATATTTCTGTAATTTTGCATTAGAAAGGAATTTTAACTGACTCATTTAGTGCTCCAAGRTGCAGAAGCAAAAGTAAAGTCTTTATAAAATTGGAAATATATCAAACTAAATCAAGAGTGGTCATGAATCATAGATTTGAATATTGGCTCAGCATGTGATTCATCTGTGTGACACACCAGTATATGCATTTACTTTTAAAAAATATTTTTAATATTAACTCTGATAGTTATATCTGACTAAATTTCCCTCTGGTCAGCTCCACAGTTCTGTATTCTGACCACAGTGCTCCTGATAAATTTAGCATAGTGGTTGACAGAGAGTAGAAACTGGCATGTTCAGGAAACCATATTTCTGCTGAATAGGTTGGCCTCCCACACAGCTAAGACTTACGTCAGCCCATGCCTCCATGAGAAAGATATTGGGGAAGAATTCTGGAGCACCTTGTGATTTCGATTGTCATCCTCTGTGGTACCAGGCATAGCTTGTAACAGTGTTTACACTTTAAATAACCTGACAAAATGTCATCTTCCATAATACCCACTTGCATTACATGATCATAATTTTTAGCTTGAAGGCTTAAGTGTTCCTGCTGTGCTTGTGTTTTCTCCCTTACTGTATTTCTACAGCCTGCTTAATTTTAAACACATTGGCAAGTCTGAAAGTTACTAAACTCCTACAAATTGCATAAAAACAGACATCTGCACTGTAGATGGTATCTCTGTTAATACCTTGATTCAGGGAAAGCAGAATTGCTTGACATTTATTAGACTTTTGGAGAAAAGCATACTSATGCCTGCCTTCATTCCATTATAGACAGGGCTTCTTGGTGTGGGTTTGGCATTTTGTCTTTCTTTCAGTTTTTCTTTGTAAAATAACCATAACCTATATCTTTCTATATATCTATATATCTTTCTATATGTCTATGTATCTTTCTACCTGGGGACACAGAACTATTTTTTTACTTTTTTTTTTTTATCTGACTGGCATGTTGTTTCATGGGTAGTAGGAATAACAAGGTGTGGTGTTTGCCCATCATTCTCCCCATACCTTTCCAGCAATATGCTCMTAAGTGCCTCTCTTCTGCATTCATACACACACTTGCCTTAATGCCATCTAGTTGAAAGTTACCAAATGTTATTCATTAAGGTTTTAAATAAGAAAATGTGCTCACACATGCCATTTTCTTTCTGAAACAAGTTTAGTGAGACTAAAACATATAATTTTTTTRTTAAACTTGTACCTGTTAGGTTGAGACACAGAAACACATTTGATCCTGGAAAGTGCCGAGCRTCTCCAGCTCCTGAACTCTGATCTTTTGATAAATCTGTGTGAGATGATTGATCTCCCTGTTACAAACAGGCAGTGAACATCCTTACATGGTCAACCCCATGTACTCAGATTCTCTATTTATTCTGCAATAGACTAGCTCTACTTGCAGAATTCMACTAAACACTAAAAGGCTGGTTATGCTATAGTTCTTAAATCTCCATTCATTGTGTCATGCTATGTGTGTCTGTAAAAAATTACAGCAATGAAAAGGATAAAACTAACAATAGACGAATTTTATCACATTCTCCCTTATGAAAAGAAAMCCATTTATTTTACTGTTTATGGCATTAATCTTTTAATATCCCAAATAAAAGTAGATGATTATAAAGAATTGTTGTAAAATAACTCAGAGAACATCATATTACACATCAGTAATGATGAGTTATCTTCTGAGAGAACTGTGACTCTTCTGGATAATCTCTGAAAGAAGGTAGACCTTTTATCAAAATAATTTTCAATTTTTACTAATGACAGAATGCTTACAAAGAAAGTGCTGAAATTCAGACTTTTAATCTTCCTGAACTGCAATAATTTTTTTCTCTTCTTWTTTAATGAAAATAAGAGATTTAATTATAGTCAATATATGGTTATTTTTCAGTCTCAGACTGAAATGTTTAAGACAAAAAATTAACTTTTTATTTAATTTTCTGAAAATTTTTAATACTGTGAACCAAATTCATAGAGTTCATATTCTYAGTCATCCTTTCTACAGTTTCAATTCCAAAATCTAAAGAACAAATCTAAAGGCAATATACAGGATATAAATATACAGGATAAGATATTGTTAATTTTTTTTACATAGATTTCTTCTTCCTATTTATAATATCCCCTGACTAAATACCCTCTGTAAGCTTATGCTGATATTGTCATAAACTTTATGAAATAAAAATTATTTGTTTCCAAGTGACTTGTTTTCTGGGAATAAWTTAGAAGATGGATACTCTACACAGACAATGAATACTATACTTGGTCTAATTTAAACATGTTTATACATCAATGATCCAAGGTAACAGCAGAAATAAATTACAACAAGACAAACTCTTARCAAACCTGATACCACTTTCAGTGTGGTCTATATGGGCTTCTCACAGCTGTTTTGCTTCTGAGGTCTCACAATCATAAAGAACACAAGCCTCTATGTCTCAGATTTGGCAAATCTTTATTTCAAAACAAGATTTATTTATGGTACATATCAAAAAYCATGTTTCATACACAGATGGCCAGGTCTTGCCTCAGAAAGGATCACTGTATTTGCAGCTTGTTCCAACACTTGCCTCGACATTTGCCACTGGCTGCTGCTTCGCAGCTTTGGAAGAGGTGTTGGAAGGGGAGCAGGATCTTTCCTTCTGTCTGCAAAACCTGAAGTACAACATGTGGCTGTGAATCTTTTACCTTGCCAACATTCAGGGGGCTCAAGCCTTGTTCAGAGCTCTCCTTTGGGTTTGGTGGCTGCACTGGTGCAGCTGTACCTGTGTTTTGCACAGTTGCCCCATGCCTCCATGCTCTCTTGCATCTGCTGGTCATTTCAGTGCATATGCTCATGCGTGTAGTCCAGGTGTTGGCTCATGGCGACCTTCTCCCATCCTTTCCCTGTTTCACCTGCAGCAGCCTGATGACTATGTGATGATAAAACTGATCAACCACATGMTCTAATTTTAAAGGTATTATGGTTTTTATCTAGAGGATGGGTTAGGTGGCATCCAGAAGTCCTTTTTGACCTAAATCTACTTGTAGTCCTACTTTTCCATGGTGTTGGTGGCACCCAGCTCCTCTTGACATTATTGCCCTCATTAAGTTGTCTCCAGCCTGTGCCATGCATAAAGTCTGCTTGAGATCATTCTGAAAACAAAGGTGTCCTCAGCTTCCCCCTATGGTTCCTGTCTTATTTGCTCAGCTGTGGCTGATGTCCCAGGCGMAGCTTTTGACTTTTCATTACCTGTTTCTGCATCTCACACAGCTGGAGATAAGCTCTTGCATTACTTAGAGCTTTTATCTGATCCACTGCATCTTGATCAGACATGCTGCCATATATAAACRCTGAAGCTACAAAAAAATGTCCACTTTTTGTAGCCATCAAGTTGGCAGGGGTTAAATGAATCTTGTTCTCAGGTAGATTCTAGCAGCTTGTAATTTAATTCTTCCTGTTGCCTGTAAAGACATTTAGACATTATGCCTGCGATGGAGATGTCCAGATTTAATAATATGAATCCCACTGTTTTAATTAACTCCAGATTTCATTAATGTATTTACGTAATAGGAAGATTTTCGCGGGATAATCTTCCTTACAAGTGTGCCCACAAATGGTATCTAATACACAATCATTTTCCAGACCTCTCTGTTTGTGTAAATTAGATAGAAAGAGCTTAATAAATACATATAATTTGCAGTAAAGCATCTGTCAAAACCCGACATCTTCTGTTTTTCATTTTCAGTTTGTGTGTGGGAAGTGAGGGAGAAGGGGTGGGAAGAATTCATATGAGAACAAAAATGGAAATTCCTAAGCATCTAAGCAGAAAAATCTACTGTGGGCTGTATTGCTTCACGTAGATTAGAGCATGTGAGAACTCTGGCACCTGACAGGGAGCAGTATTCCTCCTCTGCTGGGAACTTAAAAGACAAGAATTTATTCTCCAAGGTACCAGTCAGTTACCAAGACTGGTGAACAGGAAATTGCTCTCCACTTGTGTGAGGATGAAGTACAAAGTGCAGCAAAGGAAGGAAACACAATATTAAGAACATAGTAACATCATTCTAAACTGTTCCTAGAGTGTTACCATTTCATCAGCTGTAGCTCTTATATTGCAGCACCTTTTTATTTGAAAGCAGGGATGCAGCTGACCAGAAGGGTGGTCATAATGTGCATGCTCCTGCAGCAGCCATCCACAGACCATCACAAATGTCAGGTTAAGTTAATATTCATAACTGGACTTGAATTTACCATCTGCAGTTATAATCATTCTTAGGGATATATTTCATGCTTTAAAAAAAGTCTTAAAAAGAAGTTTTTTAAGCTTAAAAAGAATTTARAGGGTTAAAAAGAACTTTTCTACAGGATAATTGTATGTGACAACTAAGATGGGATAAACCGTAGAGCATTAGTCTTGGTGGGCTTGCACTTCATTTTTATTAAAATATACAGAGTGCATCTCAAAGGGGGACTGGGGAATAGATCAGAACATAGCCTTAAACACACCAGGAATTTACAGTGTATTTACTGTTTTATTTAAAACCACTTTTTTTGTCCTCATCTTAATGCAGCCAAAAAGCAATATAGCGTTCAGCCTAGATACAGGAACGTAAAGCTTGACTGAGTGTTCAGGTGATGAAAATTGGGGGTAGGAGGTAAACTAAAGTAACTTGTGATGTGACAGTGAATTTCTTTCAGTCCTCTGGCCCTCCATGGACCACAAACTAAAATGCATCCCCCAACACTGATTCCAACTACTAAAAGGAATTTTCCATTCTGATAACTCAATGAACTTTTAAAGATTTACCTTTTCTTTCACCATGTCATCATAAAATGAGTTAATTTTATAACTTATTTATTAACAATGCCAAACTGTGCATGGAAATGTTTAGGCAACAAGATAAGCCAGAAAAAGTTATCAGCTGCAGGGGAGTGTGAATATTCTACTTTTCTAATGAAAATGTGAGTCTCTGAAGCAAGTCAGCAAGGCACGCACAACTGGGTTAAATGGGTTTAACAGGGAGAAATGAGCACAAATTATTCATGGGAATTCTTTAATCTTCTGTGTAATTATGTGATCATTCTCAGAACAAAGACTTTGGTTGCTCATTGCAGGAGGAAAAAGTCAGTTCACACTCAGCCCAATGATTAGCATGGAGCTGTGGAGAACAAAAAAACCCTGATAATCTAGTGCTTTAATTTTTTCTGCATATTTTGAAAGTTTGGGATGTTAAGCCTAAATAATTCAGAGGTAATAAGAAGTAACTTTTTTTCTTAAAATAAAGCTGTTTTCATTTCGTTCTTTATCTTAGTCTTTAATTTTGAGTCCTACTTCTTCAAGTGACTAATTTTTCTCAACCACTTTATTCAGGTTATAAAACAGTATTACTCTGTGACAAGTATTTACCAATACATATGGGATGTGAATTTGTAAAGTTTTAGTTGATGTTATTATGGTTTTGATATCCAAGGCTTAGAATGCAATTGAGCACCAACATAGAGTTATGTCAGAAACATGCTATGTCTAGAGCTTTAGCGTTAGTAATCTRTTTGGTATTCACTTGGACATGTGGCCAGAAGTGGAAATTATATTACTATATTACACTTTACATTATATCACTATATTACAATTGGTCTCCAATACAACTGTGCATTACAGCTACTTTAGTAGTTAAAATATTCGATGTGATTCRTGTGAAGTGTTGCCATGGAATTAATGATTTACATCTTTTGGTAAAAAGGGTCTGTATTCATTGTAACAATGTGATTATTCAAGTAACAAATTGAAGAGGTAAGTAGGACTCTCAGGGTTATGCGCTGCCTTGAGCATATATGCAAAATTCCTACTGACATAAAGCCAAACAAAAGGATAAAAGGATATAGTCCTAGGAGTATACTCCTAGATATATACTTCTATACCAATTTAGAATATTCAGAAGATAAGGATTAAATTACTTTGCAGTTCCTGTTTATCTGTCATAGCCTGCAGGAGGTTTCTCTGGACAATCTTGAGAAAATGCAGTGGCCAAAGGATGGATGCCCAGGCTGGAATTTCTGGTAACACATGTAACTTCCTTTTCATATGTTAACCAATCAAGGCAATTCTAAGTGTTGTTTCTGCAGTTTAGCAACCCATTAAATGCTACCTTAAATTACTCTAAAATCTGCCTAATTTATTAGCTGTGTGAACTTTCTCTTGAAGATCAGTTTCTCATAGTCAAAAGATTTGAAAGGAACCATTGAAAAGAACATTTGGATTCAGTTTCAGTTTATTTTCCTGTTTGTATGACTATGTTTAACTTTTCTACTAAGTAGATACAAGAAAATCCTATCCGGTTCAATTTCAACAAAACTGTTTTCAATCATSTATGGGGTATAATGATGAGAATCAAGGGAGAGAATTAATATCAGTAAATATTCAACATATTAGGAATCTAGGAATAGAAATATTTTCATATTTCTATTCTATTAATGACCCATTTCCTACTTACAGATACAAATCAAAGAGTAAGCTAACATACTCCCCTAAGTTCATTTCAAATAATCCTAAGAAAATTCTTCAGGCATTTACCTGAAAAAAAAAATATTGATCAAAACTTTTGTTTTGCAATACCAGTGGGAATTCTAGAAAAAATAACAAAGAGGAAGTAATTTCACAAAATATTGCCTATAAGTAGACATGTGGGCTCACTCCTTATATTTAGCTTGTCATTCTCCTATAGACCACAATTAAACTCACTACCTCATACACTCCTGAAAAGCTCTCTGGAAATGAAAGTAAAATGTAAGTGCACACCCAGTGCATACCAAACACAGATCTCAGGTTGTTGCACAGTTTTTTATCTCAAAAGAAAAGAGATAAAATCATAGAATCACAGAATGGTTTGGTTTGATAGGGACCTTTAAGATCATCTATTCCAACCCCACTGAAAGGAGCAGGGACACTGAATCACATTGCTCAGAGCTCTGTCCAACCTGGCCTTGAATTTTTCCAGGGTTGGGGTMTTGCCCATCCCCCTGGACAACCAAAAAATTTTCTTCTTTTCTTTCTTTCTTTCCAACAAAAAAAAATCTTCCTTATGTCCAGTCTAACTCTATCCTCTTTTCATTTAAATCYCTTGTCCTATTGCTACAAGGGTCACTAAAAGATTTGTCCCTGTCTTTCTTATAAGCCCCTACACATAGTGAACAGCTCAAAGAGCCTGCTCCACAAAGCCTGCTCTTCTCTATGTTGAACAACCCCAACTCTTTCAGCTTTTCTCATAGGAGAGGTATAACACCACTCTGATAATTTTTCTGGCACTCCTCTGGACTATCTCYGGCAAGTCCACGTCTGTCCTGTGCTGATCACTCTACAAACATGGTTATTTAGAGTCTTACAAGAGAAAATATAAAATCTCTCACTGAAAAGGTTGCATGCGTAGTTTTGATTTCTTTTAGCATGGAACTGATTAATCAAGTTGCACATATTTGTTATTTAAAACTAAGTTAAGCTTGCATTATATACTTTAACCTGACACAAATTATTCATACATCCATATACAAACACACAGAGTAGCTGCCAAGAGGAAAGGCAAGCAAAACATGTATACCTCTGAACCTCTGCATCTTCAGAGAATTGTCATTGCTTTTGGCTGAACTTTTCTATTATTTTGCCAATGGTTTCTTTATTTCAACTTTCAATCTTGTCATCTTTTTCAGTTTTTCAATCTTTATATATGCTTTTTTATCTTCTGTCTTATATTCTCTCACTGGTCACTCAACCCTTCACTTACTCTTTTTTCTACAGGAAAGGGAAATGCAGTTCTGATCAAATAGAAAACTTATTTCAATCATGCTGGTTAAATTACACTTACCTTCTATACTGTCATTATCTTATATATTGCATCRCAAATTCCTCAAGGCTTTCTTGGTCCTCAGGTTCTACTACACAGATTATCATGAATAATGTCACCAGATTTTCAAGAGTTTCAATTGACTATAAATCTTATTGAGGTCAATAGGAATTGCWGTCCTGGGACCTCAAGAAATTCCATGCACACTCAGAAACTCTTATTTAACAGCCAAAATATCGATTGAAACTCTTAACTTTGGGGATATTAATTTCAGTGTTTTAAGTAATTAGCTTTATCTTTGTTTCATTGTCATTTCTCATGGAACTTTCTTGCATCATTAGATCAAATAATTTTCAGATAGCTCCAAACTGTGGTGAAARATCTGTACCTAAATCATACTGTCGAAGACATTTGAAGCATTTCTGTTTTCCTCCACCACCCTACACTATCTGCTGTGGTAAGTGCTGTGCCCTGCCTGCTGCTTGAGTAAATACTCCCCTGGGATGGAACACAAGGCACATGGTGGAGAGGGGCAGSTCATTGCAGACAATTAATGCTYCTCCATCTGATACACAACAWAGCAACCATATAAYAATAAGATAGACAAGTTTGTGTTGAATTTTTGCTTTTTCARTATGAATTTGCAGTAAGAGCTATATACTTACTTTTCTGATTTAAGTGGCATGGTTCTGGAGCTCATATCACTTTGATTGTCAACTGGTTACCCTAGAATTTTACACCAGCACAGAGACTGCCCCAGTCGCCAGTATAACAGCCATGCTTAGATAACAGGATTAGACATAACTTTTAATACTTCTAGTCAGAAAATCTTAGGCTTCAAAGTCACTGTCGTTTGACATTGGTCAAACACYAAGCACCCACGAAAACCACTCACTCACCCTCCCCTGCTACAGCTGGGCAGAGGCAGGRGAAAAATTTAATGAAGATTTCATGAGCTGAGATAAGAACTGGGAGAAAATACTGCAAGGGCAGAACAGGCTCATCTTAAAGGCATAAAGTGAATTTATTACTAACAGAATCAGAGKAGGATAATGAGAAGCAAAATAAGCCCTTAAAACACCTTTTCTTCCCCCAACTCCTTCCTCCTTCCACCAACAATGCTGGAAGACAAGGCATGGGGGTTTTGGTCAGTCCATCACCCAGGGTTTTCCTCTGCTATTCAGGTAGAAGAGTACTTCCCCTGTGAGGCCACAGGCTCCCTCCCATGGGAGACAGTTCCCCGTGAACTTCTCCAGGGGTGGTTCCAATCTCACAAGCAGCAGTCCTCCCAAAACTGCTGCAGCGTGAGTCCCTCCCATGGGCACAACTCCTCCCAAAACTGCTGTGGCATGGGTCACTCTTTCCACAGGGTGCAGTGGACAGGACAGGGTACGCCAGCCTGGAAGCAAGGGCCTCTCTCTCCACTGGGTCTCCCACTGCATCACAGCCTCCTCCAAGCATCCACATGCTCCAGCATGGGCACCTCTGTCATGGGCTGTGGCTGGAACTCTGCAGCCCCTCTGGATCCCCATGGGCTGTGTGTGGATCTCTGCAGCCCCTCTGGATCCCCATGGGCTGTGTGTGGATCTCTGCAGCCCCCTGGATCCCCATGGGCTGCAGGGGCACAGCTGCATCATTGTGGTCACACCAGGGCCTGCAAAGGAATCTTGGCTCCAGCAYCTGAAGCACCTCCTCCCCCTCCTTCTCCACTCACCTTGGTGTCTCCATGTTTTTTCCCTCCCATGTTCTCACCTCCTCCTCTTCTCTGGTTAGGAAAAAACTGTGCCTCCTTTGTTTTGATTTTCTTCTTGAGTATGTTATCACAGAGGCATTGTCAGCATCTCTAATTGACCCAGACTTGGTCAGGAGCCTTCAGAGCCATCAGGGACTGGCTCTGCTAGGCATGGTGGAAGCTTCCAGCAACTTCTCACAGAAGCCACCTCTGCGGCCCCCTGCTACCCAAACCAGGCCATGCAAAACCAACACAATCATCTCAATGAAGTTTTGACCATTGAAAGACCCTTGGTAGGACCAGCAGTGTGGGCTATTCACTTAGGAGTTGGACTCAATGAACCTTGTGGGCCCCTTTCAAATTCCAAATATCCTCTATGGTCTATGGGTCTGTGTGGGAATCTGGACAATGGGGGAAAAGAACCAGTTTTGGAAGCTGGATGCATACTTGGTGTGCAGGTATATACTTACAATTCTGAATAATTTTCACAGACATGTTAATAGCACATCAATATGGCTTATGAAAGTGGTATCTTCTTCAGAATGACAAAATATGTGGAGTTTTGTTTGTCTATTTGTTTGGTTTTTTGTTTTGTCTTTTTTTTTTTAACTTGGTACACTCAAACTCCCTGTAAGTTTTAATTTAGAAAGAAAAGTTGTACCCTGTCTGAAATGGTGTTCTTGTTAGCAGATTTTTCTTTCCTGAATAAAAAGGGCATAGTTCACATGAAGGAAAATTACTTGTATCTCTGTATTTTGTGGTTTACTCATCAGAAATGCCCCAATTCACTCTTTATTGGGTGTACACCTCAAATGGAGTTGCCACTAGAAAAGTCCAGGTGACTTAGTGGACAAATGCAGGCAGTAAAATAAAAGATTGATTGGTTGCTTGCTTACTGTTGGGAGCAACATGGTTTGCAGACACAGGAATGGGGACAGATGGTTCTGGTTTTGGCTTCAATCTATTAAAATGGCCTAATCTGTTTGAAACTATGCCCAAAGGACCAACAGTGTTCCAGAGACTGACAATACCATACAATGTAAAAATTCGCTTAATGAGTGCTTTAAGTAGTGAATTAAAATTCCTCAAGAAACATTTGAGGAAAGAAAAGAAACAACCCACTAAGGAGAAATTCTTTTTCATTTAACCATTTTTCTTTACATAGCTTCAAGTTTCATGACACATCCTGCWCTTAATAACATGTGAATTGTGAGTACATATTGCTATGAATTCTTTATTTTAGGAAATTACTAACTACAGATTTAAAGTGCACTGCAAAAGTACTTCACGCCACGTTTCCATTTATATTATGCTAAAAAAGTAAATATGTTAAGGAGGACCCAAGAACAGACTTACAGGAGGAGCCTGTTAAACAGAAGCTATTTTGTACATCTCTGACACCCACATGACACATTTAATACACTGCCAGCAATATAAATCACACAGACAGCCTTTTCAAGATAACAGAGAAGCATTACTATTCTATTAAAGCTGTACTTTTTTGGGGGATAGCACTTGCTACTTTATGCAGCAGTCAACAGAACCCTGGATCAAAATAGATTATTGTGTAAGCAGAAAACAAACATGCAAGTTTTCAATTGCAAAATTGCTTCAGCTGCAGTACAGATACAACAATACTTGCTTTCAATAGCTAAGGGGGGAAAAAAAGATTAAAAGACATACCAGTCAAATTGCTGTAACTTCCAATCTAATAGAACAATGGCAAATTGCCCAAAGGAAATGCCCAAAATATTTGATCTGAGCCACGTTGAAGGGCAGTGTGTTGCATATTGGGAACTCTTGACCTTAACAATTGTGAATAAGTTTAAAAAGAATTAGAAAGGCCATCGCTACAGCTAAAGATATATTGTCTAGGAGAACAATTCAGGCACTATTTTTTTTTTTTAGGATATAATCTATCTTTATATATTTAACAACTCCCTGTGAAATTATTGAACAATATCCTCACAATCTAAATTGTAAATAAATTTTAATTTTTATACATGTATTATACATTACTATCTTCCATTCTTGTTTATATATTTTATGCATTATATATAAATGTTATATAAAATATTATATTGTTGTATAATATTTATATTGTAACTTGGGGTGTGTGTTAAATTGAATTCTAAGAGCAGCCTAATTTAAAAAAATCAGTTTGACTAGTAGTTCTTTAAAGTAATTAAAGTAATCTTTAAATAAAGTTAATCTTTTTTATGACATAAATTCACTACATTTTTCAATGGAAAGTAAAGTTGTGCATTGTTGCTGTTAAACATTAATAGCAATACTTTAAAAACAGTAAATATAGACCTTAAAGTTATGTGAGACATATAATTACACATTCAGTAGTCCAGTTTCTAGCGTACTTTTGTTCAACATGATTGTGATTGATCAAAAAAAAGCAGGTATACTGGTTCTAAAGCTAACACAAGGACGCCAGTGAAATGCCTTAGCAGGMCTTCCTCTGATCACAAGACAGCAAAATATACAACTTTTGCTTCATTTTAGTCATGTCTGTCATTCCAGTGCAGTGCCATCAAAATCAAGATTTTACAAACCATGTAAGACAAGCCATGGCCACAGTTGTTTAGTTATTTTTTGTGTGATTAGTGACATCACAAATTATCAGAATATGCATCATGTACTACTTGGTGATTAAAGAATGTGAATGATCATTGATACTCCTAGGTAGGATTAATTTTGCATCAAATGACGTTATATAATAAGACTACTAAAATACTAATATGCATTCTGAGAAACACAAAATTCTGTTCTTATATGAAACTAGTTTTTCCTAAGCAGTAATAGACATTAGCTGGTCTTACTAAATTCCCTAAAAGCTGGAGTGCCTATCAGCTTCTCTTAATTGCCACAAAATGGTGAGAAGCACAAGTTTTACATATGAAGCTAGAAATAGAACTACAGTAAATGACACATTTCAGACTAGTTCTGTTCAAGGGGAAAATTCAGTGATGTTTTTAAGCACACATATAACTTTTAAGCATCTGCTGAAGGTATTTGCTTGAGCTTCACTGGAATACATCCTTAAATTTCATTGCTGTGATTTACTTCTTAACTGCCTTAAGCACTAAAGRTCTGGGCGGGTAAAGCAGCTGCTCTTAACTGTTTAATGACTGAACAGTTTTTTTCCTTTGTCACAACAGTTACCCTCACCTTCATCCAGCTCACACCCCTAAACTTCTTCATTTGAGCCAGCAGCCCCCATCACTTGCTGTGCACCTCGTGCGCACCTTGCATGTGGGAGTCAGAATGGACTACCTAGGGTTGTGTTCTTGCATGCCTTGTGGAACCAAACAACACAAACGCTGCTCTCCAGCTTCTCCAAAGGACTCCTCTTGCCCAGTCACTGGTCTCAAAACCCTCCTTCCTTATTTTCCCTCTTTTCCTTCCCCATAACCACCTCTAGCCCCTGTGCACACAAATCTCTTCCCTTAACATAGCTCCAAAGCTGTACCTGCAAACCCCTGAGTCTCTGCTCCCACCAGAGGAAGAAGCAGGGTGCTTGCAAGGGGCTCCTGCTCACAGCAAGACCAGCACAGAGAGGGAACAGAGCAAGGGAAATGAGAGCAGCTACAGACACAGCATCATCCGTGATTTTCTCCTTTTCCCCTCACTAAAAGAAAATGTGATGTTATTCAACTAGCAAAAAAGAGAAATGCCCAGCTACAAAAGAAGCTAAATCTTCTTCAGGTTTGAAAACAATACTACATTTGTTCTAAGCCTTTTTTTAGTTTTATAGGTGGAAATAAGAATTAATAATTCCTGGAACTGACAGATAYCCATATAGATATTCTCCCTGGGTAACATACTGTGATCCCTGCACTCTGTCAGGGATTTTGGTGAAAAAATTAGATATTCTATCTCAATTTTTAAGTTTTTCATAATAATTTAAAGAATGTATATGGCTTCTAACATTAGGATATCCTTATTAGATGGTTGATCCATAATGAAACTATTGGGTGGGCAGTCAGTAGTTGAGGTTCAGTTTAAATGTTGGCTGAGGCAGASTACAAGTCGGGATCTTCCTCCCTTCTCCATCTGTAAGGATTTAGTTTTATGCAGTGCAACATAATAATTCAGACCACTTTATCCAAGCATGTAAAGCCAAATATCCTACCTGAGACCTGTGAAAACTTCAGTCTCCCTGCACCCATCTGGTGACCAGCTCATGCTGAACTTCCCCTCATAGAAGGATGAAACATATCCACTATGTGTGTTTGCAAATACGGGCAGRAAAATTACCTGCTGGCTCATGCATTTGTCTCAGAATGGTGAGATGTGGATTCCTAGACTGCATTATTCTTCTGGTGAGAAGAAGTGAGATGCAAAACAAAACAGCTGCTAACCCCATATCTACACGTTTTCCAGAAWAGCGCATAGGCAAGGGCAAGCTATATACACTCTCCACAAATTCTATTGGAAACAGGTATTTTTACAGTAAATGTGAGGTTCCCTGCCATAAAATTAGAGGCAAGAGATTGCTGCAATTTCTGGGTCTTATTCATCATGTAAATTTCATGAATAATCCCTTGAAAGAAAATGCCTTCTTCATCACCTGAAAAAATGTCTTTCAGGAACAAGAATCAGACACCAAGACACAGTCCCCATCAGAGATTTGAATTAAGTTATTTTATTATCCAAAATCAGCTCTAGGAAGGGACTTCCATGCTATGAACTCAAATTGAACAATTTGGCTAGGGCTGGAAGGCTCTGGGAAGGCAGATGCTCCTTTCCCCCCAGGACTTCTCACCACAAGGCTTGCTTGCTTCTCCTGAGTGTGCTGCCTGGTGGAATGCATGTTCCTGTGGAACTGGATTATTTTGTTAACTTTATAGGGAGACTTGGTTGGTGACTTCCCCCACACCTCCCCAGAGCAGTGCCTCACTCACTGCAAATCCTGCTCCACTGGGACACTGCCTGTGAGCCCACAGGGATTTGCCCCAGCCCACTGCTTCCAGGTTTGTGATTGACAAGCTCTGCTTCCCATTTTCAAGTGGTTGCAGGTCCTGATGGAGCTGACCATGTGCTGGGGACCAAACATGCCACAGGGTGAGCAGCGAACACAGGGCTTTGCTTTGGCTCCTTTGAGTCCAGCGCCTGCTGAAGACCMCAAACCGGGAAGAGACCACTTCCCCTGGGCTCTCATTGTTAATCAAACTGATGTCCTCAGTTAACTACATCATCAGTAGATGCAGCTGAATAAAGATTTAGCTTAGCAGCAATAAATGACAAGGAATTTACTTTTCCTCCCAAAGCTTTGAAACTTAAAGATGCAAGTGTTGCTTGAAAAAATAACAAGTAGCCTGTGAGAGCATGCTGCCATCTAGAAATAAGACCCCAGACACACAATGTATACTTGTCTGTGCCTTTCCCATTATCAGAGACTGGATATGCAGAGTGCCCCACAATGCAGGATTAATTGAACCTATTGTAGAAAATCCACCATATTCTGGAGTGTTTAKTTGTGTCTGAAGAGATTCAAGATCTGTCTATCCTCACAGCAGACAAAACTGTATTTGGCACCTARATATATATATTAAAAATTCAATTTAAGATACATTTTCAGGAGTATTTCTAATAAATTATTTTATTGCAGTATCTAAAAGTTGACTTTATTTACTTTCAGTCCTGAGTATTCAGACTTTTATTTTTATTATTATTGTGCTGCACATTATTTAAAAAAGGGAAAGGAGAGAATTGGAACACAGTCACATGTTACTGTATGAGGAACAATGCTCAGCACAGGTTTTSTACTGCAGAGGTCCCCTCAAMTGTTATATTTTGAGCCCTGCATGTAACCAGAATAAAGATGGTTTGTTAATTGAAATGTATTTTCTTCTTGTTCTATTTCTAAACTTGGAATACAGACACATAAGAACTAATACAGATAATCACAATTTGCACATGCTTTATACGTCTTAAAATGCAATTACTTCCCTGACAGCTTTTTAATACATGATCAATGCACAGCCAAGATCTGAGGAAATTGTTTGTTTTTTCATAACCACAGCAATCAATCAAAAAGTAGAATGAGATCTTTTAGCACTGATATTTCTGAGCAATGGTAAAAAAAAATATATACTTCAGGTTTTCTTAAGAAAACCTGATATCTTTACCACACCATTCTCTCCAAACCTCAAACACACTTCTTTGTGAGCTGCAAATGTAGGAAGATTTGATTTCAGGAAATGACTGCTGAGACCAGTAACAATGCAGATGAACCACATCATGCCACTTTAAACTCTCTGTTCCTGCTAACTTAACAATTTTGGACACAGGCTGATCTTTATGCAGAATATAAAGGAGCTGATAAAACTTTTCAGTTGACAATTAGCAACTTCTTCCCCCGAGTCACACCAGCTGGAACRACCAAAGACTGTGATGAAGCACGTACATTTCACAGGGCAGCAGTGAACACGTTAATAACATCTGTCCACTCCTCCTGCTTTTCCTTTACCAAGCAGCTAATGAGGGGCAGATGCTATAAAAGACCAAAAACCAGCTTGTGCAAAGGTGATGGATGCTGATATCTCAGCTGCCTCTAGAGCTACTGAAGCAGCTAGGTGTGGAGCCTGCCCAGGGCAAAAGGCATTGGCAGGCTAACACAGCTTACAGCCTGCAAGAGAGGCTGAACTGGTGTCTGGGTTTCCCTGCAAAAGGAGGAATATTGGCTCTGAGATGAAGGGATTGATAAAGCAGGACTAATCTATGCCTGGTTTTAAATTACTTAGAGGTGGATGACACATGCTGTGTGAAGGAGAAGTGAGAAGTTGCTGTGCAGACACTATAGGACAGGCCTTAGGCATAGATGTTGGTTTTTGGTACTCTATCCTGAGATTCTGAGAACAGATGTGATTAGATTGAAATGCGGCTTTAAATGTTATTAATTTAAGAATAAATTTTTCAATTAATTTCTTCTTCTATTTCATCTCAGAACTCTCTCAACTCCCCCTTYTCCAAGAGAAAGCTTGTTCTGTAGACCACTGCACTGGTCCCCAGAGCTAGGCCAAATCCTGCCATCAGTGGCAGCAATAAGGCTATTAGGGAATCACAGCCCTAGGGAGGAATCATCTGAAATAAGAAGAGAATCTTGCCTTCTGTGTCTGTGGTGATACTTGGTTTTACTTGACTAGCTTTTATGGCAGGGTTTGTTTGGTTTTTTTGGCTGATGTATAATACACTTTTACTGTGGTGGGTTTAATTTTCAAAGCTTTAAAAAAATCAATTTGTTCCTTTGCACTCAGTATATTGTAGCTGATAACCATAATATGCTATTACTTTGGGGTCACTGCTTAACTTCTGTTGACCCTCTCGCCCATGAATACTCCCTGGAGTTTATTGCTACAAYCTATTTCTTGGACTATTTATGTATAAACTTACTTTTCTTGTTATTTTCTTCCAAGTCTTTAAGAACAATGATTAATTTTAGGGCAAAAGCAATTTGCTAAACGCAGAAACACAAAATCCATGAAAAAACTGTTATGAATATCTGGGTTCTTCACTTTGTACTAAAGAGATATTGAGAGGATTGTGACTGATGTGGATGCTTGACTCAATGTTCAACAGAGAAGAAAGAAAGTGCATAAAGTGCATAGAGCTAATAGGACATATTGACTAATGTTATTCTGTCCTTTGGGCCAATTGAGTTAAACACCTCCTATTCTATTTCACAGTTTCTTTAACCAGGAGAAGGAAGACAAAGATGGTACCAAAATCCTTTTTAAGCTTTTGGCAAAGTCTTTGAAAAATTACTAGATTGATTTTTTTGTTTGATTGATTGTTTGTTTGTTTTAATGGGGAAGTTTTTACAAGCTACTTAAAGTACTGTGAGTCCATTTGTGTTGTAACTGTCCAGGAAATGGCTGACCAGTGGAATTACACCTTTACAGCCAGGAATCAGCAGAGCTGAGGTCAGCCCATTACCCKGAATATCTCTGTTGCTAAATGCTGGAATCTACATTCTTTGACAGAGGTACATATCATTATAGTGTCTGCAAGACAACCAAGTAATAAGGTTTCTGTTTGAGTATGTCTATACTAATCAAATTAATCTCTTATATCATGCTAAAAACATCTAACTCCTCATGGACAAGAAGCTGTTTTGTATAGACTTCTAATACCCCMCTCCAGCTAGAAAAATCAATTTTTTGTATCAATGCAATATATGTAATGGATTAGATGCCAGTGTTTCCTTCAGTGTTGTTAACCACTTTGGATGCTCTGCAGCAGTATTTCTTATGATCCTGGTATCTCTGTGTTTTACAGGTTATAGCAATATAATGGTGCAACATTAGTCACACCAACAACTCTCACTCTACTTATCAAAGCAGTCTTTAGATAACTTCAGATGAGACAGGACAGTGGGTAATCCATTATCCTCTTTGCTGGTTCTTTTGTCTTCTGAACAAAGGATTTGATACAAATAGTTAAGCTGATTCTGACACGTAGCAGTTAGGACTAGCGTTTTGAAAATGTATTTTCCATACTTGAATGGAATGAATGAGCTTCTACTTGCTTTAGGGAGAGAGGGCAATGTGTGGAAACAGATGAATAATGACCTGATTTAGTAGAGGAGAACTGCTGTAGGGAGAGATAATAGTAGGTAACAAATAAAAACCCCAAAGCAAGGAAGCTGAATACTACTAGGAAAATGGGGGGAAATTTTTTAATAATCTTGTTTTTTTGTGAGAATATAATAGAAGAAAAAAAAAGTAAAGTCAAGACTTTCTCAGCACATGACTTGTAGATGAAAGACCACAGACACCCTGATTCTGAASTGTGGGAATAGCACCATCTATTGCGGGGGTGTCCTTGCCTTGTATCAGACCTCACAGCTGCCACTGCCTGGCATTCACAGCAGCTTGGTAAGGTAAGGACAGGGTATTTTCTTGAATTAGGAGGGAGCAATCTGCTTTCCTAGTGACTTGGGAAAAACCAATGATAAGGCAGGAACTGAGCCCAGTTCTTCTGAATGACAAGCTCATGCTATACCTGCTGGCTCTGTTTCGTCTCCTACTATGAAGTGTCAGCTGCTTGAGAACCTTGATAAATCAGGCTAATGAGACCATCTATAACTACATCTTTTTCTTTTAATCCTAGGCAATGTATTTACCCCTGCCTTCCCATTTTTTGAGCTATGCTCTCTTTCAACTACAATTGCATCACATTTTGCAAGCATTAGAAAAACTGTGAATGTTTGTTTTGAACATGTTTTCTAGAGTTGCATGTAGAAAGCAAGACAAAGGAGATTTATATGGAGTAGTGGAAAGTAAGGGAACCTATATAGACTAAAATTTAATGAAATCCAACTGTAAAGCTTGAAAAATAGCTGCCATTCTAGAAGGGAATATAAAATGTCAACATTTTTTTTTCTTATTTTCTCATAACATGATAAATTCAAGCACTTTTCATGTCTTGAAAATGCAGTTCAGCAGATGAGAAAACCAGGGAAAGGCAGCATGTTAGAACATCTTCCTCTTGGAAAATCAGCATCTGTCCACAAACCACAACTGTCAAAAAGTAGGAAAGGGACTTAGAAACATCAAATCCATGCATTCATGTGTCATTTATATGGACTGCTTTTAATTTTCTTGCCTTTTGTTATGTGACTGTCAAAATAAAAGTGGGATTTAAATGGGTGTGTCCAGATAGACAGTACACACAACCCAAGAGGGTGCTAATTAAAACTTGGACCAAGTTCAAATGAGAAAAACTTAGCTCACAACTCTCTTGCTACCCAAGAAGCCTGGTCTCACATTTTCCAGCAGGCAGAGGTGTATGTACATGACACACATACACCTTGTAAGCCCCTACCCTCCCTTTCCCCTCACAAATCAGTTTTGTAAAATCCTCCAAGTAACACCAGCTGATTTAATTATATTTCATTTGATTGTTTTCAACAGAAGTAAGGATAGTGTACCATGTTAGACTGTGCTCATTTGCATGAAAATATGAATGACAGGTTTTTAAAGGCTGGATATTATTAAGAAAATATCTATTATTATTATTATTAAAACAGCTATTATATTATTATTATTATTAACAGCTATTATTCCCTGCATAACCATTTCACCTGCTGCAAGACTCCAGGCAAGTCTGTAACTCTCAGAGGGGTGTTCTGGAGAAGGCCTTGAAATCCAGCCCTGTGCTGCCACTACATTCCAGATCCTCCAATGTTTTGAACAGACATAACTCTCCTGGACATCCCAGTATTTCAATTCACAAAATCTAAAGACTGTGCTCAGACATCTTAACTAGATAAAACAGCTTTGCCTGGTATCAGGGTGGACTTTTAAAACTGATTTCCGGGAGGAACTTTTTCTTCAATCATACAAGCTAAAATATTCTACAATTGTTGTAGTGAACCAGTATACRCAATTAAAAAATCAGGAGGCCCAAGTCAGTTGCATATGTTTGGGGTTTTTTTCTACCTAGACTGCAACTTGCCCTTATTTTACACACCCTGGCTTAGTTTTCTAATTTTGTGGCAAAATTACTTAGCAGTGCTGAACCCAGAGCGAGATGTGACTGACTAGCCAAGGACCACCCCCGGTGGTCCTGCATATTTAACTCCCATTCAGACCAATTTAACTGAACTTACAAGGAATGCAGATAAAAGGGGAAGGTAAGACTGTCTCTTGGWGTTTCAATGACTGAAAGAAACAGTATTAAGCTTCATACATAGGGATGGGGCACAGTTAGTGTTGGACAAAATTCTGAATTTACAAAAATATTCTGTTCTGTTGTTCTTTCCAAAGCAAAAAAACAAATGAAAACAAAATGCAGCTGTATCCAAAACCTGAAATTATAATAAAATTAAAAAAAAAAAGAAAAATAAAAAAGCAGATGGTCTTTTTATCCTGGCTTTGTCTGGGACAGAGTTAATTTTGTTTTTAGTAGCTGGTACAAGGCAATGCTTTTTTGAATTCTGTATGAGAACAATGTAGATAACAATCTAATATTTTAGCTGTTGTTAAGTAGTGCTTACCCTAAATCAAGGACTTTTCAGTGTCTCATRTATGCTAGCTGGGAGGGGCACAAAAAGCTGTGAGGGAGCACAGCCATGAGAGCTGCCCTGGACTCACCAAAGGGATATTCCACACCACAAATATCATGCCCAGTATATAAACTGKGGGAGTTGTCTGGGAAGAGCTGGTCACTGTTCAGCAATGAGCTGGGAATAGGTGAAGGGATGAGCTGGGTATAGGTGAGCAGTTGTGTTGAGCTTCACTGGTTTCTCCTGGATTCTATTATTCTATTATTCTCTCTTTCTCTCCTTATCGTTATTATTATTATTGTTGATGTTGAGGTTAGTATTACTGCCACTGTTGTTATTATTATYATTATTATCTTCAACATTATCATTATTGTTTCAATAATTAAAGTGTGCTTATATCAACCCACAAGGTTTACACCTTTTCTTTCTGATTCTTCTCCCCTTCAGGAATGTGTTAGGGGCAGTCAATAAGTGGCTGTGTGGTACTTAATTGCCAACTGGGATTAAAACACAACGCCTTGAAAAACATTTGGACAAAACAATTACTGCCAAACCTCAAAAAACAATTCACTTGAACGATAAAGAGAGTATAAGTTTCTGAAGTATATTTGACATAAACTTATTTACACAGCTGACAGTTTATAACTTTCTTGCTTCAAAGGACCATTCTTCATCAGCACAAAGAAAAAGAAACAAGGGAAATACAAAAAAAAAAAAGAAAAGCAGAAAGAAATGGATGATCGATTATAAAAAAATAGGTTTATTTTTCAACACATATTTTGACACTTGACACTGATTGACCTGCATCTTTTAGATACATTCCACTACATGTGGAAATTTATAGCTGCAAAAATACCTAATAAGATTACCATAAAACCCTGAGACTGTGTGCAAAGGTATTAGCTTTATAGACTGCTTATTTTATTACTGAAAGGAACATAAGGGAATTGTTTCTTTTGCATCATCTGCTTATTTGATATTGCTAAAGAGCCACTTGTTGCCAGCACAGCAGCATGGTTTGAGGAGAAACTGAGTTATGACTTCATGAGTTAAACAGATTTCAGTTAACATTATCATGTGTCATCTGTCCTTAAAAGTTCACTGAGTTCTTCCAAATTTAAAATTTATCCTCTTTATTTCCTTTTGTTTCCTAGGATTCAAACATTGCCAGCTTTAGATGCTCTTTTTATTTAAAAAAAACCTTTGGTTTACAATCTTCATATACACAGTATGTCTTCTGTAAGTAGGATTCATTTTGCACTAGAAATAAAATAAAATRCATTATTGGTGTTAGCAAAGCAACTTTGACAGCTGCAGTTGGGAAACTCAGATCAGACTTCATGGTGAAGCATAAAACTGAAATCTTGGAAAAATATTTACTGAGTAGCTAGATAGATCTAACTTGTATGKTTTTACTACCTACTTATTTTTGAAATCCAGTCTGAACGGGTGACACGACCATACTGGAAATATCTTTGCAGACTTATTTATTCATTATTATGTAAATGAAATAGATGCAACAAACTGAAATTGTAATCAAGCCTTAAAATACATCCAGAAAATCATCCTCAAAAATAAGAACTTTTGTTGATTTTATGACATTTCACTTCATGGCATCTACACTACTGGGAAACTGATTTTTCAGATCACAGGAAATACGACTGTTCAAAATGAATGTTAGAAGACTGAGAATTTGACAAAATAGTCCACAAAACTTTCCTGAATCAAGCTTAAGATCACAGTTCTACAATCATAACCTCAGCTTTCCACATGAGCTGGTATTCTGGCCTGGACAGTTGAATACAAGAATAAAGAATACCATGGTATGGGTTTTTATGAAGATATCAACAGCTTGCCATTGACAAAAGTTTAATATATTGACAATTTATATTTACTTTAACCTTTGTCAAAAAAAATTGTATTGAACTAGATAAATTTTCTGAGATTTATAAACTTTTCTGAGTTCTTTAGCATCCAAAGAGTTTGTTCTGTGATTCTGTGTTGGCAATAGCATCTTCTTAGGCTTCCCAGAGGGAAAAAGTACTTCTSATTTATCAGAAGCACCTGAGATAATTTTAAACTCCACAACAGATTAACAAGAAATGCAGAAGTTTTACTCAACCAAAAGGAAGAGTTTTAGGTTCTTAATTACAAAACTGGAAAGCACCTAATGTAGTCCTGCATCACATTACCAGAAATTTTTTCCATACCTGCTTCAGTGACATGGCTGATGAGAGGCAGACTTGGCACATTAACATCTCCAGTTTCCATGGCTGGCTTTGAGGATGCTGAGTAAAGTGAAATCTCCTTCCCTTCTCTTTTCAGATCTCTTCTCCTAAGTCTATTGTCTTGTAAGACTAAGATAGCTCTTCATCCATTGTGATTATGATAACTCAGTTTTCTCATCCCCTGTTCAATACATGGCATGAAGTAAATCAGCAATGTTGGACATTTCCCAGCCTTGTCTCTGGGATTTAAAGTGTTCTTCAATAAGCATTAATTAAATAGGCTTTCTCTAAGTGTTAACATTTTCAAGACTCTTAAATGATAAGTATTAGCTGCAAATGCATGTTATCAAACTCCTTAATCTCCAGGCCAATGCTAAAGTCTATATAAGGACCATATGTGACCTAGTACATCTGTCAGATTTATTACTGTTTAGGAAAGCAGGTTTTATCCACCTTACCATCCTGCATCTTTCAAAAGTATTAGATACTTGAAGTGTCATGAAACAAAGCAGTGTAAATAGGTTCATCCTGAAGTAAACATGGTAAGCGTGCTGAATTGTTGCAGTTGAGTTTAAAAGAGGATGTAATCATCTCTTTCCACTGTCTAGACATTTGAAAAGGTTGTCAGGACTACAGCTACAGCTTAACAAGCATCTGGTTTTGCTCTGCAGGGAGAGCTAAATCTTTGAGATCAAAGTCTCACAATAAACACTTATCTCGGGTGGATTTCTGACATGAAAAATCATCAAATGAGTGCTACCCTTCACTGGACAGTTGCCCCCCATTTCTCATTAGGCACACAGCCAAGCTCCATGGTGTATGTGGAACCCAGAAAAAATCGTATCTTAATGTTATTATTGCAGTTAAGGTGTTCAAGGGTAGTTTGGAGCAACATACAGGGGCAAATTACAGGGAAGTCTTACTGGAGAGAAGGGTGGCAGCTCTCTGAGAGCAGAACTCACTGACTGGGGGAAGCCTGTTGGCTGGCAGATGGGTATGCCTGTCTTTGACTAAATAATTCTTGTGTTTCTTGCAGACAGGAATCACTACAGAAACCTTTTCAACCTGTGATAACCAAGAAAGGACCACTTCAAAACAAGATAAAAGGAGACATTCATCTGCTTTAGCATCCAACTGCTCCTGGAGAGTTCTTCCCTTCTTAAAGATTTCCCTGGCAAAGGAAGTATTGCCACAGTGTCTGAATTGAAGTAAACTTGCTAGGTTATACTTTGAAGATATATCCCTTCCTTAAGCCTGCTATCAGCACAAGTAACAGTGGCATTTGGCACATCAGTTGTGCATTCCTACACACTGAATGTTGACAGTGACTTTTAAGATCCATTACAACACATAGGAAATATACTAAGGTGAACCTAAGACAACACGGCTTCTAATTGTATTTCTTATTCCTTCATAGCCAGATCAGCTCTGTACTGAATGTGATTCAGTTCAGGTCAATGGAACCACTGTTAAAAAGAATGTTTCTGACACACCCCATTCCCTGCCTGAAGAGGCTGTGGCCTCTGTGGTCAGTTTTACTGGCCAGTTCCACCTCATTGAGGCTTGCCTACCTCAATGTGGTGAATCTCTGGAATCTCTGKGCTGGGGATGCTGGCACTCTTCTGAAGCAGGTTTCAGGGTTTGATCGTTAGATTCAACAGCTGTGCCTAGAGACATCAGCCCACATAGCAGGGAGGAAGCCAAAGTTCTGTGCTCCTTAGTCCTCACATTTAAGGGAGGCAGTTATTTCTTTCAAGCATTGAATTGAAGAAAAAGCATCATATCTGAGCTGCATTTTAGACATATTGGATAGTCTTGATGCCCATAATGGACCCAGCTGGGGCAATCCTAGCAACAGAGGTCTTCCTGAGCACAAACTGCCAGAGAAATCTGTGGTGCGGTTTCATGTGCAAGCAAGCCTGGAAAGACAAACAGGCAACAAGCTGCTGGATGTGCAGCAGATTGTTATGCTGCTGGGGCCACTGCACAAATATGTGGTAGATGTTTTCAATACTAAACTCGCAAACTTTGGCTACTTGTTGCAGCTGTCCCTTTCCCCCAACCCTACAACCATCACTAACACCAGGCATTGACCCTCTACAGGTCAGTGTCACAGCTACTCCTGGGTCAGTTGTCTCAGCTAAGCACTTGTTAAGATCATTCTAGCTTTAAAGTTTGCCTAGGCTTCCTGACCTAAAACCTAATCCCAAGCCAATTACTTTTTCTAACACCAGTCCTAAATCCAGTCTGCCTTCCCCTGCTGTGCTCAGCAGCAGATTTCTTTCTTTGGTCTCAAATGATTAAAAACGTTAACTCCACTCACAACTCTATGGGCCATAGTAATTGCTCAGGCCCTCCTACCGGCTCCAGATCATGAGTAAGAAAGGGCTTAGTAAAGAATAGCTTGGCATGCTTCTGCAGATTCTAGTAAAGATTGCTTTCTTGGAAAATGTTGCCACTGAAAAACTATGTTTGAGGTTGATTTGGTTTTAATTGCAGCTGAAAATTTTTGTTCTTAGTTTTATTGACTACTTCAGTGACTACTAGTACCAGCATTCCCACAAAGAATGTGTCCATTCTGAATGTTATCCTGTGCTGAGTCCCACTACCTTGGCTAAATGAGAACTAATTGTTTGCTCTGCCACCATTCCCACTTTCCCTGTAGCCATCCATGAAAAAAGGCTTAGGTCCTGTGCATGTAMGGTTCATCACACAAAAGTCTGCATCCATATATAAATAAGGTTTTCATCACAGCAATATTCTGCAATAATGTCACTGACAAAATTGTTTTGTTCTTCTCTCACTTTCATTTCCATGCTTGCTTTCTCTTCTGTGTCAACCTTTAGCCTCTTTCAGTTTTCCTGTGGGTTTACTGCAGCCTGCTGACCACTGCTATACTGAAATATTAACTTCTCTGTTAAACTTGGCCAGGCCAGAAGTGTTCAGGAAACATTCTAGTTCCTCCAGTACTGGGTCCATAGCTTGGAACTGGAACTGTACTGGACATGAAGTCGAGTAAGGGTCACAACCACAGCCTTTTCAGAGTTGAGGGATGGGGTGTGTGACTGGGAACTCCTAGGTCCTGTTTTGGGGTTTGCTGCCTTGTGGCTTTTAAAGTTGAGTAACATCCTCCAAGCTCCTGATCACAAGCAGGCGAAGGCATTGCTTGGCGCAGCATTTGCCTGTGTCAGTGTTGTTGCAAAGGCAGACTCATTGAAAGAATAAGTTTGAAGCATTTTGAGTTCAAATAATTGATCTTTAGCTGGAACTTTTTGGTTTCTCATTTTGGAAGTATGTTCCATTTCAGAACTGACTCCATTCTTTTAAAATTGTTTCAGAGTTTAAATAAATATCAAAACTGTTTTGGATTAAACTTTTTGTTTAACCTCAACCTCTATTATTTTTTCATGCTGCCTTGCTTGCTGAAATTTTCCCCTTTAATTTTTCCCCTCCTCAAGTTTCCAGCGAACGAATTTATCAGAGTGTGAGATAATGAGACAGAGTTCTGCTTTCCACATCACAAAGTGTCTATCACTCCATGAATCTGAACTCTCTTTACCCCAAAAAAAACTCTCCCTAACCATGCATCGTGGCACAGGCCAAAGGCAGTGCATGTGGGAGGTTTGCAGTCCTGCTGTCCTAGAGATAAGCAGAAAGCTCTGCTGAACAAAGCTGAACTGGCATTAACCACACAGCTCTTAGAGCCACACTACGGACAGATTCTAATTAGGCACAATTATGCAAACTCATGTATTTGCATATAGCACCTCGCAGAGAGTTACACGGGATCTAGCAGAAGCCTACTGGATGTGACTTAACCAGAAAGGGAACCTCAGGGCTTTTCCCAGAAAATAAAGCTAAGTGACGAGACTTGAGGCTTTTCCAGCCAGAGGAAAAGGGAAAGAAGCAAAAGCTTGTTTAAAAGTGCAGCTTCTCTGGAAAGTTGCTGTATTTCCCTATTTAACAAGGAAGCTGCCTCTCTGCCTCATGCTTAACATCTGAGTTTTGCAGTGCCCTTTAGTGATTCAACTAAAATGCTCTGCTCCTCTTTTGAACTGGCAAAATCAAAGGCGGCTGCCAGCTGGGCAGCACTCGAAGTTCACAGCTCTAACACCTCCTTTTGACAATACTAAGCCTAATGCCTCAGCCAAATTCCCAATAGCTACACAAATCACCTTCTTGAGCCCTAACCAGCACAGAGCTCCAAAGGGAGGGAGGTGAATCTCAGTGGCAAACTCACCCCCAGGGATTAAAGGCCATGTGCAGCTTCAATGTGTGATCCTCAGAACATCAAGCTGTGGACTACATGCTCCATAAGGGTTCCATAATCCATTTTATCCCTGTGGGGACCACTCCTAGCAGATCAAGTCTTATTTATGGCTCCAAAATTAATTACCTAGATCTTTTTTTCTCTGCAGTTGGGAAAGTAGGTTATTTGATAGACATCACTCAGTTACAGCAGAAAATACTGGTGGTTGTAGTCTGTCTATTAATATGCAGACACAATCCTTTGCAGAATAACAGCAAGTACAAGTTCACCAAACAGGAAAACTCCRTTTTTTCTTCTTGGAAGAGACTATAGATATATTCTCCTCTCTCTCAGGAAAGCTGCAACTATTTCTACCTGTTTCTTTTTCCCGAATTAAGCAGAGATATCCTCCCCTGACTCCTCAAATGCAAAAGCAGTTATTGATCCAGGCTAGCACTGGAGTGCAGTTGAGAAGTGCCTCTCTTATAACTATCAAAGCAGAATAGCTGGGAACATGTTAAAATAGACAAAGAAATGTTAAAAACTCTGTTTTTTCAGAATCAGTAATGCAATAAGGATGTAAGTGAGAGCAGGCACTTGCAAGCAGTATGACAGAAGAACACAATRAACAGAGAGAAGGTTCCCACCCTTTTTTCCTGAGCGATTGATGTTATAAACAGGGATGGATTACACGGGAAGAGCAATTATAATGCCATATTCTTGACTGGTGAAAGTGGAAGTGTTCTAATTGATTTCTATGCAACCATTGCTGTTTATGCCACTGTAAGATATCTATCTTAGAGAGGTGAGATAATGTGCAACCATGGTGATGGTAAAACCACATAAGAGAAACGAAAACTTATCACAGGCACTGTGTTCCAAGTAAAAACAGCTCATCACTTGAGAGACCTTCAAGAAGTTGTTCTTTCAGTTTTACTTATGCTTTATAAGTAACAACAAATGCATAAACTTTTGTGTTATGAATGCCTTTCTAGCAATGACACGGTCATTAATCCCTGTAAGACTGATTATYGACTTTTATCTCGGGCTTTTTCTCAGTGCAATAAAAAGTCTTGTCTGTACTTTTACACACAATTATACCAAGATAAGCTTGTTCTAATTCTGTTCTGTAGCACAAGAAGCACAATGGATACAGCCTTCTTTGGAGGATGCAGCTTGTTTTTTTCTCTGGAGAAAAAGATGTATTGAATGCTGTGACTCTGTGCTAACCTTGCAGCAGACACAATGCAAAACTGTCCCACAACAACACAGAACACAGAAAATTAGGACTCTGGGACCTAGTATGTTGCTGACACTTTTATCTGCAACTGCACTCTTCAGCTGTCTCTTGCTAATCCTTCCCTTTCTTCAGCATGCAGGTTTTGTAGTGTATCTATGAAGAATTTAAATCTGAAACTATAGGACTGAGAAGAAAATAACAAAAGAAAAAAATTATTTGTCCTCATTTAGGCTTTTCTATACTATACATAAGGGGCTTGACAAATTATTACTTATTTAGCAACATGTAAACTTTTTTTTCAAATCATTTAAATCTTTTGTATTTTAAGATTTACTRTAACTTTACAATAATCTCATCTTTATTATTATTTTTAAAAAAGTATAAAAGAAGATGAGAACAGACCTTATTGTTCTTATTCTCAGCTAACAGTTTTGCTGAAAAACAGCAGAAAGAGTGGTCAGCCCTTCTTTAAGTCTATCTCCCTACCCTTTCCAGTAAAGGCCAAAAGCTCAACAATCCTCTCAGCAACTTCAGCAATACTTTGGATAAACTGAGCACCCTRACCAACTGCCAAGGAAAAATGTATTCCAATAGCATGAAGAAACCTCTATCTTATCTTTTGTTTAAGAAGCAGGAATAGCTTTAATACTAACTTGACCAAATCTGCACAAAAGTCTGTGGCATAATCCAGATCACCTGGTATACAAGGTAGTAACACCCCCTGAATCCCCACAGACTTCAGCAAGGCAAGGATTAAATTCCCAATGCATAAAATCTCCAGTATTTTCTCTTATACAGAGAATATAGAATGTATTTTCTGCAGTTATTTTTAGCAATACTTGGATGGCTTTTGCTTTATTTAAGGGTATGTRCAAGAAGCTTGAAACTAGAAAGGCCCACTATAAACTCAAATATAAACCTTATTGATAATACCCTCYAGTATCATATTTTAATATACATTGAAAACACTTAAAATATTTCTGCTTATACTTCAAATATAGTTCTTAAACCCACGGGTATTATGCTTTGATTTACACATAAACACATCAATGATTAAAGAGCAAGACACTTACAATGGACCTGATGAAKTCTTAATCTCAGGAGCAGCAGTAAATTAAAGAAAAACACGGTCTTGCTACTGGTTGTTCTTTTGTGATTAAGTATTAGTTATCTGCTATGTTTGACATTCCTTAGACCTATTTATTTGATTAATTTAATTTTCACCCTAATTAATTTAATTATTTGGTAGCAAGTGCTAAGAGGCTGATGCATTCATGGTTCTCTACATGTTGCTCAGCCGATTATCAGCTCCACAGTTTGCTGAACTGGTAAAAAGCCGCCGCCCGGTCCCCGGTGCCCCTTTCGCTTGCCTGGGTTTGATTGATGTGCCCTCTGCTCGCTTCTGCCTCCGTGCCGTCGTTCACAGATTAATGGAGGGGATGGAGGGATGGAATTATTCACGGTGCGTTTAATCAAGCATGAAAATAATTTTTTGGAAGGGGAGAGCCCTCCCAGTCATTGTACTTTTGAAGTGATGAGTGTACATAAACAACTCCTTGGTTTGCGAAAAGAAATAGAAAATAAAAGGGAGGGGGTGGAGGGGTCTGTGTGAAGGGAGGCTGCATTACTCGAAAACACAGGGAAATTCTGGGGGAGAAGGGGAGCGGGGAACGGGATTCAGAGGGTTTGGGCGTTATTGCAGTTGTCATCCGCGAAACTGACGCACGTTTACACGGCAACTTTCGAACAAGCGGGCGGCGTTGGGCCGGGCTCGCCCCGTCCTGCGGAGCGCGGGGCTCCGGCCGGGCCTGGGGGTTCTCCGCGCCGCCCGCCGCCCTCCCCCCGCCCTCGCCGTGCAGCGGAGGCTGCCTCAGTCCGGGCAGCGACCCGCCCCGCTCGGAAGCCGTGCCGGGGCCAGGTGCCCGGCCCGGCAGCGCCTCCCGGGACCGCCGTGCGGAGCGCGGCCCCGCCGGCAGCGGCGGGAGAGCCGGGGAAGCCCCGGCGCCTGCGCCCCACCGCGCTCTGCGGAGGGGGCGGGGGGCAGAGCCAGGCGGCGGCCGGGACCGGCCTCAGGCGAGCCCCCTGCCCGCACTTGCGCGGCGGGGGCGGCGGCAGCGCTGCGGGCCGGGGGAGCGCCCGCCCCACGCCGCTGCCCTCGGCCCCGCACCAGCGCCGCCGGCCGCGGAAACCGCCCCGAAAGAGAGAGAGAACTTGTTCGTCCGTCCCCGCCTGCCTCCCCGCCGCCCGCGCATCCTTTCCCGCGGCGCATCCGCCCGCCCTCCGGGTCCTGCTCCCCCCGTACTCGGGGCCGGTCCGCTGGCTCCGGCTGGAACGTTTCCCCGCTGGTTTCTCTTGGAGGGGTTTAGTCGGTAGCGGTACACCGAGGAGAGGCTCCGTCTCTCAGGCATCCTGTCTCACCCTGCGGGGGAAGGGAGCTGGGTGGGGGCAAGCCAGGAAGGGAGGATCTCAGTGGCTCTCCTAAAATCTATCAGCAGGCTGCGAGGAGGGAAGAGTTTGGCACTTCGCAGCGAGGCTGGGCTTGTTTTCCCTAGCGGTGATGCCGCTGGACTGAGAGCAGCGCGACCGCGCGAGTTAGGGGCACGGAGCCCACCCCGTCTCCTTCCAGCGCCCCCCAGACCCGGTGCAGCGCCCTCAGCCCCGCGGCTCGTCCCTGCCGCCCCACTGTATGAGCGCTGCTCCGAGCACAGGGCGGCTCGGCGCCTGCTAGGGCTGCTCTCCGCCGCCCCCCGGACTTCCCCAGCACCGACGAGGAGCGGCGCGCACCCCGCACCCGGAGAGTTGTCTCGGCAGGCTCCGTGCTATGGCGAGGCTGCGGAGRAGCAAACTAGCCGCCGGATTTCTATTACTTTTCCAGTGCCTGAGCGAGCGCTGCCAGCTCGCCGGCGGGGAGACGCCGAGGCAGAGCCGCGGTAAGCGAGGCCGGTACCTGCCRGGCGGGGCCGGCCCGGGTTCTCCGCCGAGCCCGGGGCAGCGCGGCCGGGGCGGGGTCGGGCCGGGGTCGGGGGCCGGGCCGGCTCCGCAGCCCCCGCCGTGTGGGCTCTGCCGGCCGCTGCACGGGCCCGTACCCGGGAGGGCAAACACCGTTCGGGGCTGGCTCCCCCTCCTCCCGGGAGAGGCCCGGGGTCCCGGCTTCTCATCCTTCCCTACCCTGATTTCTCCGGAAAGAGCGCTCTATGACTTCGTTTCTTATTTTAACGAGAATTCGGGACTTTCCTCCTTTAATGAATCTGCCCCGCGATCACTGGGAGCCGGTGCTGTTCCCTTCCCCAGCCCCTCCGCGGGGTCCCCGGAGCCTCCTTCCCAGCCGTGTACGAGACGTGGGGGGCTCACCTCGAGAACCGGGAAGGGAGGGACGGAGCCCCGCGTAGGCCCCGGGAGAGACGCCCCGACAGCCTCCCCCGCCCGGCCCCCCGCGCCGGGGGCCCCCAGCTCTCCCGGCAGCGAGCCGTGGAGGGATGGCAAAGTTTCCCTGCAGATCCTGCCTGGGAGAGCTAGCGGGCACTCTCCTCCCCCGCGGAAGTCAGTAGCTTGCAGCCTTCCCTGGAAACTGGGCGTTGAGAGAAGGAGAAAGATAAAGGAAGAAGCCCCAGGCACTGTGGGACCTGTTCCTTAGGAGCGAGAGGCTCTGTTGACTAACTTTGCTCGTCGAGTGTCAGGGTGCTCCTGTCAGTCCTTCTCGCAGACACCTGTTAATGCGTGACACACAGCACCTGTAGTGCTTTCTCTTGGGCCACTGTTTCCCACAGCATGAGGTTCCCTTTGGATCACTAAAGCCTTCTGTGTCCTGCATTCCTGTGCTGTGGAGGGGAAAGCTGTTAAAGGAAATCTTGGCACATTTGCGGGTAGTGAGAAAGGTCGTAGGGTTTGTGTGTCAGGGGACCTTTCTGCAGCAGATTCTGGCTTACAGGTATTTTCAAAAGCTGTGCCTGTGTAGTCGAAATACCAGCTAGATTATTAATAGATGAAACACGCCTACTGGCTTCCCTGGTGCAACAGAACTGCCCCTTCCTCCTTTCCTTAAAGGTTTGATACAAGCGTGAAAAGTTTTGTGGTCACTGTGTAACTGACCCGAACAAGAGAGACTGGGTCGGTTTTTTTTATGTCCAGCGAGATTATATGCTAGACAGAGCGGGAGTTTCCCAGGCAGGGGCCCACCACTGAGTTTTGGAATTGCTAAAAGACGGGGTAGCTCAGCAGGTTGCTGGGGCTCRCATGTCACTTGGGGCCGAAGGGAAAAGCCGGGAGGAGAGTTTTCATGTACTGCTGCAACCCCATGTTGCTACACTCAGGGCTGTAGGCAACAAATGTTGGTATTTGCTAATGTTAGTTATAAGGGGGGGGGAAGGATATTGGTGATATTAGAAAAAGAGAATTGCAATCTTGTGTGGTAGTGGATTGAACTCATGAAGTTTATTATCTTTCAGCCAATGTATRCAGCCAATAAAATATTAGTGCTGACTAAATGAAGTATAATATATCAGTGGGCAAATAAACACCACATAACCCTGATTTAGGCTATTAAGTTGTAGTAGTCATCAATTTCTGTACCAGGAGGTGCTAAATAGAAGGTTTACCAGTGGATTGCCTATTCATAAATCATTTAATAATGTCCTGTGTCTTCCTGAATGTGTTATGAAGTAGGAAGGAGTTTTTAATCAGGCAAATATTATTTTGATATTTAATACATTCTGAAGAAAATAKAGCAAGTAGTTGTTTTCTTCAAGTAGCAAGATGGGCAATCTGAAGTCAGTTTTGACATCTAGATGTTTATAATTTTGGCATCTTTTCCATAGTTCTTGATTTTAAAAAAAACTATGTTATTACAATAATAATGAAATGTTGTTTTCAAAATCTGAGTTTTATTTCCTTGTTTGTTTGTAATACTGTAGCTATTTGGGAAAGAAAAAAAAAAAAAAAAGAAAAAGGCAATGATAGACTGTGTCCAATCACTGAGAAGAGGAAAAAAATATGTAAAGCCAGAAATTCAGCTTCAGGTTTTGTGAGTCAAAATGAAAAAAGTGATGTTTCAAGGTTTTACTTTATTTAGCACCTACTGTATCTCTTTGGATCAGCTCAGATAAAACCCTTAAAGAGTTAAAGAATAAATATTTGAGGTAGCTGCAAATTCTTAAGAGGATGCTACTTTTACCTTTTTGTCAAATACTCACTAACAAACCCCTTATTGAAAATGAATGGAATAACAGTATCAAGAAATAGAAACTTATAGTAAGCCCTGGAGCCAGGGAGGATTTCTGAGGATGCTACCAAAGGGATACACTGATTTCAGCAGACGTGGGAAAAAAAATGCAAAGGCTTTTTTTGCCAGCTCATTAGAATTATCTTACCGCAGAAAATCAAGTCGGACCAATCCAAGTGAAATAATTTTCTAGGCATGCCGGAACTTACCTGGCTGCCCCTGGGGGTTTCCAAGCCCGGACTTTGTGCCAGGCTGAGGCTGCGCTGGCCGGAGCGGGGCTGTGCCCGCCAGAGGGCGCCGCGGCGGCCGCGCACGGCCCGGCTCCCTTCCAGCATAATCCATCCATCCATCCATCCATCCATCCATCCATCCATCCATCCATCCATCCATCCATCCATCCACCCGCCCCTGGGCCCGCACAGAACGTCCCTTTTGATGACAAAAATGTTAAAAATCCAGGATGGTAGTTCTTAAACGTCATGTTTGTGTATATGTGTGTTTTACAGTAGCCAAACTGAATATGACATTAATTAAGTGAAGCGAAGCAGACAGTCTCTTGAAAGCTCACGAAACAATTAAGGCATCCAGTTGTGTGAGGGCTMGCTGTTGAAGTGCTGCCACAAAGTCTTGAAAGTGTTACATTCTTTTGCAAATGTCATCAGTCAGAATTGGGAGGCTGTTATTGTAATTTTTATTACAATATGTCAAAGTATGTTCCGGAATCCTGATATAATTTTTAATCATTGGATTTCTGCTGTCTCCAGACATCAGCATTCAGAGGAGGGGTAAAATTATTTTTATAGGATAAATTGCTATTGAGGAGGGTTTATCTATCATTTATCTACTGCTGAAATAGTAACATTTTGATATTGCCTGAATTTTACCCTGTTAAAAAAAATTCTATAATTGAGACCAAACTTTCATCACTGAACTTTAGGACCTTTGGCTTTTATCTTAGAAGTAGCAAAAGAAATACGAGATTAGACAACATGTATATTAGGTATATTTTCTCTGCTTGCTTTTAAGTTGTTGGGGTTTTTTTTGTACTTGATACGTAAACAAGGACTATTGGGTTGGAGAATCCTAGTGACATTTGAGAATAAATCCTATTTGCATATCATGTATATTTTACTAAGATTTCTCTCTAAAGTAGTCATCTCTTTTTTTCAACTTTCATACTGCTTCTTCCTCTTTTTTTTTTGTAGTTTTTTTCTTTGTYGTTTCCTCTGAAAAAGTGGTTTGAAATACTGCTTGTAAATAGTGGATAATTTAAGGCTATAGTGAGGTTGACTTAGGTCTTAAATTCAGTTTTACAGAAACTCATTTCCACAGTAAGATCAATACTYATAGTTCATTGAAAGTTTAAAAATCCCTTGGGAAAAATTGTTTTGTTTGGCTCTGAATATTCCTGTTCAGAATTTATATCCTCATACAGGCACCTAAACTCCAGCGAATACTTGACTCAGATGTTTGGCTTTGTCTGACATGTAACTTGGAGTTGATGGTAAATAACAGGGGCACTATCTCTCTACACTGTAAACAAAGTCAAATGAAGAGAAGGTCCTTATAATTTGGAATAGTTTTTTGTCTGGTGAAAAATTTATTAGCAACACGTACAGGCCATTTAGAGCAAAATCCTGTGACGTCTACTGCCTTACTGAATACCAGATTCCTCTTAAAAATACAGTTTAGGAGGACTGTTTCCTTTCAAGGAAGAGAATCCTGAGACCATGAAGGAAGTAGATGAAGAAATGCATAATATCAGGTGATGAGAGACTTCCTGAGCAGAATAGTCACAGACCTTAGTATTTTTTATTAAGGACTTTTTGGCAAATTTTGGTGGAGCAGTGCTGCAGGTCTCCACACCTGCACAGGCCTCAGGAGATGGAGCTTTGGACCTGAAACTTGTGTTTCCTGCAGGGCTACTATGCAATGGTGCCTGGAAAGCTGCTTTGCTTTGAAGTACTCCAAATACAGCTATCACATACTCTGTTGAATCCTACTGTTTTTTCTCTACAAAGAAGATAAAAATTTCATATTAATAAAAATAAAAATAAAAGCATCATTTGACACTGCTGTTTATAAAAATCACCATGGTTTCATTGGACTGTGTGAATTACTGCACATTTCTGCTGCTTGTAACTCTAAAAGCCCTGGGAAAAAGAAATATCTGTAACATTCCYAGTTTCAAAACTTACCAAGGCTGCAGTCTGTTAGTCTGAGAACACAGCTGGGGTAACTGGTATTTGACATTCCCAGTGTGGTTCATGCTTCCTAAGGAAGACGAATACCAATGGAATTTAAGGTGGCCTTGGTTAAAGAAATCTCTCCAGAGGACTCTCTACAGAGGGAACAAAGGTAATTTGATGGGAGCCTTTATGATCCAGTACAAGGAAATGCTGCAAGCTTGCCAGCAGTGTGGAATTATATCCAACTTTTAGGTTTGATGAGGGCTGAGCTGGGAGTGCTAATGCGGTGCAATTGGCAGATGCTGTATTTACTAAACTGGAGCATTGCATAATCACAGCAGGAACAAGAAGAACCTATGAGTTTGCTTTCTATGGAGAAGTATGCAGAGAGGCCATGCAAAGTACACATGAGGATTGTTTTTGGTTGTGGCTTCTCACAAATGAGCATAAAACATTGCCCTAAAGTAATATCTGTGAGTGCTGGGTGCTGTGTCTCATCACGGCTTCCTCCGCTTTCTCCTCTTCTCTTTTTTTTCATCCAACCAATAAACTTAACTTCAGTTAGCACTCCTTGCAGTCAACATTAAGCAATCAGTTGTGCTAAATGCTTGGGTTTGAGAGAGCTTGTGTAACCTGTTCATGTCCCTCCACCAAAGGGGCAGCATGTTAGAGTGTGTTTCTGGGCTGGATTTGACCCAACCTTCTGAAACAGGCAAATAGAGCAGGTTCTGAGGCCAGATCCAGGGTCAGGCATGGTGCTTGAGTTGAACACACAGTTTCAAAAGTAGCATCTWGATGGGATGATCCATCAAGAGAAATGTAAGGATTGATAGAAAGGTAGGTACAAGACATCACAAGAATGATACCTGTGCTCTACTCAACCATTATAAGATTCCCAAGAGTTATATTTTCTTCAGTTTCAAGCACTGCACTTTGAGAAATATAAGGACTAATTGGGGACTGTCATGTGAAGAAAAAAGGAAAGAACACTGCTATAGAGAATAAAACTAAGAGATGACATGGTAGCAATCTCAAGGTGTGTAAAAGGCTTCCATAGAGGAGGAACTTGTCTTCAGCAGCAACTAATGACTGAAATTGCAGTAAAGCAGATTCCTATGATAAGGCTAGAGGAACAGATTATCTATGAGTATTCTTCATCACTGAAATGGGTTAGATAAACATATGTCCAAAATGTCATTCCATCAAAAAAGGCAGCTGTTCCTGCCTTGGAGCAAATAGCTGGACAATGTGACCTTTCTAGGTGTCAGTCAGCTATCTGGAATCATTCTRTGTGGATAGCTTTAAGTACACAGGGGCTCGCCTTGAACTCTGCAGCTAGATAAAATACAAGCATGAATTCCAGTGCTCCCTTRGCTTGAGGCCTCTGTCATTTCCTATGATATACATGGCTTTAATGTGATTCTAACATATACTTTCTGTGGCTGTAGACAAGTTAAGGACATTTAAAATTCTGCTGTAGTTAGTGTTCTTATGTCATGAAATAAAGCTTTTAAAATCAGTTTTTGTTCTTACTTTTTTAGAACTTTTTAATATGAAACACTGTCTAGGTTCCATTATAAGTAGATATTTTTTTTTTTTAAGATATTCTCATGGTGACTTTTTTGGTCTTTAGGCAGAATCACTTATCTCATGCCATTTCAGTCAGTGAACAATCCTTGATATGAATAGGAAGAGTTCCACAAAGGGAATATATAAACCTTTCCATTTAACCTTTCTCTGGAAGTATTTCAAATATATATTGTGTCAGAGTTGATGCTAGGATCTCCATTTCTTTGCTTTACAGATGTAATTGAACTGTGTCAAAGRGCTGCTTATGTTTCAGGGATGCAATGCCATTTATAGTATTTACTGCAGGTTTCCTTAACTGATGTCATAGGGCATATTCTCTTGGAAGTTTCAGCTGCATTTAGTAGCAGAATAGGATGCAGTGGTTGCCCAGTAATAAGCACTTAGARGTATATTTAATTTTTTCTTCTATTTATGCATTACCCTTTTTTTCCTCCTTTAGTTGTAATTTACAAACTGCATCTCTGCTGAATAATTGCATCTTTTCTTCTCTCAGGAGTTGCTGCTAGGCTAGTTGTAAAAGACAAGTATCATCCACTTTAAATTCAGTGTTTTCTGAAGGGTTAAGGTTTGTTCATCACTATGCAGATTCTTCTTTTATGAGTCAGCAGCTGAACCAAAAATCCATTGGAAAACGTAGTAGGCCTCCATAGAGAACTGGGAGCTGGCATGAGTCTTTCTTGTGGTAGTTGCTCCATGCTATTCTCCAGCTGCATGTTTCTGCTTTCCTGTGTGGGTTAAAAGGACTCTCCATTTGAATTTGCAGTGTGCATCTGCAATTCAGCCTCAACCCCCTGGGATAGAAACCCAAAGCTCTCTGTAAGTTGAAATTGGAAAATTATGTTAAAGTTGGCGTCCTCTTGTCAAGTATTTCACTAGTAAGTGACAAAACAAGTAGTTGTTAGATTGTTGTTTTGATGATGATAAAATATCTCATTTCACATTTTGCATTTGGACCTTTAACTTAGAATTTTTGTATTATATATAAACACAATTAAAAAGCACTTTGATTCGAAGTTTATGTGTTTGTGTATTTACATGTTTTAATTTAATTTCCTACAGCAAGCATTGACTATTCACTTTTAATCTGAATAAGATCAAAATTTGGATGAGGGTGGGAAATTAACTTTTCAGTCATCTCTAATTGAGACTTATTGCTGTTGAGAATTTATCTATGTAAGCCCTGTAAGAGCAGGCCATTTTATCTTGTAAAAAAACTTACTTTTATTTGATKACAGGAAAGGTGAGAATGGCTGAAAAGGACAGTTGTCTTGATCATCCAGCTAGGGTTTGGAGGTTTTGGTTTTTTAACTTTATCATATATTTCTCATTCAGGTTGCTTCTTGGTTAATAAGATATACATGAGGCAACAAAATTAAAAGAGCATGTTTTTTAGATTGCAGCTGCTGTAAAGATAATAGCTTTATGTTTTACTTGCAGTGAAGGTATTTATGGACTAGAAGTTTAGCATTTGGTGTATTGCAGAAACCTGACCTCAATACCAACACAATTTATTACTGATTCCTATTTAAAGTTATATATACACTGATCTAAATTGTAGTCTCAAATAAAATGGTTAACATGAATCACCATTATAGATTGTCATCAATTCTGGTTTCCATTTACTTTTTATTACGTCTGTTATTCATGTTCTTTTTAAAAAAATTTTTAGGGATTAAGAATCTGTAATACAATGCTATTTAGTTTATGATACAAACTCTACAAGACTTAATAACTGAAATGTACAGTTGTATACTGTAGAAGTACACAGCTTTTCATGTTTACATTCAGCCACAGAAACCCAAAGAGTTCTTTCCCTATCAAATATCACGCTAAGCAATAATATAATTGTTTTCAGTTTTGTTAATGTTAATGAATTTATCCTTCCCAAACCTTTCCTGTAAGCTATTTGAGACATTTCTATCTTTCCAATGCACAAATGATACAATAACAGCAGTAAGTTGTCCTAAGAATTTCTTACCAAGCCAGCATAGCTAAGAAGGGATTACTTAGGTCAGCAAGTATTTCCTTGAGAGGGGAAGCAGTTGTGTTGTGAGTCTGTTCCACATGCYCCCATGCACCACGGGCCATCAGTAATGTGCTTCACTTTAACAACCTTTGGGCATGTGGTAAAATTGCAGCAGAACCMAGTATAATGTGCCACAGCATGTAATGAGGTCATTGAGTTTGAGTTACTACAGTAGCAAAAAAACAAAAAAAATTTCTAGCATGCTTTGTTTGAAGGCTTGTTGGTCTTTATCTGGTTTTGCTTAGCCTGTTTTTTTTCCACTTATTTTTTTTTACTTAATATACTTGGCTCTTTTAGCTCCTGGTTTTTTGGGTTTTTTTCAGGTACAATTAGATGGACAGTAATTGCAGAGTTGGTAACACTGGTTTTGATTCAATTTGGAGTCATTTTCTAGAATAACATTAATGACCTGCAGAATTACTCTTCTTAGAGAAAACTTGTCAATTTGAATGCAGGAAAGATGCTACCGCTGTCTTTTATCAGCCTCTTGAGCTCACCCCATACACCCTAAAGCACCCTGAAAAAGTGTTCAAAAGGAGGAGGGATTATGCTCCACCTCAGCTTAGATGCCTGAGGATTGGCAGTTCTGCCATTTCATGTTGTGTTGTACTTCAAGCTTGGATCTAGCTTGTGTTCTTGATTTTGTTTAGGTGCTCTGATGTTGAACCTCTGACTTTAGATTCCCATCACTTGTCAGCTTCTCCACTGCTGTTTTCAGACCATACTTGTCTGAAAATCAATCAGCTTGCTTGATTGTTCCCAGTATCATAGATATGTGTTTTATATTCATAGTTTTCTTATTCTTGGAAGACTTTGTAAAAGTCAGGTAATATCCTAGTTTTATGAGTAAGAAGGTGGTTTTAAAAAGTGACAGCTTTGCCAGAATTAAAGATTCCTTGTTTGTGTATCGAAGTATGAGTTGAATTTTTCTGCAACAGCAGATCTTTTGAGTTTCCCCTTGTTTCTTCAAACTCAGGGGTGTAGTTTCTCTCTGCATTCTTATCCTTCAATTCCCTAATCTCAGATTTTAAATCCCAGTCAGACCTCTGATCAAGTAACCTGTCTGTCTGGAAAAAAATCCAGATTAGAGTTGACTGAAGGTTCTGATTAGTGCAGAGACCACAAGGCTTAGTCTTGTACTGCTGCAGATTTTGCCATTTCTGATACTCCTTCTTCACTCAGGTTTGCATCAGGAGAGGAGTTTTTCTCTCAACTGTTTACTTAACACATCCTAAACTGCAGCATTTTATAGTCTAGTGTGATAAGTTCTTTTCCTAAACACAAGCATGTCTGAAGGATAGACAAATAGAGAAATACTGGGTCAGATTTCTGCCTGTTGGCGCTTTGACAACTTGAAAAGACTGTGTCCAAATCTTTTTGGTTTTGTCATTGAGTTCTTGGAGAGAAGAGAACGATGGTGTTCCACAAACTGTAAAATTATTTTTCCTGTAATTAAACTTTAAAAATAAGAATCCAGATTCAGAAATTGCTAGTCAGAAGAAAGAATTCCAAAGCACTCGGGTTAAAACCCTGCTGCCCAGAATGCTTTGATTGCTCAAAAAGTTTATCATCCTAAAAAAACAATCATTGCAAGATGTAAATTATTATTTTGCTTGATAAATATGACAGCAGCCTTTACTGGGACTGTATCTTCATGACCTTTTAAGGAAAAAGATTATTGGCAAATGATCTATAACACATGTATGTATACACCATCCATGTATAATGCCATACCTCTGATGCTATAAATCATGCTGAAGTTTCCTGTAGAGTGAGTAACTTGCTGAAAACAGAACTGATAGATCAGCAGACTGGTGCTTTTCATTGTGTGCTGTTTTATYATTGATGATGGGTTTTGTTTGTTCTGCAGAAATAGCGATAAGTTTAAAAAGCTGTATTTTAAAAAGCTGTTATTCTTATTTTGCAAAGTAAATGTGTTTCCCCCTCCCACCTAAGTTTCGAAAGAAATTTAAATCATTTAGGTAATAGATCCAATAGAGCCATCAGTTAGGGGAAAACCACAACAAAACAAGAGAAGAAAGCAATAAGAACAATAAAACCAAAAAGGTGGGGGGAGGGGTGGGGGGGGGGGACAGCAGGAATGAGGGGAGGAAGGGGGAGGAGAAACAACCCACCAGAAAAATAACAAACCAAACCTCAAATGGATTGCGCACTTTGGAGCAGTTGGAGTTGCATATCTAGGCTTTAGCTGTGGAAAACTTCCCTTATTTAGAACTGTGCTTATATGCTTGCTCAACAGTATCATTCTATACAAATGGTGTCCTACAGATGAGTGGACCGAAAAAGATGTAGATGTTTAAGATTTTTATCTGATCTTGGACTTTGGAATGTAGCTGACCCAGAAGTCCCAGTACATTTGCAACAGAGACAATAATTTTTGCAGCCTTGTTGCAGATCCTGAAATGGTTTGCAGGGAAAAGGGTCTTTCAGCAGGCAGAAAAGACTGACCTCCCTGTGTAGTTGTAGTAGATAACTGCAGTGAGTAATCTCTTCTAATGCATGTTGCTTTAAGAGCTGGACACTGGGATTTTTTTTTTCCTAATGTGATGTGGAAGACACATTTAGGAGATGCACAAACTAAATATTCACTTAGATTTTATGATCTCTCTCCAAGGGACTGAAATGTGGCCTGAGCTTGAAAAGCAATATGCACACATGGCTCACATCAAATTTAAGTATAAACACTTATTCCATGCTGCTTCTTGAATGCAAATTTATGGTTTATTGTTCTGCTTTTTTACACAAAAACATTGCTGTTAGCTTCAAGGGATGACCCAGAGACATTAGTGAATCACATTTTTATCCCTAAGCATGTATAGATAATAAACTGAAGGTGAAGTTTTCAGAATAGGAAGTTATATCCAGCTTTATCTTCAGAAGTTTTCTCTAGTTAGAGCACGTTGTAAAATAAAATTAGCCCTTTCAGCTTTAGCTTTGACCTTCCCATGCCTGTATTTGAATTTCATTATTTTATCCTATTCTGCTGTTTTATGGCACAGCCTAGTGGGGGTACATACCAAGCCAGCATTCCTAGTGAAACATAAAAACTCTGTGGCCAGACAGATTGTCCAGTGTTTGGTTATATTTTCTGCTGTCATAATTATTTTTATGGATCATCATAAGTCCACTGTAGTTTTAACCTCACCTGTCTACCTGAGAGTCTGAGACAGATGCTAGTACAGTTGTAGAGCCAGCCAGTTGTCCCTCTCCTTCCAATGATCTTTTGTTTGGAGATCTAAGGAAATTTTTAAGTAGAATTCAAATACATTTTGAGGTTTGCCATAAAGCAGGAGAAGGCAAAGAGAAAAAAGATGTAAAACATTTAAATTCAATATAAAAAGAAAAATAGTTGCTACCCTTGCAAGCTTCAATGTGGCACAGAACTTGAAAATGTGACTGAAGCGTGTACTTGAAGAGAAGTGCATATATAAAGCCTTCACCAAATAACTTGTGCTAGAACATGCTGGTAGGTGTTGCTAAAATGTTTATAGGGCCTTTTATATKTAGAATTTAATTTAGGGAAAAAGAAATAGGTTATATTCTACCCTTACATGCTTCAACACAGCCACAGTTTACTCCTAAAAGAGCAGCTTGAGCCAATTTGAAATGAGTCTTCAGCCCACAAAGCCTTGCCTCTAATTCTGTAGTGTGCACAGCAGTGCTCAGTGCGTGTGATGTGTTGCAGTGTGGGATTYTGGTCACAGGACAGCTTGATGCCACTTTCCCACAGGCAGCAAGCATGGCTTCTGTGCTCCCAGGAAGAGAATGAAAGAATGGGGGGATTTTTTACCTCGTTACTGAAAAGCTACTCTATACCTCARAGTTGTTCATTATACTCTTTGAAGGCATTTGGGATTTGGAGGCTGAAAGGTTCTGGATGCCTGTTTCTTTGTTGATGCTTTTATTTGTATTATTTATTTACAATACATGATAATTTAGTTTRCTTATATCTAAGGGTGAAGGAAGTGCATTTGGTTTTAGAGTGCTTTAGACTCTTGAAATGGGAAAAAGAGAAGCAAGAAGAGAAGTCCATGAGTTGACTGTGAGAGCTATAAGACTATTTGCTGGGCAGGAATGAAAGACCTGATTCAATTCTCTCTATACGTTTTTGCAGCTGTATTAATTCTGTGGGGCTATTCAGCCTGGAAGTCTAGGGAGAGAGATCAAAACATCCATGTGAATTAAAAAAATAGGTTACTTTGAGGACAAATATTCTACTTCTGTAATTTAAATCTGTAGGGAGCCAGAGAGTGAAGATAGGAAAAGATATATTCAGAAGCTCTGTAGAGCTCTATAGAGAAGCTGTGTCCATTTAGAGGAAAACGCTGCATTTGCTATTCGAATTTGGTTTCTTTTTCAGTATTAAAAAGTAATTAATAAGAAAATAAAATTTTTAAAAAAGGTACCTTCTCTGATTCTGTTCTCCTGAAAATCACAGAAAGGAAGAAGGAGGTGTCTGTTGCACAGTTTTAGGAATGTTACTAACTTCTAAATTATATAGGACAGGTAAACTAGGAAGGAAAGCTTCCCAACTTTTATCTCCCTGCCAGGTGATTGCTATTATCAATGGCTGCCTTGTAAAAAAAATATATGAGGAATGAAAAGACTTTTTGTCTGGGTTTGCTGGGCTATGCTTCTAGGCATTCAGGAGCTTCCTTTTTCATCACAGGACACCTGTTTCAGCCAGGCATCGCAGGATGGGGGGAGCAAAGGCCAGGAAGGCAGAGTGAGACCCTTCTGGTCTGTGGCATTTCTTCAAAGCTCCAGTTGTTTCCATGTTCAGTAAACATTTTTTTTCTGATGGGAAATGAGGGAAAAAATTAAATAATAGTGATAAAGAAAACTACAGGCTGTTTGCTTGGCCCTATGGTCATTTCCTGTATCCTTCCAGCTGTACTGTGGCAATAGTGGTTTAGCTTGTAACTTGACAGAGTAGCCTCTGACCATCCTTGAGGCAGTAAATCCCAGCAGAAAGCACTAAGTTATAACCCAAAATAATGTTTCATTAAACATGGCATGCTGAATTTAGAACATGTTCTGCTCTCCTTGCACATCCCTCTGCAGTTGTGGGCTGTATTTCCTTAACTTGTTAACTGACATGGTAGATCACTTACCTTTGTTTGCTGAGGCAAATTGCTCCGGTCTTCAACATTCCCAGGAATCCTAAAACATGTTTCGGATCAGAGGTTCCCATCTCCCTCAAGCTGCTCTTTTTACCAGCAACAAGGCATCTCTGCTCTCACTCACTTTGGGATTTTGATACSCACCTTCCAAGGGAAGTTCATTGACCTATACCTATTCCTGCTGTTTATATTCATCCAGCCAGCTGGCATCTGATGGCCATCCATTCTACATACTCAATGAAAACTTCCATGTGCATTTCCTGGTTCAAAAGCATGATGTGTGCTTTTTCTCCCTCTCATCTCTTTTGGTATTTATGCTGTAATATATTTTACTTACCATTTATGGATTTAAAGTGGATGGATTTGAATTTTGAAACAACTGTTTATAATGTTTTCCATAGGATTCATCACCACCTTTTTTTTTTGAAGACTGATGAATTTAGTGATAAAACTGCCACATCTAATATGTGTTATTATTTCTTTTCATTTTACCAAAGGAGCACCTGAATATTGAATGACTTGCCAAGATCACACACAACAAATTTAGTGTAGAAACAAGAAAAAAATCCCACAGTTTTAGTTTGTGTTTTCATGTTTAACCTTCAAAGCAGACACCAAATGCTTTGTAATGATGGAACTACGAACTCAAAATTGAATATACAAAAGCTACTCACTAAAACACAAGCCAATARCATGTTTACAGTTTCTGTCAGAACTCCACCATCCGCCAAGAGCTCTTGAACTTCCATTTAAATATTTGGCAGTCCAAGATTGGTTTTTTACTCTCCCTGTTGCTGCAAGATGGCATTCAAGCTTACTGCTGAGTAGAGCTGCAGTCTCTTAAATTAGGGAATCTGTTTTGCTTCCATGAGAATTCTAACATATGCTTTAAAGGAAAAAAAAACCCAAACAAATCAACTACAAAATCAAAAACCACACAAAAAAATCCACAAAAAACAATTTCACCAAAAAAAAGCCTTCCACTCTGGCTGAAGTTATTAATTTATTTATGGATTTTATTTACTTGCCATTTTAGATTTTTAAACAATTTTCTGCAATTCTTTTCTCCTTTTTTCCTCTTTTGACTTTTTAATTTTTCTTTTAATGCTGTGAGCAAGAAGTAGAAGTGAAAGTTATATGAGGCCAAAGGAACAGGCAGAGACCCCCAGTGTCCTGGAGTAAAGGTTTGGCAGGGAAGTGGAGGCCTGGAAGGGTCTAGGTTTACATTCAGCATCTCTTACATCATTTTGAAGAATATAATGAGGGTCCTACAAATCTTAGAAGAAAAGCAATCTGGAGAAATGCCATAGCCCTGGGATAGTTACATATACCAAGGCCTTTTTTCAAATGCTGCCTTCAGATGTTTCTGTTCAGTAAGAGCATGAGGTCCTTTGCCTCAGCATGCAAAGGGAAAAGACAAATCATGTGACTCCCTAATATTTCTTCTGCCTACATATAAAACATACCTGGTCTTTCTCTAAATTACACTACATAGTCACAGGCAGCAAAAATGACTTAATATGGTAACTGAGCTTGGTTTTGGGACCTACCAGCAGCAGAGGTACTCCAAAATTTAAACTTCGATATTAGAAAAGTCCCATATTCTTTAGGATGTGGAATCCAGCACAAAGATTTTTGAGATTCTTTCCTTGATGGAAAGATTTTAGAGGGTGTAGTTTAGAAATAGAATCACAGAATCCTTCATCACCTCATTTTACCTTGAAAATGATATACCAAGTCACCAAAGAGCTGTTCCCAAATAAATAATGGCCAAGAAAAGGCAGCCAAATGTGACCTGTTAATTTTCTTCTGCAATAAATGCATCTGAGCATTTAATCTAATATAAAGACCTCTTGTGATATAGAATTAATGACCTGCATGATTTATTTTTTAAGGTCTGCTATAAATTAGATGCATCAGTTGGATGTGTTTGGGTTTTTTTCTAAAGAACCATTATCTGGTTTGGGAGTTTAATAAAGCCATTGAGTTTAATTTTTGTCTCATTTCTGAAAGATATACAATTGCGCTAATAATTAGAGCAGATTTCTAGGAAAAAAATTTGTTAAAAGTTTTCTAATCCTTTACATAATAACTTCCATGAGACATGTGCTCCATTTAGCTTGGGATGTCTGGTTTTACAACAACCACAATACATTTGGAATGCTCTCCACAAAACTGAAAATACRAAACTTTAATGAATAAGATGAATATAGCTTACAGTTATGCCATGCAGCTCTGCAATTGTTACTGTACAGTTCCCTAAGTGCTTAATCTTGGGCATTTACCACTGATGTCAGTGGGAACTAAGTGCCCAAAATCTCCTTAAGCACTTCTGGATGTGTGGTATGCAAGATTATATTTTGCATTTAGTTTATTTTTGCATGCATTTATTTTCTATTCAATTTCAAAATAATGCCAGGTAACGTGAGAGTTTTGCAGCTTAGCAAGCAATTCACTTGGGAGCAAGTTGAATTTCAGCCATTTAGTCTTTGAAATCAAAATACTAAAGATAATAGTCAGTCTTGGGACCAATAGTTTCTGATCAGCAGTCTGCTGTACTCAACAGGACTTTTGAATATGTGTTTCTTGAAGAACATTTCCCATTGGTTCCTGAAGAGCTCAGCTCTGCTGGTCTGGGAAGCACAGAGCTCTATGTACAAGAGGTTGCCAGGTCTTATGGTGCATTTCAGCTGCTAAATAATTTTTAAAGAAATGTAAACTGTCCCAGCTCTGTAGGAAGGATGCAAAATAAATTAGAAATATTTAGAAGGAGCTGTGGGACATTGTGAATTTACATATTGAAAATACTWGTGAACCCATTTTGACATTCTGTGTGTAACCTCTTGTAAAAATGGAAAGATAGGAGGGTGTTTGTAGGTACTTGTATCACAGAATCACAGAATATTCTGAGTTGCAAGGGGCCCACAGGGATCACCAAGTCCAGCTCTTAAGTGAACGGCCCATACAGGGGTTGAATCCACAGCCTTGGCATTGTTATCACCAGGCTCTGATCAACTGAGCTATATATGCATATGTGTAAATATTGTCATGTTTAAATAAAAGGCTGCACATCAGTTATACGGTAAATTTTCTTTGTTTTCATTCTTTATTTGTGTATTCCTACATTGAATTTCACAGTCTTTATAATAAGGATATTACTTTGAATATTTGGTGTGCTTACTTCCCAGAGGTACCATTCCTTTTACTCTTCTCAGAGCATATTCCACTCCAAATTTTGCTTTCATTTATTGATAGAATGTCATTTACTAAGGAAATACAATCTTCTTTATCCTATTTGAATTACTGTTTTCAGTATTTTGTCATCTTTTTAATATTCAGTACTAATCAAAATCATAATTCAATAAACTGCAAAGAGCATCTAGTAATTATCTTTTCTCAGTGTTTCCTTTTACTTTTCCACTTTTGATTTCTATTAGTAACTCATACMGTTTCTAACAGTACCTCATAGGGCATTCAAATAAAGTGACTACCTAAAGACATCAGGATTCTTCTGKTTTTTGCTAGTCTTTATACAAGCAACTTCCCATGTTGATGATCATTGTGCACAGCTATATCTATGGATATTAGTCTAAATTTGCTTTATTTGCTCTGGCAAAAATCCTAGTGGCTTCAGTAGTAATTTATTTGCCTGTTAAGGTTTCACCTGTCCCTGATGGAGAAGCCTGGAGTCCCAAGGGGAAGAAGGCAGGTGAAGCTCACAGAACTCTCCAGCCTGGGAGGATGGTGAGCCTGCTCACCCAGTGAGTGACAGCTCTTGGAGTGTGGGTGACTTCTTCTCCCTGAGTCTGTGGCACAATGAAGTGGGGCCTTCCAAGGCTGTTAAACCTGGGGGCTAAAACTCACGTTGAAACAAAAGCCAAATCATGTGGTATCAATACTGTAGTAGGTATTTACTGCTTCAAAACTCTCCATGGGCTACAGGATCAAATTTCAAGGGGGAAAATCCCCTACTTGCTTATACATCTAATTAGTTTCTCTGTAGCAGGTGGATACTTTTTGTGTTTGGCATGAGTTATATGCTTATCATATAAAAGAAAATAGAGGAATAAGCTTAAATTGAAACAAGATGATTGGGGTTTACTACTCTTAAAATACTGTTCTTTCATTTGGGGAAGCAGGAACTGAAGAGATTGGGAAAGCCTAATGACTTTTCATATATAGACCTCATTGGCAGATGTGCCTATGTAATTTCCTGCTCTTGAGAGTTTTATGACCTCTTCAGCCCTGAGTTGCTGTCTTTTACTGCAGCCCTCCATCTGCTGAAGAGAATGAATCTTGCAAGAAATAGTTGTAAGAAGAGATGGAGCTTTGTTGCTCTCCCTTAGCAAACTATTACTGGCTTCCTCAGGATTCTTCATTAGGACACCTGAAGTGATACATTTTTTAAGAGGGTTTAATTATAGGTCTAGTGAAATGTGAATAAAGAATGAACTCAGCAGGCCAACAGATGTTGAAGCAAATTATACAAAGTGTTGTTGAAAGAGGAGCCTTTGAAAACATACATACTCAAAGATCTATTGTAATTTATCCAACATTTAGAGCAGAGAAATTCCCTATTGTTTTTACCTCATAATGATAATAGAAATCAAAAAAATTCTCAACTGAATATCAGTCCAGGCTCAATCTGTATTTTAATAAGTGGGTTGCTTGTTTTGCAGATGGTTTTGTAAGAAACATGTTTTGTTGTTTTTTGTTTTTTGTTTTGTTTTTAAAGATGACTGAATCATGAAAATATATTCCTTCTAGGGAAGAAAAAGAAGCTTTTACCTTTTTATCTTTTGATTTTCAGTGTTTCTTCCTAGCAAAAAAAAAAAACCTTTTTTTTTTTAATTGAAAGTACATGACATTTTGCCATGTATTTAATTTGTCAAAATGAGAAAAACAGTGATGCAGGCAATTATACCCACACTTTAGACATTTTGAAAGAATTATTTTAAAATTTCAGTTACATACTGACAGTGATTTTTCCTTTTTTTTTAATACCTAGGTGACTTTAAAAAGGGAAGATAATTTCTTTACTGTTTAGTGAAAAGAGATTGTGGTAGATCTTCTTTTACTTTTCTTCCCGAAGGCATTTGTTATGTATCCCATAGAAATTGTTAGTTCAAATAGGGAAAATGGTTACTAACAGAAGAACTGTAATGGACATGGCAAGGCTCTGTGAAGAAGACAGGAGAAGCAGCTTCTCTCCAAGCAATACAGAGATTCTCCTAAATTGGCTTTGGTCTTTTTAGTATTTAGATAATAAAATTGTCATTTAAATGGGAGTATGCTAGTAAATTCTGCTCTTGTGCTGATGATTCTTTTTAATCTGTGTCAGAGGAGGACTAGTAATTTCTATAAAAAAATAATAAGGAGATGGCAAATTATGAAAAAGGCATGAACTATAACATAGTCAAAATTCTCACATTTGTTGATCAAAACTGAAAAAAAAGCCTTTATCATCTGCCTCCTTACTGGAAAAAAGACTGGACCACAAAAATGCATGATACATGTGGAAAAAGTAGCTGTGCTACTAAAAGACATGAGAACCATCTTTTTCAGCAGTGGGAAAGTACACTGATTTAACTGAGCATAAAATATTTCAGATAGTTCTGGTCATTCATTTGCTGTAAAAAGTCATTCAAATTGCAAAAGGTGCAGAGGAAGCCTAATTGGGATGAATAGGACAAACAAATCTCTGTGAGGTAGGATAGATTTCTTTAGTCTCACAAAATAAAGTCTGGAAGAAGTTGTAATACCTTTCTGTAAATATATTTCAGGAGAAAAAAACAGAGAAGAGAAGATATTTGAGGTAAAGATCAAATAGACATATATTGACCATGAATAAATTTATGCAAATACAAAGATCTATAACCAGTAGAGAAGGAGTGTTCTGAATGTGGTTCCCTTTCAAAGTCAAAGAGATTTCTAATGAGTGCACACCTAAATTTTATGGAATATTATATAGGGGATACACATCTGCAGGGTACTGGTGTCCTAAATCTTGGTGTTATTGCTGCATAACTTCACCTGCTCCTTTTGAGTCCTGTGGTGCAGTACTGCAGAGGAAAGTGTTTTGTCCATCTTGGGAGGTAATAAATGAGTCCTTCAGCGCTGCTCAGTCAATCTTCCGCAGATAACCACCTTCAGGAGCAGTACGAGGGAAGGGTGTTGCCCAAAGTCTGTGATTGGAGATGTAAGAGAAGTAGACATGTTCACAGGCAATCCACTTTTTTTTGCATGTTCTGGCCTTGCAATTTCCTTTTTGCTGTAACCTGATAAGACACTTAAATTGTGTGTGGTAGACTCTAAAACAAGTGCCACAGATTCTGCTGCCTGGAGAGCATCCCAGTGGGCCTTTGTCCAGGAGACTTGGCTTGCAGTTTCACCGACAGTGCTGTCTGTGGTCATGGGTTATATCATAACTTTGCTGTTTCTGCTCCAGATCTCCCAGAGAGAGTGGTTTCTTAGCATCACAGTTGTGTGTCTAACCTGCTGGCTTCTGCTCAGCCTTTGTGGCATGATTGTTTGTCTACAGATTTCACTCAAGGTTTTCCCATTATGTTATTATGATAGGTGCTTACATAACTCTGCTGTACTGCTTTGCAGTCTGTCCAAACCCTGCAGCATGAATATCAAGAGGGTGACTGGTCATTGGGTTTTAAAACCACTGTGTCCCCTGTGTAGTGGAGGATTGAAAATGAGGTATCACAGTGCTGTGTTTGAGTCTTTCAAGCAGTCCTCTGAAGGGATATAGGTGTGCCGCACACATCAGAAAACCTGTTCCCTAAACCTGTAATTAATTTGTGCTCAAGTACCATGTTTAGATTTTGTTGGCTCCGGGAGATGATGTAATTTCAGTTGTGAGACTAATGCAAAGTGTCATGGCAAAGTTGGTGTGATAACAAATAGTAAAATTTTATCATTATTTATTAGTCTTTTAACTAGAAAAAAGCACCTTAAAGGTAATCCAGGGGGTACGGGACAGGGACATCACATCTGTGTGTCCCAGCACCCACTAACAGGAGAAGAAGAACCACCTTTGAAAGGACAAATGAGCACTGCTCTGACATTTGAACTTGGGAAACACAGTGAGAGGATTCTAGCACCTTACTCTGTGCCATTCCTCCCTTTTCTGAAATGTCATTTAAGCAAAAGAAAGCAGAAAGACTCCAAATGAGGTTCAGTAGCAAAAAGAATCTTGAAAAAGTGGTGGAATTGGTGGCCCAAGTTGTTGCTTCAGAGAGACCGAGAAAGTTAGCTGGTCAGTCTGACAAAGTAACTGTAACTGGAGATGCTGGGAGTGTGCTTTCTTGCTTTGTCTTCTTGGAGCTTATTTCAGTCTTATGAAATCTGTTTACAGAAGACAAAGAGCACTAAACACCTMTTCCATAGTCCAGTGTCTCAGTGTATTTCTTTAGATTATCCAAGGGATAACACAGCTGTACAGGCTAATTTAAAAACTGGAAGACAGATTTAGGAATATATGTATGGCATCATCAAACTAACTCAAATGTCTGTGGTGGTGGGCAGCTAAGTAAAAGAGTGTCCACTCCTAAGGTTCACTGGGAGTTTGCGGCTTCAGTGTTCTGTTGTTAAAACCTGAGTATACATGTATCTTACAAAAAATCTGACTTAAAGACTTCAAGTAATGAAGACTACAACATATAATTTCATCCTACAGTTTTAAGATAGTGGCCAAACCAATTTTCAGGACTTTCACTTTCAATCTGAGTTCTTTCTAGTRTTGTCTTTGTAAAAGAGCCTAACAAAAAACCTATTTGTGTGCTTGGTCTCCAACAGATCTTACAACAGCGTTTCTTTCTTTATGGCTCTTGTCTTCGATGGCGGTAACAGTTTTTCATACACTTGCATGATTTCTATGGCAAGGAAACTTCCAGCCCGCTTTGAATCACAGAGGGTGTGAAATCACAGTTGTGTTGTTTGAGCTCTAGGATTCACAGAAACTGTTATTTATGTTGCCTGTGTTTCTCCACACACAAATAAAGACGTATGTCCAAAGAGTTTAGCAAGAAAGAGAAGGATGGCTAAGGGAGCTTTTTACCCTGACTCATCAGTACCAATTGAACACATTTCTGCATCATGTGAAGAGAAACTGTTAAGAGCTTCTCTGCCCTTAGCACTCCCAGAAAAGGCAAGATTGCTGCAGTTGTTTTAAATGCAATTGTGGTGTAGGAATTGATTTTTGGTAGTGTCTCATTAGTATAAATAAAATTTCTTTATTACATATAAAAAAAGTCAGGTAATGGGAACACCTGAGAGACAACCAAAATTTCCATTCTTTGTAAGTTTGCTATTGAATTCTTTTTTTTGCTTCTGACTTGGTCTTCTTCAGTGGTTCACTGAAGCACTGATTAGATGTACAGTATCATATCCCATGTAACTATTAGCATCCAAGCACTGATTATAGGGCAGCAGATGTCACAAAAAACCATTATGGTAATAAGGACATGCATTTAGCAGYCAAGTTTTGCTATGGCTGGAAACGTCCTCTTTGTGAGGAGCAAGTGCTGCAGTGTTTTGCCTTGCATTRATTTAATGTACTCTTCAAAGTGATYTTCATCAGTAATTGGAGAAGATAGGAATGTAAMCTTTTAGATTTCCTTTGGTGATGTTGGAATATATATCTCTTACTCCAGTGTAAAGATTGAGTAAGCAATAAATTCACTCTGGTGCAGTGTTCAGGCTTTTTCAATGCAGATGATAACAGCCTTGTGTCCCTGCCTTCATGAACCAAGCTTTACCATGCAACTGACTCCAAAATTAAAGGCCACAAGGCTCAAGAAATCATGAGATTTGTTAAGAAATAATAATACTGCCATTCTTTATTTGCTTATATAATTTCTAAGTTGTCCAGACTAATTTCTTTTCTCCCTGAGAAGCCACARTAAAAGCCACAATCTTTATTCAGTGGCAGGAGTTCTGTAATTGGTCTTTTAAAAAATGAAGTATGTGGGARCTAATGGCACTTATCTGTGAGTGCCCAGTAGTATATTAAACCTATTTAATTTCTTGCCATTGTTTGGCCTCCTTTGCTCTCTGGGTCTTGGGTACTTTGAATGGTTTGTATTACTTCCTTCTTTTAAGGTCTCTCCACAGACTTGTTAGCTCATAAATTAGACTGTGCCAGTTTATGTGCTATACCCTAGGCTGATAATTCTTTCTCCAACCCTTCCTTGCTGGTGCTTCACCTTGCTGCAGAGGGAGCTGGTTTTTTCCCTGTATGGTGTATGGTGTGCATTSTGTAGAGCTTGGAACTGAAGAATGGCTGAAATTTCTTTCCCTTAGGAAAAAAAATTGCATCAGCCCCTCTGGCTGCAGGACTTAGGATGATGGAATTTTCACAGGGTTGTCATCCAGTTTTGGTAAGTGCAGTAGTTATATGTAGCACTAACAAGTGCTGGAAACTCAGCTCTGTCCCTGCTGTCCTCTGACCACAACTTCAGAGCAGTGGTGACTAAGTTCTTTGGTGGTCGGGGAACTTCAAAGGTAAATAATAAGGTTAGCACACATTATTTGRTGCCATCTGGGAGAGGAGCACAGAGTGGGATCTGGTCCTCATATAAGGAGTATGAGGCTCTTCTAATAATTTGATTTATCACTGGATGTCCTTGAGAAATCGCTGCGTGGCTGAGAAGACTACAGATTTAATTTCAGTACTGACCTAGGAAAAAAACAGTTGTTCTGTTTTCTTCTCTCTCCAGTTCTGTGGTATCRCAGGATTTATTAAGTGAATTTTTAAATCAATAAGATCTGCTTTTTCCCCTTTATAACTTCTATAAAAATATTTCTTGCTTTTAGAGAGATCATTGCAATGTGTGAATTGTCAGGCTGRGACCTGCTTTGTCAGAGTGGCTTCCATTTAAATCTCCGTCGTTTTAGACCAGAGACTGGGGCTCTTCATACAGGATTGCTGTGACATCTATGGCCTTCCTACATGTCAAGTCCATCTTTTTCAGTGTTCCTTTTAGCAAATCTGCTTGAATGTGGTCTTGAAAACTGTGCTTGAGTTCTGAAAACTGTGGCTACTGAAAGGCTCTTAAAACACTGCTAAGGTATGTGAAATTTCTGAACAGTACTTTCAAAAGGGAACTAGGACTTTTTAAAATGTTTTGGTTTTTTCAGGTATATGGTTTATATAGCAAATTTCAATTTGCATGTGTACATATGTAAATATTCACCCATAATTTTCCCCAAAGATTTTTTTTAGGCATTTTATTTTCTTTCTCTTTCTTTATTTACATCTCACTGACTGTAACCTTTATGTGGCTGCATTGGATGTTCTTGTCTGATGGATTTTTTTTAAGGTAACCTGGGGATGAGTGTTCAAGAAAATCACTGCTATGRTTCTAGGGCTTCAATTATCTCCTGGGGCTCTGCTTTAGGAAGCATACTTTCACAGTTTCTGCCTTCATGAGAATCTTCTGATTGAATAATAGCCTTGAATTCCATTAGAAGCTGTGTGGTTTTCTGAGCAAAATAAGGAGAAGGTGGTTATTTTCCCATAAGCAACATGTTTAATTTTCTTGTAGTCTATCTTCACGTTACACATGTGCTGCTCCTGTTGTCATTCATTAATTTTCCTTTTGAGATCCTTGTTCAGTCATTATTTTCTGCCAAGTCTTGAAGAATGTATAGGGTTTTTTCAACTCCTCCTTCTTTCTCTGGATTAATTATAAATTGAATCATTTACTATCTGCTTGTCTGTGTTCCAGGCAAATGATAGTTGTGTGTGCATTTGATTGCCTTGGTTATTATTTTATKTATTTCAATTTCTGAAGTAATCATATTTTGACAAGTGCTGTCCATTCTTCTGCATGTCAAAGACTCCATGCTGAAAGGGAAATTACAGAGAAAACATGTTCCACAGATGGAAGTGCTACGTGATTATTCATTTAAGGASCCAGTATGGCTTCTTTCCTTGGCATGCAGCTATAAGAGTTTTAGTTAAACTAAAACAAGTCTCTATAAATAAAGTAGTTATTTCCCTGATACAGATTAGGCAAAGTGATGAATATGACTCTATGTAATGTATTGGTTTGCAACTGTGATTAAACTACAACTACTTTTGCAGAGCAGTTGCAGTATAGGAAGCATTTTCTTTTATGTTACAAAGAGTCTTTAATACTTATGGTTTGTTGGAAGAATAGCTACCGTGGCTAGTCTGAGCCCCTGCAGCTGCAAAAGCACTGTGGCCTTGAAGTGTAGCTGTGTTGTGATAGCAAGATGCTGTAGTTGAAAGAGAGACATGAGAAAAAGAAATGTAAGCCCGAAAGAATGAGGAAGAGCTGATAATTATAGTATAACCAATAGATTGYTTAGCTTACAGAATATGTATGAACTTATTACTCGTTGTGCATAAATGTCTGATGCTCTCATTAATAAAGGAAKCTTGCTGAGCACTCATATTGAGCGTCCAGAGCCTTCCTTTGCCGTGACAATGGTTGACAGCCAAATCAGAGAAGCATAAATTCAGATGGTTACAAAAGAGGCTGAGCTRTGGTACAGTAAACTATGGTGTTTCTGTCTATTCTGCCAGGTTGCCATGTGGGATTTGCCTTCTGCGCCTTTGTTCTGTCACTGGCCTCTTCACTAAGGCTCACAGCAAACAGAGTAGCTGGGAGCATAGAGGATGGTTTTGCCTCATATCTTTGAAATATTTAAGGATGTTACAGCATCCAAGGGATTTTGGTATTTAATAATTTTGGTATCTAAACACCACTCAGGATCTAGGTCTTTSTCTTTYTTCTTTTTTTCCCTSAATACATGTTTATACAGAGAAGTTCATCAAGAGAGATTTAGTGCTGATCACTCTGGTCCCAGTCCAACATAACCTTCAAACCTGTAGTCTATTGTCAAGCTCTCGGGTAATCCCATTGAAATACCTGTGTGAGTCCTTGGCTGGAACGGAATAGACTTGGCATCCTCTGGCCTGCCACAGTAGAGAACCACTTGTCTAGCCAGAAATTGGTCATCACAAGCACAAAAAAAAGGGACTGTGATTGCCAACTCTTCTTGTGTCCTCTTAGTCACTGAATAGTTACTGAACAGTAATGATATTTTATATCTGATGACCCAGAATCCACGGGTTATGTCACCATTACTAAACAATTTCTCTAGTGGGGGAGCATCGAGTTCTCACCACTGCGTGCTGATTTTCTTTTTGGGTCAGTGGTTTTGGGTAAGTTCTTTCAGATTCATTGAAATGTTGGCAGTTCAGTCTCTTTTATATAAAACAGTTTTGTGCTGCTTCTACAAATGAACAATTGGGAGGCCATTGATTTCACAGCCTGTTCATTTTAGTGAACCTGGTGGTGGATGAACAGAAGGAATGCACTAGGTAAACTTTTTTATCCAAGGTCTCAGTAAACATTTCACATAGCTTTGTGAACAGCAGACATTGTKCTCTGCCCAGTCTGGACATGTTGCCTGTTTGGGCATTGTAGGTGTCAGAGCTTTGGCATCTTGTCACTCTTGAACAGATTACTTTAGTTGTAAAGCTGTGTTATATTTTATTGTGTTTTAATTATCTTGTGCCACRCTGCTGGGATTTTTCTCTTCTCAATCTTGAGGCACAGAATAGAAGTGAAGACAGAACTCTATTTTCTGGTATGCTTGGTGGTACCTGGAGAAAGATGTTTATTGTTGCATATAAATAAATAAGGGAGGGARTGTTTTAACTCCCTACATTATCATKCATATAAAATGAAGATGCTGTATTCTGTAGCAAGTATTTTTGGGTTGAGTGCACTCATASTCGCAGGAATGTGTTAATTATTTCGTGTTTTGAATTCCCCCATTTATGGAAAAAAAGCAGCATGTTTGCCTTCTGATGATAATGGGSTTTTTGCATGGCACCCAGAGGAAGCACTGCTTCAGTTTTCATGTCTGGTTCTGTATATGTCTTCCATGTTGTTGGAGAAAAGAAGGGACAGATAAGAGAAAATTTCAGTAGGTGTCTGCAAATTGCGACCCAAATTCTGTGATTATAAAGGCCAAGCCCAGGTGTGGCAGTGTGAGACAAGAGCTACTTTGTGTCAAAAAACTTAAGAAATCAATGGACACTGTGTTTACTTGGGACCCAGTTAGAAAAATTACACGTAATTCCAAATAACCATAGCTGAGTTGTGTTTGCTTCTTGCTGTTTTTTCCTTTAAAATAGGTTCAATTAATGTTTTATTATTCACTTTCAGATCGTGGCCATGCACCATGAAAGTAACTGGGCTTTTTTTCCAGTGACTTAWATGTGACCTGCTCCACAATTAGCTTTAAATTAGCAGCTAAAATAAGGCAATGAAACCAGCACTGGTGACTGAAGTTATGCTGCCTTCAAGAGAGATCTAAAGGTTTTTGTTAAGGGATGATTTGTACCCCACAAATCAACCACCCAACTCTTCCATCTTTCAAGGGGCAGATGGATGCTGAAATGGATCCAKATAAACCAGATAACAATTTACAGATTCATCTCTGTTCAGCCTCCTGTTCTTACCATCAAATATGCATTTGGTCCCATTTGTATGAGGGCATTTTTAAGGAAAGGACTCAGTAAACTCTTCAGCAATCTTTCTTTATGTCTGTAGATGATACTGCATACACAGTAATTGCTTTGACACTACTAAATTAGTATTACCCAAGACTGGAAATGTTTATCAGGCTCTTAGAGCCTTAGCTGCAGTAGTTATAAGGAAAAAAAAAGACTACTTGGAGGGGAAGGCAGGTTAAATATTTGATTTCTTTCTTCTGTGTTACTCCAAGTCATCCTGATTATTAAAAAAGTATAACGTGATTTGACTGTGTGCTATGTATTGAGGTGGTYGGGAACAGGATAATGACCTTTTTTGCAATAATGTTTAATTGGGCAATTATCAGGCTTATTCTATCTGTGGGATGATGTAGTGCCATGTTCATGCTCTATTTGGATCCCTTTTTCCCTCTAAATCTGTACAGAATTCCTGTATGCATTTCATTTATAGAATTTCATTTGCCACCCAGATAGTCAATGAAGAGAGAAAAGAAATTCAAATCAAACTTTGAATTTGAGGGTTTGAGGGGCACAAAGCAATGAATAAGAGGTTGATTTTTTGTAATTAGTGTGACTTGAAGTCAGTCATAGATTTTAAAAGTTTGGGCAAGAAAACATGTTAATGTAGAATATTCAGATTAGTTATTGAGATTTTTGTGTTTACCATGAGAATGGTCAAAGACTGAAATAGGATTTATGGAGAGGTTGTGGTACCTCTGTCCKTAGAGGGACTCAGCATTAACTTGGACATGGGCTTGAGCAGCCCATCTAAACAGACCTGTTTTGAGCCAGGGTTTGGACCAAATGTTCCTGAAAGTCCCAAATTACTTCAGTTGCTGCAGTTCTGTGATTCCATTCAGTATTTTGAAGAAACTGGCTGGTAACCATGCTTTCCATGAAAAGGAGTTCTTTCCCTCTTCCCTTTCCTGCAATGTCGTGAGATTGCAAAGGTTCCTAGTAGCAGCTGTGTTAGCACACATTTATGAAGAGCTACTGTCTCCATAAAACCTGAGAAATTACATCCTTCTTACTGAATAATTAAAAAGGTTATTCAGGAATTTATCTAAAACAATGAAAGAAGAAGAAAAAATATTTTTAAGACTTAATGAAAAAAAAAATTGAAGTGAGACCATCTTTTCTGTAAATTCTGTGCAATTGATCAAAAAGAGTTGTAAGTAACTCTGCAATCCTAGTGATTGTCACTGAGCAACTATTATATCATGAATCAAATTGATCCAATGCTTCAGAATTTTGTTTGCAATATGTGTTTTCCTGGGCTGTCAGTTAACATGGAAAGAAGGAATAAAAAAGACACTTTTTCTTTTTCTTTTTTTTTTTTTGGTCGAAAAAAAGGACAACAGAAGTAACAGCTGCAATTACAGCTGGTAAATGCAGTAGGTAGCCATAACATTTTCCAAAATGAGTGAGCAATTCAGGACAGAATGGGGCAGGTGCAAATCAGGCTAGAATGAAATCAAGTCAGAGGAGACCCTTCAGCTTCATAAATGTGGTGATTATTTCTGTGGTGCATCCTGTTCAAGGATACTATTCCTCCAGATCTAGTCATATGTTCACAGATTAATGGCTGGGTCATGATAGTGCACTTTAACAGTACTTGGGAGCAAGACCAAGGATGAATGGAATCACCTTTGCAGTCACTCTTTGGTCTGTTGTTGGCCATATGCATGCCTAAATAATCTCTATAACATTGCTGATCAAATACAATGAAGCAATTACAGAGTGCAGTCCCAGGTACAAATTACTTTCTATTGACCACTTGTGTTAAGTTCCTCTGAAAATGGCCCAATTGCTTGGTCCTGCTCCAGCTGGCCTGGCTCAGGACTATTCAGTATTCTGGTTTTCACTTGTATCTCACTTGCAGCATCCTTTGGAAATGAGTAGCAGATGCCCAGTTTGATGGTGCAGGTCCTCTGATCATTGAGCACATATGCTCCTTTGTCATTCTGTCTCAATAATTGAAAGTACTGTCAGATGAGGAAGCAAAACAAAACCCTGCTAGGATCCTAAGGAAAAATTGTTTCTGCCTAATCTCCTGGATGATTTTTCAGTTTACAAACAGTTCCTCTGCACATTTATCATCTTCTGTCTAGGGGAAGTCTGTCAGTACTGGTAGCTCTTAGAATTGCTCCCTGAGTGCCTCAGCCCACTCACCATTTTTTCCTTTTCTCTTGTATTGTATTTCATGTAGAGAATTTTTAAGTTAGTAATCTAACTTCTTGATAATGAAGAATGTTTTCCTTACCTCCTTGATGTTATGGTGACATTCATGACATTCATTTATATACATATTGTCTGGCTATTTAGTTCTGTACTATTGATTGAGGAAAATGGTGTTAGTGGAATAAGAGTTTTTTTGGAGCTCTCTTTACCAAAATTTATGGTTGGCATCTTTGTCAATTGCTGACCATGTATTTCCACTCGGATGCAAAGAARTGGAAACTCAAGTTCTATAATGATGTATATTTATATAGAGATTTTTTTTTACTTCAGTATAAAGATCTATTTAATTTAAGATTATTTCAGCTTTATTTTTCAAAGCACCAGAATRAAGCCCTCAACCCATTTGGATGTGTGCAATCAAGAAAAAAAGCAAGATGTGGTGCAGTTATTTGTGGTGCAGCWTCAAAAAAATACTTCACAGCTGGTTTTCCATGGCATGTCATACCATATTGTTAGAGGAATATCTTGTGCATTGTGTTACTCTTAGGCAGCACAAGATGTAAAGGAATGATTTTTACAGAGAAAACAGAAACTTTCTGAAGTCATTTAACATGTTAGGAACTGAGACAGCCGTTTCTGTTCCTGATTCAGTGGCAGATAATGCAGAGCACAGTGAAACATGGATTAATAAATGTTAATTTTCAAAGTTTTGACTTGGGGGATTTAACTCTTCCATCAAAGATATTTGGAGAAGTTACTAGTTAATGAGAAATGATGGGACTTGAAGTGGTGTTTGAAAGAGCTGTGGGAACAAAGAGACACAAACTCCAGTTGCAGAGTTGATAGCAGTTTGGGGAGATGAGTTATGGGAACGTGAAGGGTTTGATGTTTGAGGATATGAGATGAAAATTTTTCTGGTAAAATTAATTGGCTCTGAAAGATTAGGTAAATGAGATCTATTAGAGCTTTCTTGAATCTGAAAAGAGCTGTTATCTACATGGAAAAATGTGTGGTGATGATGGCTATTAGAAATGCTATTTTTACAGTTAATTTTTTAAAAAGTAGTCTAACAAAAAGAAGCAAACTGTGTGCTCATAACTTTTTTGTTCTGAATTATATATCCTTTTGTGGTATATAAATGTAATAGATAGGCTTGAAAGCATCCCTGTTCCTTTTTTTAAGCACATTCTGATCAGTTCTGGCTTGGATGTAGGAAGACACTTATTTTCAACTTCAAAAATAGATGTAGAGAGAAGGCAAGGTCTGTATCAGCTGGGATCTGTTCTTATTTTACCTCTACTGATTCAACTGTCCTCAGGCTTTTAAGAGATTTATAACTAGACACTTGAGAAATGCTATCAAAATATGCAGTGAAACAAGAATAATAATTACCATGAGAGCAACAGTGAAAAGGCTTGTTGCCAGTTCCACAGACATCAACTAATCAGAGTAATTTAAGTCTTGGACACATTTCAGGAAGGTCATTTATATAACGACTCCAAGTGAACTGTCTAGCTTAGGAGCTCTTCCCTCTGTTGCTAATTTRTCAGCTTTCATTCTGAGAAAAACAGAAGATGCTGCTAATAGTTTTAAAGAATTCTGTAGTAAAGGCCACAGATGAAATGTAGAGCTTTTATTAGCCAGAGCTGTGATTTTCTGACTAATGGAGGGATAGTTTTGGTGGTTTTTTCTCACCTATGTGTCTTACTTGACAGTAATAATAGCTGTGTTCTACATTCCTCTTGTTCAGAAAGTCCTTTCTGCAAAGTTCAGTGAATGGGCTCAAACAGCAGAGATGGTGTTGGTGAAAAATACCCTTTCAATCATTCTGAGACATCCCCTAATTACATGCCTTATTTCACAGAACCTCCTATCTGAAATGTCTTTAGGCCCTCTGCAGACTTCAAGAATATTCACACCAGAGTAGGATATGTTAGTGAAATTACTGACCCATCCTTCAGGCCTTTGCTACAAGAAAGATCATTTGAAGCAATCTGTTTTGTTTGCATACAGGTTGGGTCCCACAAACAYGGTGATACCAGGCAGTGCAGCCCAAGAGGCCAGGGACTTTGAGCAAGAAACATGCATAGCTTTGCCCCAAAAATATGTCATGACTAGTTTTGTGTTATGCCTGTGTTAACTTCATGACCAAACGAATAATAGGGTTTTTTGAAATCTGTTGTGTAACTCCTAAAAACAGCTGCATTGATATCAAGCGGATTAACCGCAACAAGGAACAGCAACAATGCTGTGCTTATAYAACATTAGAAACATTTTAGGCTTTTAGAGGCAAATATTACCTTCAGTTACACAATAACAAAGGTAGTAGAAGCAAACTGTCATAACATTCCTTCAGCAATGAGAGGTTTAGTACTCATTGTATAACACGATTATAAAAACCAGGAACATTACTTGGGTGACAGTATGTCTGGTGGGAGGGGAAGTGTTCAGGATAAAATGGAAGGGAAATAGGTATATTTTGTTCCAGAGCTATGGATTCTATAACACTGAAAAGAAATTTATAGAAAAGAGCAATTCCATGATATCAGCTGAGAAATACTTACTGAATTTGCAGATGAAGCTAAGGCGAGAGGCTTAAAAGTACAATGGAGTGTTGTATTTGGGATGATCATGACAAATGAGAGCAGCATTCTGAAAGAAATAGAAGCCAATTCTATGTGAAACTTTGTGAGAGTGTCTTTYTCAGAATAGTGACTGAAGCATTACAGGAATGAGAAAGATGGGTGAGGAAGAGGATTTGTATTTGAAATTGTAAAGGCTAAAATGGATGTTAAGAGAATAAAAAAGAAGATAAGGCTGTCTATTCTCTTCTGAGCTCACATATTCTCAACAGGAATCATGAATCCAGGCTTGCACACTGTATCCTTCAGGAAGGATGTAAGCCATCTAACCAGACCAAAGGAGAAAGAAAATATGTAGCAAATGGGATCTTACGTRTCTGGAAAGTGGAGAGAAATGTGAAAGRGGCTTRGTTACTAAGATGATATCAGACTGARGTGGATCACATAATTATTTTTCAGGTGTTTAAAATACAATTSCAGAGGGAAAGGCAGTAGTTTTCTCTTCCTGTCCATTGTGGATTGGATAAGCATTGCAGGASTTAGATGGCAATAAGGTAAATCAGACTAGAGGGTTAGGGAAACCCTTGTGGCTGAGYGAGCAGTTTAAGCTCTACAGTAAATTACTTAATGACATGGAAAGTCTCCACTGGTAGAGATAGATACTTGAGAATGTATTAAACAAATACTTGGCAAGAATATCTGGGGTTTAATTGAATCTTCTTTCATGCAGAAGGTTGTCATATATCTCTGCTTCCTCAATTTTCTAAACATTCTGTGAAATATATGAAAAGATAATCACTTTTAGGTTTCTCGAATCATTTTAGTTTGATGCATTTTGGTTGATTTTAGTGCTGAATAAATACTGTTGGCCAAATCTTGACTGTTGTTGCTTAAATGGACCTTGTGACCAAGGCAGAGGAATCCATGACATCATCTCAATAGACCCAGAGCAGAGATTAGTTGGAACAGTTGCATTTGAGTTGATATCCCAACAGCTGGGCAACATTTTTTATGTGTTTGTCTTTCCACTTTAAAATGTCAGCTATGACAGTCTGAGTCCATGTGGGGCCTTAGGGTGAAGTTAGGGTTCCCCTGAGTCAAGAAACCTTGCTAATATCTTGCAGGAGGTCAAGGCTTTGTCTCCAGTCTTTATCTCCTTGTATAATAGTGGGACCTTTCTTCATTTGTATTCTTGCCTTCGGTGCTGTAGATGGAAATCCAGGGACTTTATAAAACCTAAGACTCATGGGAATTTTTCTTAAAAATAAAAGCATATCAATCAGAACTGGAGCAGTGTTATATGAATGGGCTCCTGAGAGCTGGCTAGGCTAGTGGCAAATGCCTCGTGCTTATTTGTGATACAATCTGACTCTGGAACTCAGATGTTCRAAAGTGCCAGACGTGTTCATGCCTTTTCCTCCGAATAGTAAATAATGGATATGTTTGTGAGTGTCCTTCAGATGTTCTGAATTCCAGGTTGTGTAACCACCCCGAGTTTCAAATTTGAGAATTAGAGCACATATTGCAATTACTCCTCTGGGATAACTGTTGTTTTGTTGAACCATTATTTTGTTACTTTTGTTGCTCAGCCAATCCTGAAGTACTAATTCTTTAAATAACAAATAAAATAATTGAATTCATATTTTATTTAGCAAGTGGTACCTTGTATAACCCAAAAGAATTTTGGTTTGACTTACATTCTGTGCTGTATTATTCAGTACCACTCTGGCTCTGAATTCAGACAGCTGCCCTGCCCTGGTTCCCAACTTTTATCTGGCAAACATCCTCCCTCAGAAAGCCAGTGGAGGCTGGAAAGAGTACCTGCAGATTACTACATAATATATATTCTAGACGAGTTGTGTTTGATTACACGAGACTTTAAGAAAAGCCTAGTCTCCCATGAATTTGTAGAAAATAAACAAATTTGTAAAATTTGTTTATTGTTGAGGGTCTGACTGATTCAGCATTTGATAGGTCTATCCCAAAGCTGAGAGAGATGGAGCAAACGTCTTTCTTTACAGATGCATTTAATTTATTTTCTTAAATACTATTTCTTCTACAAATAGTTATGGTGCAGGAWTTTTTTTTGTTTGCACTTTGATGGTACTAAACAACCTTCAGTTAAATCTTTTCCAAGTCCTTTCTAAATGAATTATTTTATTTTTCATCTTTAATCATCCTTTGAACTCTTTATATTCTGTATGATTTATTGAGGCCTTCTCAAGACAAAGGAAACCAAATCAAACAAAAAAACRAAACAAGCCCATTTTTCCTTCCTCAGAGATTGGTGGTTAATTATGTAAGTATGTTTATCTTTTGAAAATGAATCTGAATTTGAAACCTTCTCAAGAAAAACGATAAGATTTTTTTTTTCTCTGTACTATTCAAGCCATGAGGAGTAATGCATAGAGTATGCACTATGGTTATACCTGGCAATGTTGTGTAAAGCATCCAGGGAGTGTCTTGTATAGTAGTTAGTGGGACAATAATGAAGATATTAGGATATTATTTGCCTTTGGAAGAGAACTTGGAATAAACTCTTTTTAGAAGAGACATGAGACATGGCTTCTGAAARCCTTATTGGGTAAACTGACCCCCACAGTGCCTAGTGGCACTTCATTTTCACTCTTCAATTTCTTCTCCTTTCCATTATGCTATTCATTAAAATAATTTCTGCAGACCAGACAGGGGGCATGTACCGAGGTGTATTGCACTAGTAGAGGGCGTTTTGTTTTGKTTTTTTACTTACTAACCAGTATTAATGGTTTGATATATTAAAAAAACCTGCCTGTAGCTTCTTAGGCCTTTCCAGCACRTGGGTGATTTCAACCAAAAGCATATGATTATTTTACCTTTTTTTATTATTTTCTAATGGTGTTATGAATTTTTTCAAAATTTTTGGAAGGCATTTTGTTGTTTTGGGAGTAGTCTTGACAATAATGTCTATCTAAACCAAGCAGACCTAAAAAAAGCCTATTTGCATYCCCTATGGTACATGGTAGTTTCATAAAAAAATCTATGTAAAACTGTGTTGTAATTTGCCAGGCCAAATTGCTCCATTGTTKTCAGGCAGGAAAGGTGGCAATCTGGAGGAATCCTTACAGATTTCAGTTTTGCCAWGTATATGATTATGAGAGGTATGATGCTTCTGGGTTGAGAAAAATCAGTTTTTCACCAGAACTGTTTTTAAATATAGTATTTAAATACCAAATCGTTCAGTCCTCTCAGAATCACCTTTTGAAAGGAAGATGCCTGCTACTAATAGAAACCAAGCTTTGCATACATACACTCTTTATCTACTTTGTGCATGAAAAGGGAAGTCTGTCTGTATGAAAGCTGAAGTCTAAAATTCTCCTCTGTTTGTATCTTGCTCTTCCTGGAATATTTAATATATACTCAGAAATTATACCATATAAATTGTGGGAAAAAACATACTTTCTTGCATAMAGAAAAAACCAATTCCTTCACAAATTTTCATTTACTGAAAAATCTTCAAAACGGGCCTTATGAGGTTTGGAGAGGAAGGAAAAGTTATTTTATTTTAYTCTTTCATCACCATTTCTGTGCAATTGATAAATGATGGTCATTCTTTGCTACTTCCCATGAATTATTACTTCTATCCACAAGAGCGGATATAACACAAAAAAAAGAAAAAATAATTTTCTTACCTGTAATTTTGCTTTTTCTCAGTATTGATTTAGTACTTAGCAAAGACTTTTTTTATAGTAAAATGGTAATCTGTCTTTCATTTCATCTGGCATAGAATTCCATGGAGTTTTTGTATTTTTCTTAGTGAAAAGAAGAGTGAGGATCCCATAAGGTTAAACTTTCACATATTGGCAGCCTGTTGTGTTTCTTTTGTTTGGTTCAAAGCTGCTATTTGTGCCGAAGTTTTGTTGTGTCTTCTGCTGTGGAATTCTGCTTCTAGGCAAGATCCAATTGTCAATCAGAGTATTGAAACTCAAATAACAGGTTTTGAAAAAGAGATAGGAGAATTGCACAACCCACCCTCTCATCTAGGTCATTATTATAATGCTGGAATATGCAAGCAGCAAAACCATCACAAGAGAAAACAAAAGATCAAGAAAAGAGAGAACCAATTTAGATTTTTCCAATATGAATATGCTATGAAGAAAATTATGCATCTCAACATCAGACATMTGAAGGATTTAGCTAGTATTAATGCCAACCTCATTATATGCCAAACTTGATGCTATTTCAATTTCATTGTTTGAAAGCAATCTTCATAGGGAGAATAAAATTACAGCTCATAGCTGTGAGATTGTAGACAGTAAAATAAAAGAATGCAGTCAAATAATCTTATATTTTCACTGAAAATCTTTCTGCCATTCTGTTTGGATTTCATTTAATCAGTGCTTTTTTTCACATGTGGGCTTTGGATACTAATGAAGTTTTGAACCATGTTGAATAACTGATGCCTGTACCAGCTGCTAAGGCTTCCTGTTTAACCTGTATTGCTATTTGGTTTTGTTTATTTGAACCTATGAAARCTTCTAATCTACTACCTGTTTCAGGCATAGAGAACATTTTAGAGTGTGGAAGATTCTCCCTGGCTGCCCATAAAGACTGACAGGAAAAGCTCTAGCAAAAATTGTTTAAGCTGATGAGTAGCTCCATCCATATAAATGTTRAATTTTGATGTTGAATAGATTCTGAGGAAAAAAAWGGGAGGAAAATGKKTTTYGGGCTTTTTTCCCTTGTCTTTCCATTCAAGGCAAACTTAAATTATTTATTTTGAAAGCTCTTGCTTCATCCCCCATTAGATGTTTGTTCTAAAGTTGTATTGACATAAACATTTGCATGAATCCCAGGTCAAAAAATACTTAATTGGAGGAGTTAGAGAAACAGCTGCCRGGTGACATCCTGTCACTGCAAGGCTGGAGAGGCTGGCACACACCTCACAATTTTTCCTTTCTGCCTGTTTTGTACAGACAGCAGATTTGGCCAGAAATTGCACTTCGTGTAGTAGAGAATGAAAGACTGGGCCAGATATTCTAGTCAGCATGTGTGTTACTGACTGCTCATTAATTTAGCATGATTTTGCTCACTCTCTGTGATCATTCTTCATCCAAAAAAATCAGGAAGCTGTACAAATCTTGCTGATGCATAGAAGCACCAAAACATCCCTTTGCATATAAGCAAAGAGTGGGGGGAAATAAAGTTAATACAGTAATTTTCCAGTGTTAATGCAGGTTCTGTCTTATCAAAGTCTATTACTAAGCATAGTCAGAAGTATACTGTTTACTGATATTTCATTTCATCTTCAATTCAAAGAGTTAAAGTTGCTTTTTTTTTTTTTAAGGAACAGCATTTAATTTCCATTATGGCTTCATGTCTCCTTACTCTCAATTTCAGAAAGTATGTGAGGGGAGAGGAGCTATAGGTTTTTTGGGGGTAAAGAAATAGGGGTTTTTCCCTCTTGTCAATTGAAAAAGATTAAGAAGCACTATGTTTGGATTTTGTGCATTTATTCTAGGGCCAGGGAACATTCTGTTTTCACTGATGTAATAGTGGGACCTGTCAGGGATAGACATCAGGCATTTCTTCTCTATACACTRGTTAAATCCAGGAATATGATGGAACAAGAAACACTGCACTTCTTTCATTAGGTTTCACATTTTRTAGTATATTATTGCTGTATTCTGCAGTCAATGCCATCTTTGYCTAATACATGGAGCAAAGGGAAAGAATTTAGTATAGACCAAGATGATAATTGCCCAATAAAAGTTTCATTTGCAACTAAGGCAGTGATTATTGCTTGACAGATGAAACAGTAGAAACGAAAGAGTGTGTCCATCAATGCCTTTTAAAGGATAACAAGCCAATATGTTTGTTTTTTCAGTTTTCAATGCTCCTGATGATGGGAGGAGATACACAGCTGCTAAGTAGTAATGTATTTGTGGATTATGTATGTCTTTGTCATGAATTACATTGTAAAAACCATATATTAAATCTTTGTACTTTTGATGAAAACATGATAAARCATGTATTATTCTGTCAAGATTATTTATACTTGTCCATTCATTCAAGGCAGGGTAAAATATCTGGTTCTTAAATGCATAATTAAGCATCTAAATTCATGCCACACTTTTGGTTTGCTTTTTTTAGCTTTTGCGAATCATGTTACATGTCTGAATTTGACAATGTAAGGAAAATGTGAGAGATAGCTATAGGATATATATGYTTTACAGGCAATGTGCTTGAAAACTAGAAAATTATCTTTTAACAATGTACACTAGCTAAAGTAGGGATTAATCTGATAGTGTTTGATAATGAAATGTTGTATATATCTCTACATCGAAGCCTTCACAGTGGTCTTAGCCCACTGAATTAGGTGYTGGCTTCTTTGTTATTTTAAAGCAAAGTAATGACCAATAAAATGCTGAGCATTGCCATCTTTTGATACGGTAAGAGTACTTGCTGACAAAATCATCCAGGTTCCATTTGGGATTACACTTTAGTCACTCCAGACCTTTCTCAGAGATGTCCCCTCTGTCTTCTAGATATCAGTGCTCCAACAGCTGTACTTCCACATGGGTGGCACAATGCAGAGCTTGGAAGGAACCTTGTCAGTAAAATGACAGCAGTGTTCAGAGGCAAGGGAAAGAGTCATTATCTAGAGAAAAACCACTGTGATGTTCATAACTCTCAATGAGGCAGGCTTTCTCCAAACGCAGGCTCAACAGAGTCTTGCTGTGCTTGACTTAGGCCAATAAGAGACTTGAGTCAAGGTTTTGATTCCCACCTTCCATCTCTCACAATAATTGTAACAGCCCTGATGTGCATTGCTGGGCACCATTCTCTTGCCAGGAGTAGGCAGTTTAGGACTTTTTCAGTCTCCTATTTATTTATTTAGCATCTTATTTAGACTAGAATGGTGTTAGGTGGAAGGCAATGTCAATGATTACCTATTACAACTGCCTGACAAATTCAGGCTGGATATTATTAAGGTCAATATTCAAATACCTCTTAAATGTTGACAGGCATGGRGCATTGGCCATGTCTCTAAGAATTCTGTTCCAGTGTTCAACCACCCTCTCAGTAAAGAAATGCTTCCTAATATCTAGGTTCACTCAAAGAAAAAATAAAAGCTTTTTGCCAGTCATCTAAACCAAGCAATATTCCAGTAGTAATTAGTTGCCAGCAATGTACTTTCTTTGTCTCAGCTACAAGAAGGTATTTAACAACTGAAGCAACATTAAATTATGCTGCCATTTTCCTTAGAAATTGATCTAGATTTTGGCACTACCTATAGAGATGGATAAAAAATAAAATAGAATAACTTATGTAAAAAAGTTTTAAATGGGTGAGAAAAATATTTTAAGGGAGGTAAAGACTTCATTTTTCAGAAATTTCATCTAGGAGCTCTGAGATATTTGTGCTGGGAGGATTGTTTGGAGCAGCAGGCATTAGCAAGAGCTAATGAAAGGGAAAGGCAAAAGGAGCTGACAAGTAAAAGAAATTATTCTTCTTGAAGTGTCCCTTGATTTTCATTAGAAGAAAATAATTAGAAATKATGGTAGTAGAAATGATGGGAGTAAGCAGGCCAGATAATTACATGTTCAGGTAAGGATTTTTGAGGCTCACTGACTAGAGAACCTTCTTTAGTGAATACTGCCTTAGTGAAATCTAGGGAATATAAATTCACCAACTCTTAGTGGTTATGCACAACTCCAAAAGAGAAGGTGTGGGTATTATTTTTGCTCTTAAAGACTTRGGCACTTTGCCTTAATTTAGCAAATCCTAGTTAGCATCCTTTCTTTYTTATGAACCATCTATCAGTTTACCTTAGTTTGAGTACTCCACCACACAGTTTTTTATTGTGTTATTTCTTAGTGGTAGGTGCTTGGTGCTGTCCTTACCTGACCTGTGATGTGACTGGGACAAGAACAGGGGATTCTGAGTTATTTGGAGTGTCCATAATAAGCAGTTGCACATCTGTGCAAAACTCATAACCCTTTTATCTGGAATATGATACCTCTTTAGGTACAGCTCATGGAGAGATTTGTCTGCCTAAAACAATAGTCATTCAAAATGCCAGTCTCTTTGGCATTAACATCTTGAATTCTCTGAAGCTATGAGCWGGTTTGTCCAGGAGAAAAGGCAGAGTCAAACTGGAGAGTCACCTTCTGTCCTTGACTTTTGCTGTTGAGTATCTTTTCATATTAATGATGATGTCAACTGAGGCCATTGCAGAGAATCCCAAGCTGTGAAAAAATACCAAGTACCCTACTCAACCTAAATTTAATTATGTTTTCCTATTAAAGTAGGTAAAGAGATGATCAATGTGCATTGGAGAGAATATAACACAGTACAATATTACTTTCTGAAAGGTGAATGTTTCATATTTTTGCCATCTTTTCGAGTTCTTCACAAATCAACAAAACTGTTGATAGTCAGACCTGATCATCAAAAAAATTCTAGTGCAGAGGAAAAAAAATTAAGTGATCTCATTTAGAGACATGAGAATTTTTTTCTGAAAATAAGGAAACTAATGAGAAAATATCTTTTTTTTTTTCATTTTTAAGTATGCACTGGGTAATTATTACCTTACTAAAAGCTTTTTTCTTTCAACTAGAAAGTTTTTTAGAAATCACATGTCACATAAGAAATGGCAGTTGCTCTGGGATAGYTTGGAATGCCCTTTGGGTATTTTCTAGTTCAGGCATTGTGCCTTAAGCTTACAGTCAAGCTTATTTTTCAAAAGGATTGATGGTTGGGAACTGATGGGAAATTGCTTTCCTTCTTCTTTATCAGTATAAGGTACAGAATCACCTGTTGTTTAGAATAATTTCTCATAAAGTACCTTTGGAAATCTAGATGAATAATGGGCAGGGAAGAGAAGTGAGGATTTTACATTGTGCATATATCAACATTTTTTCTGTCTTAATAAAATCATAAATATATTGGGTCATTTCCATAACATGTGAACTTGAGACTTGACTGCTAGGTCTATTTGTAAATCTCAGTCAAAGACTTTATATTCTTCAGGATCTTTATTTTATCATGTGTCACTTACAGTAATAAATACCATTAATAAAACCCATTCAGATTATAAAGAAGGGATTTTTTGAAACTTCAGAAGAAGGTGTAATTGCTCCTATTAGTGTAATACTGTATTCTGAGGAGCCAGCCACAGAGCAGCAGTAAAATGGCATTCTGTATCTTTTCAACCTAAGCTATAAAGCTCCTCTCTTGTACCTGGGGAGCCTGAGCACTGTGCTACAAATCTAATTAGGTTTTTGGTTCTTTATATTTTTAAGTAACGTAATGCCTTCTGGGAGGTCCAGGTATTATTTAAATCTTGGCCCAGTTTCCACAAAGTTCTGTGCAGGGAATTTTCTCCCCCCTTTTGTGGGATTCTCTTCACATGGGTGCCAGCACCAGTGAGTACCCCGAGGCTTCCCTGCTCTCCCTGAGCWCTTGGAGCAGGCCAAGCCTGTCTGTAGTTCATGTCTGTGCCTTTTAGAAAATGGATATAAGCCATTTGGAAAATGGTGTTCTCTACTCTTCTGTTTTTAGATATTTTGGTAGAGAAAGCAAAAAGCAAATCTGAATGTAAACTGCTTAGAAGCCTTTGCTATAGGGAGCATTGTTGGTTAGTGTAATGGAAGTGAGGTTTGGTTGATACAATTAATTATTTAACTCAGATATGCCTTTAACTSAGAAAGTAAGCAGTTTATTATTATTTGGCTAATAAGGCAAATACATTCCTGTGCTAAACTGATGGGTAGGAGTGTATTTAGACTGGATGGTAAGGCTATTTTGATAATGTGAGAGACTCATGAGGTTAGTCTCGTCTGACACCAAAGATTTTGATTGATATTTCAGTAGCTACTGTGGTATGATTTATGTGGAAGTAATGTAAAGGACATTCTACTTCTCTTTGGCAATAGAGCCGCAAGTACACTGTAGGGAAGGCAAACACTTTTAAACTATGTGAAAATAAGTATAAAGAAATTCTTTAGGAATGTCCTTCAATATGCTATCTGTTAGCTCAATTTGCCAAGCCAAAAAATTTCTGGATATGAAGAGGATAAATAAGGACTTCTAGCAAATATTTTATTTTATAATAAGGGGAAAAGATGATCTTTTTTATATTTGCTGGGAAAACAAAAACCACATTGTTTCATCAACATGTTAGTGACACTGGTGAGAGAGAGGACTGTCAAAAGAAAAATTAAAGAAAAATTAAAGAAAAATTTGGCCATCAGCAGTTGGTAAAAAACTGAGTTGTAGAAGGTTGTGTTCATTCCAACTGGTAAATTACAAGCTTTGGTAGACCTGTGGTACAGCATTGTAGAAAAAAGCATATACACTGAGAAAGGCATAAATACATAGTTCATGTGTTTCCAAGGCAACAAATAATTCTTATTGCTGCATTTGGACTTACAGCTAGTTAAAAAGGCAGATAGGAATTGTAAACACAAGCTGAATAAGTCAGCATTTCTGCCAAGTTTAGTTATTCRGTAGGCTGACAAATCTACCAAGGGGAAGATAAAACAAAAGATAATTTCTTTAGGGTTTTTACATATGAATTTTCCACATCTATATGTGGTATGGAAAGTGTTACAAAAGCCAGAATTTGTTGCTGTCATTGATTTCTTGGTCAACAGCTGCCAGCATATGGTAGCTAAGAAAGAATGAAATTTAAAGGACAGACATATCTTGCCCACAGGTTTCTTCCCAGCGCTGAGGCAGAGTTCTCAAAACAAGATTAAAAGTAGAAATATCTAGATGCTGTGGAAAATAATAGAAATGTCAACTGTTGCATCAGATAGATTTCGAATACATTCGTTTTAAAATTTCATTTTCACTGAACTCACCTCACCTATAGTTACCAAAAAAACCCTGAAAAATCCAACCACTGAAAGAATGAATTCTTCCAATAAGACTTCAAGCTATATATCCTGTCACATTTATGGGACTGTTTGGATGTTTAGAAGAAAAAAATCACAGTCTTCTGTTGCAGAGGGTTTGAGAAAGGAGAGGTGCTGTGTAGTGCTTTTCTTTTGAAGAGTAATTTTGACTAGAATCTGATTCCTAGTTTATTTGGTTTAGATGAAGTCCTGACAAGTTTGGAGAGAGATAGAGAAGAGGGATAAATACCTGTAAATTTTTTTTCTCAGACCAACAGGTTGAACAAGTTGTGAGTGTGGAAGAGTCTGGAAGGATATRCTGTCTGAGCAGACTGCCCCAATTCATGGAAAGCCAAACTGGTTCCCTCAGGCATTYTTGGTTGCACAGTGCAACAGTAAGCTGAAGTTCTTCTGAAATAATAGCAGGGCATCATTAAAGCAGTTTATAAGTCTGGCTAACTTCTGCCTCCAGTGCTTTCCACTGAGAGCAGTGGTTGGAACCACCAGTTCAGAGATTGCCCTTCTTAGGTGAGTTCTGACATCACCATGAGCAATAGCACTGCTTGCAGCTGCACTTGTGCCCAGCCAGGGAGCTTCTAGGTCTCTCTGACCTCTGCTCTGCTGCACAGGGGTCACAGGCTCTGTGAGAGACTTGTAGAAGTTTTAAGAGGAAGAACATGGAGTAGAGTTAAAAACAAGAATAGGAAACTGCAGGGAGCAGGTGTGAACCATCTAACAAGATGGTTGCTAGCCTTTCTTTTTCTCTGAATAAACTTGCTCACAAACACCTATATGTCTTGTGGGAATGCAGCTAACTCCATCACTTCATAATTATTACCTGAAAATTTTTTACACAAAGATGCTTGCTTTCTCTGTTCTATAATTTTTGAGGAAAAATCTGGGACTGTAGTAAAAGACACCCCAAAATTGGCCCTTGCTATAGGAAGTGGACTGGAAGAATCCAGGCTTTCTAAAGTTGATGACTAAATATTGAAGACAGAGCATATTTAGAGCCACAGAAGTCTATCTTGAAAAAAATTGTTGTCATCCAGGAGTACGTACTTCTTCTCTTCCAACCTCAGTGGATCTTGAAAGAAGATGAAAAAATGCAGCCCCATTATTGTGGGGGGAATACTAGAAGGCTTTAAGCTTGGAAAACTCTGAAATAATTGTAGATGAACTGTGCAAGCAATGCTGCATATGGAATTAAGGTGGTGAGAGGTCTCAAGAAAGTACATTTTTGATGCTTTTGGAAGGAACRTGGAAAATGCACAAGAAACAGTGTATGTTAAGGGTTTTGCAGCTGTGATTTGCAATTTAAAGTGTTTGTCCATTTCTTGGCCAAACTAAATAGTGGAGAAGAAATTAAATGAGCACAGTAAAAATAATCAATAAATTCAGTAACTGCAGAGAGGGAGACACATAATTAGTGCATATCCACCATGTGAACTTGACTCTGCATGGACAGCTGAAGCTGACACAAGAGATTTTGGGGAGTACTCTGGTGTCAGGCGTCCTGTTAATTCCCTTAGATTAATTTTTTCACCTTCTGTACCTTCATTGACCATATCATTTGCTCCATCTGGCAAAGTCTTCGATGCTGATTGTAGACTCTAAGCATGCTTTTGTTTTGCTTTTTCCTTTGCACTTCACAGTTTAATGGCTTACTGCCAAATGCTACACCTAGAGGCAGAAAAATGTGGATATTAACATGGCATAGACTATGAAAATGAAAATCCATGACTGCTGTGTGCAATCTACATTAACATATTCAGAAGAATATGATAAATAATCTGTGATTTTGTGAAATGATTGKTTTTTTTCCATTTACTTTTTTGTGTGTACTTTGTTCTCATTGACATCAATAGTAATTATTCCTGGGGATCTGGCAAAGACTATACCAGAACTTTACTGGCTAAATTATGCAACTGATCATCTTGTTGAAGACATCTTTTTTCACTTAACACTCATCACCCATCCTGAGTTGTAGACCAAGACATATGTGTCCATGAATGAAAGTTTAATGTTAAAAGAGCTTTACAGAAATGTCATTTCTCAATCCCAATGTTAGATTTATTTCAGATTGCTTCTGGCCCTACAATATCCAAGGAAACCTTTATGTGGCCACAAGTTGCACAGCATTTGATTCAGAAAGGCAAGAGGAGGATAAAGCCTGTGCATAGCCAAAGGCATCGAGCAGTTTCATGGCTGATGCTCCATCATGGCCTGCTGGGACTTGGCTGGTTTGGGGGAGCTGCTGTGCTTTGTGTAACCCTTCAAAGCCAGTCTCAGCAGCTCCTCCTTGATATTCCCAGTTGGTTTTGTGACTTGTTGTTTTTATTGCCAGCCATACACCAGGAAGGTACGTGCTTTGTAATCAGCACAAGAGGACTCTGGTTTGGAAGCCGCAAGTCAACTGTCTTTGCTGAGTGCTCTGTTAAAGCACTTACTGAAATAGCAGTGAGTAATAGGATTGAAGTTTTGCAGTATTAATTCTTATTTCCAGTATTGCAAATTGCAAAAGGACATAATTATTATAATCCCATGGCATATCTTGGTTTTGTGACTCATTACTTGTTATTGTGTAGTATAAAATGAAAAAAATGTTTATTTTTAAATATATTGTCACATTTTGCAATCAGATCATTTCAATGTGAAAAGGACATAACATTTTGTTTTATTATTGTGTAATTTACCGCAGTGTTTGGTAGAAATTGCTAAATTTTTCAGGGAGTGCTGTCCRCCTACAGCTTAACTAAGTCATGGATATTTCTTGCACAACACAGCCCAAAATATCATCAAGGGAACACCTGACCTAAAACTAAGGCTTAACTTTCCTGCTTCAGGCCTATGTCACTATTCTTGAAAGCAGAGAATAGGCCARACTTCTTTTGATTGTTTTTAGCTTCTCATTTGAAGAAGAATCTTTCTCTGTAATTAGTTGTTGTGAGCATCTTAGTAGACCTGTTGTTCTCATTAGGCTTTCTTATCTGAATAGCAATTATTTCTGTGAATAAGCATTTGTGGTAGTGAGTTCTTAAGCAGTTGGGCATCTGCAAAATGTTAATAATGCACAGAATGTTCTGCATGCAGGAGCACTGACATTTGCCCTCAGTGTTACTGTGAAACTCCTCCACCACAAGTGGGAGAGACAAAGTCCTGGCTTCTGTAATTTCATTTACCCATTTTATATTTCAGAGATTTCTAAAGTGATTTGCAATCAAAACAAACATTTGTTGAAGCCGTCCCTATAMTGAAAGGATTGCTTTGAGATATTACTCAATGAAAAAAGCAAAACTGGCCTTTGGATTTCTCCAGCACTGCATCCTTTTTTTTTTTTCTATCAATTCTCTGATTGCCTTGGCTGGATGGAAGCTTTGAATGAGTGTAATCCATGGAAGTTAACAAGTCCAGATGCAAATTGAAAGTTTCTGGTTTGCACTCATGTCTGGCCTGCTGTCTGCTCAGCTTCTTCTTTCAATATTGCTCTCTGTGGAATTGTTTTGCTCACTGTTCATTGGTAAATATATGGGATGGTCAATGATCTTGTTGCTTGTATAATTACATGACAACTCATTTAGCAGTATAGATAGTTCAGCCCTCATTTAGCAGTATAGATAGTTCAGTTTGACTGATGTATTTGACCTATGAAAATACTACCAGTCAGTGATAAGTTAAAGGTATTAGGAGAATATTTAATTAAAGAATCAAGTAACTGTGAACTTTCAGATTATAATTAAGAATATTCAATGTGTGATTTTTCACAGTATGAAATTTTATTGCTCCAGTTGTGATAAGTACAGGGAAATCTGACCTATTAATAAAAGAAGATTATGTTTCTGTCTGCTCTAGAAGACAGGAGTCGTTGTTTCCTCCATTCTAACTCCAGGACTCTCTATGTACTTACATTGTCAGCAGTCTGATATGGCTCTGGTTTACCCCAAAAAGAAATTGCTAGAATTTAATAATCTTGCTTTGATTTTACCCCCTCTGTATTTGTAATAGTGCTAATTTTTATGGTTTTTATTTGAAGAAGTGTCAAATTCTCAGAAGGTGGTGAGAGGAAAGGTGAGCAAAAATGCTGCTATGTGGATGTCCTCAAGTTCTTGCATGAGATCCTCCTCTGCATTGTAGCTAATACCAAAAGTTGGTCATATTGCAGTGAGGGGGATATCAGCATGTCTTCAAAAGCAATGCTATAAAGAGRTGAATTAGATTTCTCTCCTTTGTTTTGTTTGGTTTTGGTTTTTTTTTTAATAATTCTACTCATCTACCTGATGCWCTAGACAATGAAGGCCCAGTAAAGTGGAGATTTTCAACACCATAAATTTATGGGCTACTATGTTTTCTTCTAGTGACTGCTGACTGATTGTGCAACTAATCTTATTTTACTAGTTTTCTTTTTTAATTACCTATTGAGAGCCACTTGGATGGAGTTCACAGAGCTTCCGACCCACAAACCACAAATTGCAAACTAAATTCAGTTAATTAGCTGAGTCGGARCTACCATAAAGGATGTACATGGAGCTGGATTCTCAATATTTTTTTATGAGAAATAGAAAAAAGCCTGGTGCAAAATTTGTAACATAATAGTAAATTTTATATTTTCTCTGGAATATTTTAAGAACGTCTAAGAGTGTGGTTTTGTATCCAGTTTACCTCTATTTGTGTAGTTATCTTAGCRGACTAATCAGCATTCTCATGTTCTTAGAGAGTCATCCTTTATTACAAGGTGAAATGACACAAATCTCAGATATTTTATTGCAGTGGTTTGGGTCTAAAGACAAACATTTGATTTGTRGAGAAGTCAAAATCTGGCATAAAGATGCCATATTTCTCTTAACACGCTGGTAATCTCTCGGAGTTTCAAAAATGCAAAATTTATWTTTTCAGTCTGAGCTGCCATTGTCTTACAGTGAGGAGAAAGCTCCTTTTGCTGCCATCATTTAGTGTGTCAGGAAGAGTTCAGCTGTGCTTTTCATCTGGGATTGTTGACTTAGCTGCATTATACATGACTAAAAGATTAAAATCTCACCCTAATGTCCGTCCAGTTCTGTCTTTTAGATAAAAAAGAGGCATTTAATAAATGCCATTAAAAAGAAATTGCTAAAAAATTGCTAAAGTAATTCATGTAGGTAAGGATGAGCACTTCTGTAATAGACTTGATGGTAAAATTCCTATGCTCTTTGTGTATGTCAGTGCAACTTGGTTCATAGCAGGCATCGCTAATTGTTTACTGAGGAGCAAATGTTTTTTTTTTGTCTTCTCCCTAAGAGGAGCAATGAGTTTATGCCAAAGCGTTTGAAGTTTGGAGCAGGACCCTTCTCTGTTTTATGCTGTTTATAGGCTTCTCAGAGTGAGAGTACAGTTCAGGGACTATCATAGAGCAGCACAAATGAATCTTATCACTTTAACAAAAATGTATAACGTGTGATAAAATGTATACGAAATATCATTTCGTACTGAGAAAGAAGTGGTTAAGAAGGATAAAATGGTGAAGGTCATTGTATCTTTCATACTAAAGAAAGAAAACCTAAGCAGTTTGTTACACCAGGGCTTGCTTTGGTCACAGACTACACCAGGGCAGCTAAATGGCAGCATCATCCAAAAAGTGTGGCTGTGTTCTCCMCTTGGCCCATCCCACAGGCAAGAAGGACCTGGAGATCTGCTGCACCACACAWTAGGCAGTGGGAGGACAAAGCCCAGCTCCCTGTGGTTGTTGCCCTTTCTCCCAGTCATCYAAGCTGAGCACTTTGACTCCAGCAGGCTTTTTATTGCTGATATGGCAAAACTAAGTTTTGCCTTTATTGAGAGGAAGCCTTGATAGGTCCCTGAACCTACTGTGAGAGCCAGTATCATGACAGAATGGAACCAAATCTGCAACTGGTGTATAGCTGAGGTTACTTGAACACCTTTTAAAATAACGTATGACTGTGACATTTTACTTTTGCCTTGTTTCTACAAATTACAAACTGAGCTTTACGGTAGGGAAGAATGGGTGGCTTTGGACATACCTGGGAGTCAAAACACCTCTGGAGATGTGCTTAGTCACATGTGCAGGCAAACATGTACCACCTGGGTGGAAGGGAGAGGTTTCTCCTTCTTTAGCCGAGGTTGAGTTAGTGCAGTTCTGTGGCTCTCACACGTTCTTGTCCTTCATTCTCCACCTGAAGTATAATCTGTACAGGATTCTGGCAAACAGAATGCACTTGTGCACRCTCTTACTAGAGATCCATAGTAGACAGGCTTATCTATGGTCTACTAATTTTATATGCAAGATAATCTCTCCAGTCAAAACTGGAATTGGGGCTTTCTTCTTGGGTGGAATTTTTTTTTTGAGGTTTTTTTGGTGTTTTGTTGGGATTTTGTTAATGTGCAGAGAGCAGTAATGGCATTCTGTATGTCCAGTGTATCAGACTGTGCTTTTGAGAAATTCTGATGTCTAGATTTTTACCTGATTCTAAAATCTTGCATTGATAGGTTCTGTATTACAGGCTGAAGTTAATCAACAAAAGGGATATGTGACCAGAAGAGAGAGAAGAGTAGCCCTGGTGACAGTGACCTGAAAATTCTGTTCACTGGTCTTGTCATGCCAGGCTTTGGGCCATGGAAATATCTACTTCCTGAGCCTCTGTCTGTCACCTAGCTCTGGAAACTGCATAGGAGAGGTCTTGCATTAAATAATGTATGAGTTCTGTGCACTCATTAAGATGAGCTGTCTCTCATAAGTAGTTTAACTATGTATTCAGAAACAAAGCATACTCAGGAATTAGGTAAGTTTGCTTTGGCTTTTTCTACCTTTCAAGCCATTCTTTGTGAAGGTTTATTGATAAAGAGCTTATTTTGGAAGAAAAATAAGAAGGAAAAGGTGAAAGGAGGATGATGGGAGTGGTATTGTTGAATTCTAAGAAAAAAGGACGAGGAAGGACCTCACATCTGTCTGCAGCTAAAAATGAAAGGTGATAGGACAAGTAGAAATGGACACAAGTCACAACCAAAGAAATCTAGTTAGACTTTAGGGAAAAGAGGAATCACAAGATCAGTAATGGTCTATGGRTTAGACCACAAGACCCTCAGAGGTAACTAATCTCTGAATAACAATTCTAGAGGGGTTTTGATATTTTATGTCACGTACTAATGTCCTGTTATATCTCTATGAAAAATCACACTGGCTCCTATTTTTTTGCTTATAAGATGTAATTCTTTTTAGTCTCTTATTCTTTCTGCTGCTTTTAGTGATTAATATTTGTCTTTTTAAAATAAAGGGAAAAAAATTAAGTTTGGTTTATCCTGCTGTACCGATCCCATAATTGTGTCTTCTCATACTACAAACAAATCATGATTAGGCACAGATAAATTCTTCAGTACAGCAAGTCCACCAACTTCAATGTTACATAATATTCATCTGCCAGGATTATTAGATTGCACACATGTGGCTCACTGAGTTATGGTTGTTGATGGAGTTTGTCTGACAAATGTCCTGGCCACTATCCACATTCCTCCTGTTCTGAAAAACAGAGGACATGAGTCTGCAAGTCTGGCGAGCCAAGTGCTTTCGTAACCTTTATATTTRTTTTCATGTCTTTATTTTGGAAAGATATCTTCAAACTGAACTTTGTGGTTTTGCTGACAGACTTATTTATGCTAAAATCCAAATATAAAATATTTAATACTTCCTTCCCCCCCCCCAATTACTTGGAAGAAATATGACAAAAATTTTGGGGGAAATAAACAAAATTGAATTTGAGAGCTCAAATGGGTAAATTACTATTCTCAATACCAGCCTGAAAACTCAGCTGTGTTAAATCTTCATCTCAAATGTGATTTTAATTTAAAAAGGAAGAACAGAAAACATGGAGAGAGGAAAACAAATTTTTGGCAGGAACATGACATGACTGGGGTAGAAAAAAATGGGAGTTCACTGTCTCTAAAGTATGTCATGATCTCACAAATGTCTAATACTAATACTGATTTCCCCACTGTGGAGTTTACTCTGCACAGAGGTTAGAGCTGCTCCGGAAGACTCCCCATAGAATAATGAATAACCTGTTTGAAGAAGTTTGTGTCTGTGTGTGGGCTACAAAAAAGGGTAAAAAGGTTCAGGTTCATGTGCTTTTCCTGACAGTTGCTTTGTTGGGAACTAAATTCTGTCTTGGAGCCTGCACAGACATTTTTCCTGCTATGCAGAGAGGAGAGAGGGTTTTGATACCTCACAAACCCTGTTTGCTTTTGCTGTCACGAGCTCCCTGTGTTGTCTGAGTGTGAAGTAAGGTCTTATACTGCCTCTATCAGAAGTAAATGCTGAAAACCAGGAGACAGCCTCATACAGTAAAATCTGTGACATTGAATCAGGCCAGTATTCAGTTTTTCTAGATTTTTACTCTTTTGGTGTTTTGTAGCAGCTGCTTCAGATGTGCAGCCTGTTATGATGCACCTTACAGACCTGTTTTTTCTGATTTTAAATTTTGTTGAGGTTGGGTGGTTTGGATTTTTTCCCCCTAGATCACATCTCATTCAATACTTCTTAAGTCTTTAGTGCCTGTTTTAATATGCGGTTTTAATGCCTGAAATACCCACTCTCTGCTTGAAAAAATGGAGAATGAAGAAATAAAACCTACAGACCTATGTTTGTTTTGTTCTGTTGGATAATAAAAGTGGAAGTGTACCTTGCTGATTAGTAGCTGTTCTGAAATAATAATTTTACAGTATATACCTGCCTGTTTCTGCCAAAAGAAATATGATTTAGGATACAATATAGGATCCTAAAAATAAGTTAATGCATAAGTTAATACGAAAAATAAGTTAATACACAAATTAAAATGTGAAAGCTAATGTTTCAAGATCCCACTGTGACAGGTTGTTCTAAACTCTGTACGATTTTTTGGGCTTTTGTTTTTAAACTCTCATCTGTGAAGTCCTTTGCTGTAAGATTCCTGTACTGATCTGTCCTTTCTTTTACTAAAATGGATTCCCCTGTTCACTTTGCTGGAGCCTATAGGTTAGTCTTCATCACTGAGTCTTTGTGAGACCTGGATTTTTTTATAGCAGGAAATTATTGGAAAAACTGTAAAAATGAGATATAATCATAACTGCCCCTTATAGTTTAGTTTACCTTATCATGTCTTTGTTTATGTCCTTCATCAAAGTTCCATATTTATCCATTTTGCATTCTGATCTGAGAGGTGCAGAGAATCTGTCTCTTCCAATAAGGTTTTACAATTACCTGCAGTCCTAATTAAAATAATTTTTCATGTTGGCACCCTTTTTAGGCCACACTAAAACTATTCTGGAGGCTAAACTATTATTTATTTTTCATGCTAAATAAAGCTTTCCTATCTTTGCCCTTTATTTCCTGCTTCTTAGCCATCATCACACTTTTTGGAAGGCAGCTTCCATGAGCAGCAAATGTGTTAACAGGGATTGAAAGGATTTATACAAGGGTGCAAGAACAAAATACTTTGAGTTGCCTTTTGGTAGGAAAGAAAAAGAGGTAGCTTTTTATAACCACAGTTAGACAGCTCTGACAGGGCATATGTCATTTTGAAATAGAGTTAAAGCTGAAACTGCTATAGGCATAAAACAAACAAGGCATTTGGGGGTCTAACATTATTTCAGCTCAGCCTATGCTCTTTCATGTCTAATTGCTTAATTACAGTTTACTGTACATTTTAATGACATAGACTCTGAATCACTCAAGCTAAAGCAATGTATGATGCTATGGTGCTCCCTGCATTTTTCCAGTCTAAGTGGAATTCATTAATGTGCCTAGTCAAGCAAATGAAATGATCTTTTGTGCCATTTGCTCTTGTTCCTTCCTGGTTTTCTCAACTCACTAGCATCTTTGTGGGGGTTAACAGCTTTGCGAGGGAAGGGATAACAAGTGAATAATGACTTACTTTTTTTCTGTGGTATTGAAAACAAGAATAATATTGATTCACAATACAGATTATTTCAGCATTTAGCAGAAAACAGCAGATTTCCATTTTTCAAATACAGATCCCTGATTTGTTGATTTATCTTGGTTACTGAAGCGTGTTACAGTCTTAACTCACTATTGAACGTCCAGATAGTCCTTCAGGGCAGCATTAAAACCTTGTTGATGTTCAACAAATTATTTCACCATTCATTAATCTGTAAATTGGTAAGTCCGTTCCTACCATCTTTCACTTTATTTCATTTTCTTTTTTTTTCTTTTTCTTTTTCATTTTTCCTCTATCCTCTCTTTACTTTTCCCCCTCTTTCATGGAAGAGAACACAAAAGCTACACAGCTGCTTTGAAATTTGCATGCTTTTGTTTGTAGTGAGCCCATGATTTCAATATAGATTGTTTATTACTACAACCAAGTAGCTACATGAGTGGTAAGGAAGTATTTTTGTAGCCTGCCAATGAATTCACCAGTTTTTGGTATACTGTGGTAAATTATGATGGCTCCATGGCATATTACAAATGAGACTTACAAACAGATTTCTCTTTTTCTGGGTTCTAGTGATTTTTTAGGTGCTTTGTTTGAGGTCATAATAGACAGAGTTCAAATTAAAGCTTGGCTGTAGTCAGAGTGATAAATATTTTGTTGACATTCATTAAAAGTATCAGCAGCTGTTTTGGATGATGCACTTCAAAGATAAACAGTAGCAGATTCTTTCTTCTTCATTAGCCCATCAGGTGTACCCTAAGCAAGGGAGGAAGGGAGCATAAAAAACAACAACCTCATTGAAATCATTCATGGAGGTAAAGTGTTTCAAGCAGATCAGTAGTAAAACTATATTTGACATCTACAGGACCCATCTGATACCTGTAAAAGCAAAATTCCCTTCCTGAGTTTTCTTGAGAGATGATGGATGGTTTGTTGCAGTGGAGCCAGTTCCAGAGAAGATCATGTTCCTTGCTCTTCCCTGGGAATTGCCCAAGACTTGTATGCAACAGCTGTCTGCATTGGCTGCTTCCTCCTCCAAACCAGTAGCTGGAGGACTGGGACTCTGCTCCAGTCCCAAAGATAGAAGGGTGGACAGAGCAGGAGGTGGGGCAAGGCTGGCACATGAACCTGGGCYTAGGCATGGGAGCAATGTGGCACCACAGTCCTTCTAGTAATGGTAATGGTTAGGTTAGGTTTTGTGCACATTGCTATTTGCRCTTGTATGCAGCTTTTCTGTGCTCCACAGACTCTTACACCACTGCTATCAGGCCATGTGAAACAGAATATGGGTTTGCACAGTGCAAAACTCATCTGTCATTATCCCCTCATCTTCTTCAACGGGTGGTGAGGGAAGGTACCCACATGACTGCAGTGCCCTGTCTTGTTTTCACAGGGATGTTTGCCATGGAGATTTCATAGTGATAATGTCCTGCCTCACTACACAGATTATACAGCCCTGTGAGGAAAAGGGGAAAAGCAAGAGAGAAATGGCCTGTGCATGGAGAGGTTAGTCAGGAGATGGTGATGATCAGTCATGATCACTCATGCTGCTTTGGACCAGGCTTGCAGAAAATTTCTCACCTGGAGACCACATCTACTCTTACAGTAGAGATGCTTTATCTTTGCTGTGCCAGTGTGTGACCTGCAGTCTTGTTACACTGAGCCTGCTTCTTGCCTGTTCATTTTATTTCCTTAGGAGCAGGACATAGGTTATGAAAAGGAGATACAGAACTTAGAGGCTTAAGTTGGTGCCACAGGTGCAAATGAGAATCTTTGTCTGGTGCCAACCTTAAATTGTTGGGAGAAATCAGCTGCTGTTAGACCAATTTGTAAAAATATATTTTCTGCCTTACCTAGACAAATCTTTAAATTTGCAGCCTCGTCACCACAAGACTCCTTTTTTAGTGCTGTCCCTATTTTTCTCCCAGCCCAATTTTCAAGTGTCGAAATGAACAATTTTTCAATTTGAAAAGTATGCAAACTTTTGGAACTGGAGAGGAAAATGAGTGCCTCTGATCCCTGGCATCTCCTTGCATCCCCCCACTCACTGGCTTTGCCAGAGGAACCCAGGTTTGTGCTTTCCTTTGCTTGTGATGTGCTCCCAGCTCCAGCCTAGGGTGTGCCTATCCAGGCCTCTCCATTTCTTATAAACAGAAATAACTCTTATATAACATGATAAGTCAGGACTTTTAATTTCTATTTAAACTTTCAGACACACGAACAAAAGTGAAACAGGATAACCATTCTCAATTTCCATTTTTAGGTATAATGGTCATGTACTTTGTAGATCAGTGAAAGAGAGTAGGATTTCCAGCATGCAATACAAATAAAATTTAAAAGCCTAAGTCCCATTAGTGCAATTGGTGCGGCTGGCTTTCTCCACACTGAAAATAGATCTATTGCATGCATCTCAGATCCACTTAATTGCTGCTTACAATTGAATTTTTCTCATGGGTCAAACTCTAGTTCTGCCCACCACAGTGCAATGCTGGCTGTTACCAGACATCAGCAAGAGCAAGATTCCTTCAAAATGAAGGTTCMCTTCCAGGAAATACAAGCTTGTGCTTAGATATATTGAAGCAATTTTACTGGCAGCTGTAAAGTACTCTGGTTTTAAATCCCAGTGTGAAATTCTCTGCTGTTAAAATCATTCAATAAGTGAATGTGAAGTCTCTTTATATGTTCTTTGTGTAGTTTTGAATTTACATGTGCTCGTTTTTTTTTTTCAATCATGAAAGACACCTCTCAGCAGCTAAGAGGAAGTAATCATATTGCGAATTTCTATTTCTTAATGCCAGTGTGGCCAAAGGGCCCCTTGGCTTTGTCTGTGTCTTGTGTCAGGATTGTTCTGTGTAGTTGTTTTGAAGATGCTGCTCTGGTTTATCTTCTGCCCTAAGGAACTGGTCTTTAACTTCTTCTCTATGGAAAGTGAAAATCCTGTTTTTGGTGTGACTGACAAATGCAATCATATCTTGCTAGTCATACTGATACGGGCTTTCAAGGGGTTTGGCAGGGAGGATTGATTTAGCACAGTGTCTGTGGAAGTGTTTTTTGCAACAAGTATAGATTTTTGCAGGAGCCCAGGTGTTCCCGTAGCTTAAAATTAGGGATGAATTCCTACGTGTCCTTATCCTTACGCTGTTCCATCTACAGGAGGATTATGTGCTCTTTCAAGGGCAGGCACACATTAAAAGAAAGTGTTTGAACTTGAATAGACCTTCTGCAATGGAAACCAAAATAATCATCATGGCTCTGCTGCCAAAGCCCAGCTAAACTTTCCGAGGCATTATGGTAGCAGTGTCCTGGAACCCCTTTCTTAGGGAAAGCTTGTTTTGGCCAAAGAGAACATGCATGGCAGCAAGTAAAATAGCAGCCTGTGTCATTTAATTCTCCTGTATGACTTTGTTTTGGATTTCACTATGTCTTTATTGACTCATCTGGATAGCAATTATGTCATGTGCCAAAATGGTATTGTGTACATAAGAATCATTCTCAAATACAATTCAGAGCCCACAGATTTGTTCCAAAGATCTGAGCATGTTACTGAATACATTAATGCAATCAAATTGCAAAATGCATTAACAAATCTATAGTTTCTTTTAACTTTAAGCCCTCTAGGACTGTGAAAATCTGTAACAGTGAAATAGTTGTGACAGCATTCCCATCCACATGTTAGCAAAGTCTCAGTAACAGCATAAACCGAAAGAAGCAGTGCTTACACTAATTTACCATAACTATTAAAAAGAGAAAGGGAAAAGTAACAATAATTGAGAGGCCAGAGAGAGAAAATTCATTAGTCAGAACAGAGTAAATGTTCAGTTAATATTAGTCTGCCAGGATGGGAAAAGCTCTAAATCTAAATCCACATAATTCTCTCGAATCTCATCTACAAATTCACACTAGTCATAAATACCAAATACATTGATTAAAAAAGTACATATCTAAGCTAAGTAGGCTAAAATATTAAAAAAACAGTAGAAAGACCATCTACAGGTATTTGTGATTACATGGTTTCTGTACCAAGCACTCAAAACAAAACAGGTAAAAGAAGTGAAAACTGCAGAAATTGTGTCTTGTGTACAGCCTCTTAATTACTAGCAGGCATTTTTTTACATGGCTCTTCAGAGAACAGATGGCATCCCTGTTATTTGTAAATTGCTTGCAGTACTGCAGAAATTAATATAACTCTGCAAGTTATTACCTTTTAAGCTGCACTCTTCCTTAGCATCAGATTTGTGCATTGTAACATCCATGGCCAGACATTTTCTGATTTTATTTATTTTTAATGGATTCTTTTGTTTTCCTTATTTTTTTTGGTTTTAATGGTTTGGTTTTTGTTTTTGTTTTTTTTTTCCTAAGATAGGGAATGCTTGTTCAAAAAGATTAATGCCCTTCCAGAACTGGTGATATATAATGAAAGTGAGCTCCAGATTAATCTTCATTCTTCTGGATTTTTTTTCCAGCAATATTCAGAAATTCCACTTCATACTTATACTGAAAACAAAAAGGGAATATTTTGAGAAGCTTTTTTTTTTTTTTTGTTAATTACATGGCCTGAGTAACAGAGTACATTATATTATTTTAAAAGAGGGATAATGTTCTAATACATACCAGTACATAAGGGAAACTATAATGGCACTTCCTGGAAATTCAGAAAGTATTTCTGCCTATAAGTCTTTTTKTTTTTTAATAAGGTTGACAATTTGACAAGGTGATGCTTCTTGCAGTAAGAAACGTGATCTGCTTACCTTATTAATGAAAAAGCAAAAGGGTGACATTTTGTATTTTAGGGAAATCAAGGTGAAAGTATTTATTCTAGAAGAGAGCCATCCAATTTAGCAGAAAGACATAAAGGGTCCTAATGACTGAAGGCTTCAATGTTATATATTTAGACTTGAAATGAGACTTGATTTTAAAATCATTAGAACAGAAGATAAAAAGATAATATCTTGCTCAGGTATTTGGCAGATTCTCCTTCATGCAGAATATCTAGAGTGGTTAGCCTGTCTTTCTGAATGCTATAGGCATTCAGCTGACTGGAGGTTTTAGGTTTGATCAGGAGGTGGAGATGTGTGTGTGCACAGTGAGCTATCCCTGGTCCTCTGCCAGTTTCTCCCAGCATCCAGAACATCCATTCCTGGACCTGCACACCTTTTGTAGCTTGAAATCTTATGGAGAATTTAGGATCAGGTCAAGTCAAGGACTCAAAGTTCTCTGTTTTAAGGACAGCATGAAGGCAAACCTTGCTGAAACTTKGTGACAGACACAAACTACCCACTGAAAAGTGGTCCAGAGCAGCTTTTTATCTTGTGTGGCCAGTTCTGGATCTATGTAAGTATGAATCTGAGCAGGTTATATTCAGCCAAAAAAATAGAGAGAGTGCACCTGCATGGTGAGTGATCCCTGAGGGGTGATGGATGGATCCTCACCTCTCATTGCTGCCTTCCAGAACAAGTGTCCCCAGTCCCTGGCTGCCTTTGGGGACAATTGTTCTGRAAGGCAGAACAAGCGTCTGCCTTCCAGACACTCTAGCTCCATGTGGAGACCACAGGTGCATGGTCCYGTCTCATGCACACACCTGCAGGGCTGTGCAGTGCCCTGTCCCAGGGCCAGGCAGGGGATGCCATTGCAGGTGAGGGGTGGCTGAGGCTGCCCTGCCATCCTGCCACCAGTCTGGCTCTCCCAGACTGCTGAATGGGGCAGAAGGACCCAGCTCACACAGAACCTGAGCAGGTATTTTTTTGYGTATCCCCTTCCTTTGCCTTTTTGTTCTTTTGCCCATCCACACCAAAGCTGCACTTTGCCTGAGAAGGTGATTTGTAGAGCTTTTTGTTCTTTTTTGCATCATCAAATACTGTAAAGAAATACATATACTAATAGTTAGAGAATATCAGTGGGTGAATGAATGAATGAATGAATGAATGAATGAATGAATGAATGAATGAATGAATGACAGTGCTGTTATCATTTTAATTGCATTTCGTTCAAGGCATCAGATGATGTTTTGTTCCTCATTCACCCGTAAGGGGTATTTTGCTCTTGTCTGTGTGCAGGGCACTCGATTGTAAGTGTTGCTGTAGAAACTTTCATGAAACTGGAGGGAGGGATGGCTGGCTGTGGAGACAGAGAGGCTTGGAAATGTGTGCATTTGTCTTGAAAGCACATTGTAAATGCAACTCTTAAGGTGAATTTTTGCCTTAATAAGGAGCTAGGTTGGGGTTTCTTTCTTCAGTAGAGTTTTTCCTTGTACCTTTCTAGCACTAACTGCAGGAAACATTCCCCCTCCTGGAATGATGAGAAGTGATGTCAAAAATCACTCTGGTCTGTAACTCTTTGAAGTAATGGCAGGTAATTTTGAGTTATTTAGTTGTTTCCCTTGTCAATAAAAGGAGTGGTGGGTTAACTGCACCTAGATATTACCAAGTACTGAAAATGGCAAGWAGTTCTGAGAATGAATGAAATGTGACAGTAACCCAAACCAGTTTGATCTTACGTTTCACTCAAGTACATGGCAACTGCCAACTGCAATGGTCCTGGACAGTTGCTGTCATAAACCAAAGTACAGTACCTGTTATTTGAATGTGTAGATCTGCATATTCACTGGCTGTCACAGCAACGTGCAGCTAAATTCACCTTAAAATTATCATCTTCATACATGGCCTGGAAGGATCTCTATAAAGCATTTTACACTGTCCATTCCCTTCCCGTGCAGTGAACTGGGAGGGAATGCCATTCTCTGAGGCTGCTAATTCTACACCAGCCATGAATGCAGAGATGTTTTTGGGTTAAAAGGTAGTGTCAACATGAAAATTTTTATTCTGGAGTCAAGGTGGAAGCAATGGGGAGGAGAATCTCAAAGAAATCAGTAATTGAATTATTAAAACTATAATAAGAGGAAAGAAGTATGTATCTTGGTTCTGATTGATTTTCACCACATCCCTTTCAGTCACAGAAAAATGTAATGTTCCAGTTTGTTCTGCAAATATTGTCAAGATCATTAATCTCCCGCTTTTAACTTATTACAAGGCTATCATGCAGTGGATTTTTAATTAAAAAATAAAAGGCCAGACAGCTTTTTTTCATTTGGACCACTCAGTTTGCATTTCAATCTTTTTTATGGATTCCTTGTTGAGCCCTTAGTTTTACATCTCTTACACCCTCTGCATCTACACTTTGGCATGGTTTGAAATGAGTGAGTAGAATTGTCTCATTCAAATTCAGCAGAATTTTCTATCTAAAAATTCCCACGCACCTTTTTTTTGTAATCCAGTTATACAGGAGCAGGGAAACAATGCTTGCAACAACAGAGGGAGCATTCATGAAAAAATGAAACTAGGCACCGATTGCCAGAGATAGAGCCCCCAACAAGCCACTTTTAGTTATATGCTTCTCACTGATCTAACTCCCAAAGGAGGAAAGAACTCACAATTAAACTGCATGAAAATTGGAGGTTCTGTGCCATATGCGGTSTCAGAGTTATGTAGCAACATTTACCTCCCTGCTGAGTTTTCACTTTCAAGCAGTTTAGCTGTACGTGTGCGTCTAGTTTATTGCTTATTTTATTTTTTTTTCTTGCCTGTTTTTCTTTCCCCAACCCTATTCCCCAGGATGTTATTTCTGGTAGTGGGATGCAGGGTTTGTATGAATGACTCCACAGGGGTTCTCCTGCTCTGTATTCTGCAGGGGTTCTCCTTGAAACCCCTTAAAGCCTGCTGGCAGCAAGCAGACACAGCTGACATGTGACCTCACAACAGCTTTCCTCCGGTGCTGCACAACACCCTCTGGAATATTGTTACTAATTCTTGTTTGTTAAACCCTGACACTGTGCCAGACAGAAATACCAAGCCAGTTCTGGTTTCAGAGATCCGCAGTCTGGAGAGACATAGAAGGGTAAATGCATGGGGAGGGTGAAGCAAAGAAATTCATATGTAGGTGTGATGTGTATAGTGACTGAATAAAACACTGTCCGAGTCCCCTGACCACAAAATCAAACTTCCAAAGAGATTTATAGCAGGTGACTTGCAGTAGGTTTAGCAGCAGTGCATTTGTACCTGAATAAGAATGTTAATAATTCAGAGGAAGGTGCTGGATGAGAAGGAGCTTAACAGCAGTAAGACCACACTTTGATGAGCTGGCAAGTGCTCTCCTAATAAGTTCAAATCAACTGACTACAACAGGACAGTTTTCACCTTGTTTAAATGGTGGTGACCTACCTGTGTCTGCTGGGGCTACTTTGATTTACATGACACCAAAAGCTGACATCTTGGGATTTTGCAAATCTTTCTTTTTGAATTTTAATAAGCCAGCATTACCTTATTTCCTTTCAGAAATGACTGTTTATAAGCCTGAAACATGTATTTATTACTTTCCGTACAAACTATTTACAGGTACCTATGTAATGAGCACTATTAATCCTTTATAAAAATAAAAATGTTTGCCACTTTTTCTTGTAAATAATTTATCTTGTCCAGTTGTCTGCTCTACATCTCCTTTGCTTATATGCTTCCTACTCCCATTATCAGGGAGTTTCTCACTGCCTTGCAGAAATGTGGTAAGTAGCTTGACAAATGTTTGTCACATGCAGTTCATTCTTTTTCTCCCTTCCCCAAGTGGGAGATTGTTTATCCAACAGTGTTGTACTTTTAAGATGGTTTTGTAAATTATGTGTGCACCACATATATGCTATAAAATACTGTGTTAACAAAATCAACGAGTGTCTACAGCACTTAGAAAAAAAAAGGCAGGGAGGCTTTTTAGCTCCCACTGAAGATTGTTCTGGTCTGAAAATTTTCTTCTGCACAGCTGAGCTTCATTCGGTGGTGATAAACTCTTCTTCTGTCTGTAGCTATAGCAGCCTTGTTATAAAAGGAGATCATTAGATTTCTTGGCTGAAAGAAATAGCACAGGGAAGCTGAGATGGCAGTTTAAAGTTTGTCACTGTAGAAGCAAAGATCGCTATCACTCTTGGCTTAGAGTTCCTTGCCAGCTGATTGCTTCAATTGCTCCATCATAGGCCAGCTGGCAAGAAACAAAGTCGGGTCATCATTTGGGAAGGAAAGAAGACATCAATACATGTGGCTTTTTTATCTATCCCTAATCATGGCAAATACCTAAACATGATTCATTCATTGGTCATTACTTTGCGGTTCAGTATGTCCTTAGGAGATTATTATTTGTTTGAATATCACTTCTGTTTTCCTAATACTGAGAATCTTTGTTTGATGTATATAAGATTTGTAGTTTTATGTCCCATTCTTCATGGGACATAAAAAATATCTTTAGGAAAGCTGCAAAATTCCAATTCTATAGTATCAAAATTTCTGTCATTTTTCTCATGCTCTTGGTAAACTATATGTGGGGTTTTTTTCCTGTGCTACAAGAAGTGCTGATTTTAATCATTATAGCATTTTYCCCCATGTTTGTTCATTATGAATGCATTCAAGACCCTATGAAATAAAGAAAGAAAAAAAGTCAGTTTACATTAACAAGCAGGAGAGAATTTATGTCAACTCGTTTCTACATTAGAATTTTTTCAGTAATTTTTACAGTTGTTTGAGATTACCTTTTAGTCTGTAGGGCAGGGACCACAGTAAGTCTGTATACACTTGATGCCAGTAGTTCATGCAGAATGAATAGACTGTGATAGATTGCTTCCTTTAAACAATTCAAGTAAACAGATGGAAATTTTTACCTTGAGACCTAATAGGAGATGATGAATGAGAACTTCTGTGGAAATGGAAGTAAGGTGTACTTTCCTAGGGCATAGCAAGGTGCTGAGAGATCCCTGGGAATATGATGAAAAGCAGGCAAGAAGCTCGATGGAAATACATGTTTTTCCAAGTAGAGAAAGTGAGGCACTCAGTGAAGCATGACTTCATAGAATCCTAAAATATCCTTGATTGGAAGGGACCCACAAAGATCATTGAGTGCATTGGTCTACAAAGTGATGACAACTGGGCTAAAAGAAATTTCTCTTTAATCCCAGTTTTTCTCTTTTACTCTCTTTATAAGATTAAAAAGAAAGCAGCCCTTTCAAATTTCAAACTTAATTTAGATAGAAAGATGTGGTGGCATTCTTAGGCTTACAGACACTTTCTCTTCTGTGAGGAAATTATTATCTAAAATGCAGTTTCAGGCATTGAATTTCTTCCAGTTCCAAGCTGGGACTCCATGACATTTTAATTTTAGGCTCTGATAACCAACATGTTGCAGTTCTCATATCCGTTGAACTATTTGTTAGATTTGAGGTCTGGCCTAGGTTTGAAAAATTGTTCCCCATTACTATGTCACCACCACAAAAAAAAAGATGACGAGCATGGTCAGGCCTGCTCCTTGCTAAGGGCACCTGACCGTCTTTTGCTGCTTATTAGAACTGAGTCTTATATCCCTGTGCTGGAAGCCTGTTAATGGAGGTTACAAGAATTTGCACACATTCAATACTCCCACTACAGATGCTATTAAATTAACTTAAATAAACACTTGTTAATGACAGCTAAAGGTAAAACACAGAGAAATTCCCCAAATTGCTTGGTGTGATATAAAAGGCTTAGTGCATCCCTACAATGTCCCAGTATAGATGCAATTTACTCAGTTAAATCAATAGCCTGCAGTCTATGTTTACAAAAATGGCAATCTCCATTTAATGAATCAAATTGTCTTTGTTTTACTCAGCAACAGTCAGACACACTGTGCACAATTAAATTACTTCTTTAGAGTTGTCTCTGTCTTTTTTCCTTCCTTCTACTCCCACCACTTTTTCTTATTTTCCTGTAAATTCAATGAAAGGAATTCTGACTCCTTGTAGCATATGCTCAGTAAGAATGATGATGCTCTCAGTCCCTCTTGGAATGCACTGCACAAACTGCAAAAAAGAACTTTCACTTCTCCCCTTGCTTATGTTTGATTGCCTGTGCTTTGCCCCAAAACACAGTAAAATACACTGCTGATGGATAGACTGCATTCATTTGCACATATGACATTTGTAACAGCATTTTAAGCAGATGTATTCAGCATGAAGCTCCCTCAATTAATGGGTCTGAAATCACCAGTTTTACTGCAGCATTCAGAGTGTGTATTTATTTAAAAATGTAATAACTTGATGATATAGCTCTAACTGCATGAGTGGTTTAGGCATGTACACATGCCTGCCTCCAGAAGGTCAAACCTGGGACACTTTCAGGTGTTCGTAGTGATCTGTCCTGCATCTTTTTTCTCTATTGTTGAATCCAAGGGTGTTGGATTTTCCTAAATAAGTGTTTTTACAACCAGTTTTAAGCCTGTAGAGTTAATGAAAATGGGATTTGTCTGAACTGTTTTGCTGAATAAAAAGAGGTAGATGGGAGAGATGAGTAGGAAGAAGGCTTGCTATTTAAAATCATCTGTGCTCCATCTCAGGATGCACAGCTGACTGTCTTGCTGCTATGGTGGATCTCTATCAAGGTAGTTTTTGTAGAGGTTTAACGAAAGTCAAAAATCAGAAGAGACTGTTATGATGGATCAGGAGCACAGATGGTGATTTCCTCAATCCTTCCAGTAACAAGGAATAATATTGATAGGAACAGCCAGCCAGATCAATTCATGCTCTGAGGTTGGTGCAATCAAAGGAAATTTAGAGTTTTGACCATGGGATGATCTACCCAACACCTGTTCTACTGACACCTGGCAGGATTCACCAATATTAGAGGGGACAAAGAGCTCTAGCCCAGGAGCTGGCTACTGACAGAGGTTTATATCAGCCTGGAAGGGGGAAAGGGAGAAAGCCAGGCTGGCCAGTGATGAGTGATAGGATGGGGTGTTAGTACGTGAGGAAGGGAGCACCCACAGGATCCCTCAGTCTGCCTCAGGAGGTGTTGGCTACAATGCACCACACCTGAAATGTGTCCACACTAAAGCACCCAGCAAGAGGGACAATCAAGGGGAATCCAGGCTTTGGCCCAGTCCCAGAGATTTGACATCTCTGGCAGAAGTGAAACCTGGTGGGATGGATCATGTGCCTGGAGTGCCCTGTTGGATGGTTCCAGGCTCTTCAGGAGGGACAGGCAGGGCAGGAGAGGTGCAGGGGTGGCACTGTATGGAATAGAAGGGGCAGAATGTATGGAGCTCACAGCTGCCAATGGCACAGCTGAGAGCCTCTGGGTAAGAATCAAGGGACAAACAAATAATGCAGATGCCATCATGGGAGTCCACTACAGACCTCCTGGACAGGACAATGATGAATTATTCTTTGAGGAACTAAGGGACTCTTCCAAGTCAAYTGCCTTTGTCCCTGTGGGAGACTTCAACTTGCCAGAAATTAACTGGGAACATCACACAGCTGGTACAACCTGGGCCAGAAGATTCCTAAAAACCTGAATGACAACTTTATGGAAGAGGTCCTAAGGGAGCCAGCTTGGAAAGATGTTCTCCTTGATCTCCTGATTGTCAACAGAGTGGATCTTGTGAGCAAGTGGAGATTGGAAGCCATTTTGGCAAGTTCACAGACAGTACAAAACTGGCAGGAGCYGTTCAGTCCCTCGAAGGCAGAAAAGCCCCGCAGAGACCTCAACAAATTAGAGGGCTGGGAAATCACCAATCATTGAATCTCAACAAGGGAAAGTGCTGGATTCTGCACCTGGGATGGGGCAACTCTGGATGTACAGACAGCCTGGGGAATGAGATGCTGGAGAGCAGAGCCATGGAAAGGGACCTGGGGGTCCTGGTCCATGGCAAGTTGAACCTGAGCCAACCCTGGCCTGGGGGGCATCAGGCACAGCATGACCAGCAGGGCAAAGGAGGGGATTGTCCTGCTCAGCTCCGCGCTGGAGCGGCCTCGCCTCGAGTGCTGGGGGCAGTTCTGGGTGCCACAATGTAAAAAAAAAAAATAATAAATTGTTAGAAAGTGTCCAAAGGAGAGTCACAAGGATGGTGAAGGGCCTCTAGGGGAAGCTGTGTGTGAGGAGTGGCTGAGGTCACTTGATCTGTTCAGCCTGAAGGAGACTGAGGGGAGACCTCATGGCAATCTGCAACTTCCTCATGAGGGGAAGAGGAGGGTCAGGCAATGATCTCTTCTCTGTGGTGACCAGTGACAGGACCTGAGGGAATGGCCTGAGGTTGTGTCAGGGAAGGTTTAGGTTGGATATTAGGAAAAGGTTCTTCCCCCAGAGGGTGGTTGAGCACTGGAACAGCTCCCCAGGGAAGTGATCACAGCATCAAGCATAATGGAATTCCAGAAGCGTTTGGACAATGCTGTCAGACACATGATGTGATTGATTCTTGAGGCTGTCAACTGAGCAGGACAAAGAGCTGGACTCTGAGCTTTGTGGTTCACTTCCAACTCAGCATATTCTGTGAAAGTAATACTCGATCTGGTGCTAAGTGAGATTACAAAACCTTGATTTATGTGATGTACGGGTGAAGATGGTTGATAGTAATAACATAATCTTGTTTCCTGAACATCTCTGCATATCTTCAAAGGATGTTTTTATCTTGTTTTTACTTTTATTCTGGCTATAGACATATGTCACATTTTTACTACATAAACAAAGGAGAACACGATTTCAAGTGTCAAAAAGTGGTTTCATTAATAGTAAAGAAAAAAGAAAGGAGAAAAAGGTGGAGTTAACCTTCCTGAGCAGAGCCAATTTGTTATTTCACTACTTTCCACTTTGATAGTCAGATAAGCAGCTGTACTTCTATTGAATAAACGCCTTGTGGTCCTGTGAAAATAAGGAGGCACCTTCATATACCTGATTTAAAAATGTGTGCAACTCCAAGGGGGAGGATGATCCATTGAGTGAAATACTAGACGAGGGTTTGGCTTAACTGTGTCATTTGCTCTTTTCCTTTTTCACTGTCTGATTTTTCCAAATTATTGTAGTCAAAATCAGAAAATCTGTATAACTTGGGTGCATAAATTTTTTGCTAGGTATGAGTCTGACTTACTTTTTGGGAATCATGAACTGTAGCTGCCTATGGAGCTGAGTTAGCCTGAGTCTAATTGGTAATTACCTAGGATGTCCTTGTAACCAGGGGAGATTTGAGTCAGCCCAGTATAAAGAAGGTGTGTGAAATGCTGGAACAAATGAACTTCTGGATCTCGTGGAGTGTTGTCTTTCAATGTTGCAGGAACCGAAACATCTAATTCGGACTAAGTACAACTTTTGAGTTACAGAAGTTAAGTGAGGTAAATCCATCTGAATTCATTCTTCTCTGTGGCCAGGAGAGTAGATGGATACTGTCCTGGCCACAGATAAGAATGAAATCAGATGGATTTACCTGGATACTGGAAATACCTAGATACTGTGAAAATAAAAGCACTAGGAACTGTTCAGTGCTTATATCAATGACTGAGACTTAATACTGGTTTTGTCAGTCACAACGCTGTGAAGTCTGAACTGCTGTATGTCTTTTTAACCAAATGTAATTCATACAGTTCAGTAAGCTTGATTTTCAAGAACATATTTTAAAAACATTTTTATTTTGGTGGGGTTTTTTTTCTTTTGTCTTCTTGGTTTTGTGGTTTTAGAGGGTTTTTTTGTGTCTGTGTTTGGGTTTGGTTTGGGGGTTTTTTTGTATTAGGCAATTCTCAGTAGGATATCCTATGGGGAAATGCTAGATAACTGCCTCAGGCTATGTGTCATTCTCTGAAACCAGGGAATGTTTTGGGAGGCTGAATCAAAGAAAATCCAGTAATTATATTTATCTTCAAATTTTACTTTTTTTTTTTTTTAGTCATACCCTCTAATTAATTTAATTTGCTTTGAGAGGAGTATTACAGCATACAGAATTTTCCTTCATGGTTGTCTGTCACTGTTATGACATTTATCTTAAGTTTTGGGTACTTTCTTGTCTTCAGATTTTTGTTTGGTGCAGGAGGCTGGCAGAGTAGATCAACTGCACAAGAGTGAGATCTTCTAGTACATACACTATTTATTATTAGATGCTTCATTTAAAATTACATTGGTAATTCTGGCTTCAGGATGTATAAAATATTCCCATCACAATTACATTACATCACGTAAAATCTAAATTGCAATATTTTCCATTGCTCTTAGAATCTTAGGATGTCTTGGGTTGGAAGGGACTTTAAAACATATCTAATTCTACCCCCCTGCCATGGGCAGGGATGCCCTCCATTAGACCAGGTTGCTCAGAGCCCCATCCAATCTGGCCTTGAACACTTCCAGGGATATCCACAAGTTGCCTGGACAATCTGTTCTAGAGCCTCACAGTAAAGAATTTCTTCCTAGTATCCAATCTAAACCTACCTTCTTTCAGTTCAAAGCCATTACCCTCATCCTGTCACTACATGCCCTTGTAAACTCGTATTTAAGCCATGGCTTGATTTTTCTTTTTGCTTTTATTTCTATCTTCTTTGAAAGGGTTGGATCCAGTGAAACACTGGCACTTTTAAGCCCAGTGTTGCTGGCTGTGATTGTTGATGCTCAGAGCGTGACTGATGATGCTTCGCACCACGCAGAATCAGCTCCCCTGCAGGTGCTAAATCTCCTCATGGACTATTTAATCTGCAAACAGAGCTGTTATCTTTCAGCAGGAGTTTTTTCTAGGTTTCATTTCTAAAAGCAACTGCAAGAACAGATAAGAAATGATATCAGAGTGAAATAAGAAATGGAAAAAGAAAAAAATGAGAATAGAAAATGGGATATGTTATAGAAGAGCAGATAAATATTTGAAAGAGAAAAGTCATAAAATATTTAAAATTACATTCTTATTCTTCTAAGTCTTACAATCACAAGAAATCTTTTACATTTCTGTTATTTTAATATATAAATTAATTCATAGAGGGGCTTTAAATGAGCTGACAATCTTGCTTCTGCAGTTAGTGTGCAAGCATGTGAGATGTGGTATTTATGTTGAAGAGCATGCAAGCTAGACAATTAATCCATCAGAGAAAGTAGTATTTCAAAAATCAGTTTGTTCTGGTATATTTTATTTTGTTTTACTTTAAAATGAAATGACAATTACTATTTCCATGTGTGGGTTTCATTTTTTTTTTAATTGTCAGTATTATATGTGTTATACCTTTGTGGTTTTTGAGTTGGAAAGATCAGAAACAAGAGGTTTAATACTAGATAATGTCTGATGGAAGATCAGCATAGGTCTTTAATGTCCTTGGTCGGTGGTTTCATTCTCATCTTCGTATCAGTCTTCATCAATAGCCAAGTATCTGTAACCTTGAAGCTAAATGCAGATTACCTGCAGCTCCATTTCACTGGCCTGTGGTACTAAGGTGTGACTTAACATGACACTCCTCAAACCAATTTCTATTTTATTTTTTTGTTTTGTTTACATTTTTAGCTGTTTTACACTGAAAAAATTATTTTTCTGCACAAAGAAAAGTTACCTATATGAGGCTCTTAGGAATGATGAGATGGCTCATCTGTTTCACAGAATATTCTGATTGGAAGGGACCTACAAGGATGATCAAGTCGAACTCTTAAATGTTCATGYTTTCCTGATTTCCCACCTGATGTTGTGATTCCTCCCTTTAGGATGCAAGGACAGGGTGAATTGGTACACTAATTTGTTGTGATGTCACAAAATTTGGTCATGATCATTCCCAAGGAGCTTTACTAAAGTCAATGGGGAAGAAAACCTCACACTAATTTTGCCTTTTAATTTTAGAGAAAAATATTAGTCCTAGGAGTATAAACAATATTTTCTGAATCAGGGAATTAAAATGCTGCCATATTTGCACATCTTATGGAGTAGGTCAGTTTGGCACTACAGAATTACCGAAGAGTTGTGTTAATTTCAGTGGAACAAGACTGAAGTGCTAAAGAGCAGATATTCCAACTGGCAAATTGCTACCAAGAGAACCATTTCTGAACACTGAAATGACACTGAACTGATTTACTGATTTATTGATTTACATTTCTTTACCTCTGGACTCTCCTTACTTCCAAGACAAGATAGATGATTTAGAAAGTACTCTACTATATTTAATCTTCTCTTGATCCTGGCTTGGAAGGAATCATGCAAGCCACTAAAAATAAATTTGGTAAGGTATAGCCCTACTTCAGCTTCAGATCTGCTCTGTRTCGTAATGGGTGAATAATGGAAAAGATCAAGGCAGCATTTAAAATATTTATTCAGACAGCAAAGACACTTGACAAAATTAATCTGCAGGGGAAAAAATGGAAAGTACACGAGAAGACTCTGGAAGAGGAAATTAGTATAAGTACAAAAATGTACAATATTTCTGCACTTTAAAGAACTACTTAAATGATTATATTGTTCTTGTACATGAACGTCAATTTTATAGAGATGTGCCTCTGTGTTTCCTTCATAACACAGAATAAAATTGAAAATTTCCAAAATTTYCAAAATTTTACCTGATTTAAAGCGTTTTTTCTTAGGTAAAATGTTCTTATGGGAGCCAAGGTCTTATGCTTTAGCTTTTTTAGAATGGTTGATTGTGAGCACAGTTGCTTTCCCTTTGCCAAGTTCAATGGTGGAGGCAGAGGGATATCTAGTGGTAGGTGCTGCTGTTCTTATGTCAGTCCTGTCCGTTGCATAAATTAAAACAATACTTCGTTGTGAGCAGATGCTTGTTGGAGGGAATGAGAACTCCTGAATCAAGCTGCCATTGCTCAGCCTGATGAGGAGCCTGTTGCAAAAGGGACAATGCCCAAATTAAGGAATTAAACAATTTCCGTCAGAACAAGTTTCTTGACACTKCCCAGTCTTGGGAAAAATATGATGTCTTATTTTATTGCCAGCCTTGTATATCTGCAGTGCCATCCTGAGGTGGAGATATAATAGGAGAATTGTTTACTTTCTTGATGAAAGCTTAATGCTTTAGATCATGAAGTATAGATGCRAGCTTTGTATTGTCTTACTAGAAAAAAAATAGTTCTTTGATTGGTTCTCTTCTTTTTCATTTCTTTATTTTTATATATAATTTGTGGCTTTATGTGAAGTATTAGAGAACACAAAGTAGCTGTGTTTTTAAGTCTTTTATCTAGTGTTTGTTGTTTGCAATATGCCATAGTTTTTGCTACCAGTGACTTTGCATTGTAAGCAAAAATCTATTCTTCATAAAACTGCAACCTAGTTAGATATTTTGATAAATGATGCTTTGCATCATGGCAGAAGACGCAAAGTGGCTGACCCGCTGGGCATTGTTCTCAGCACTTTGTCAACACAGTCCCTCATGATGTGCATGTTCTCTTCAGAATCTGTCTTCTGATTTAATAATAGAAGAATTTTGTTAATACGTACTCTGTTCCCTGAGGAAGTGAACTATACAATGATTAATAGCCTCAAACATGTATAAATGTTTCCTCTGAGTATTTTGCATTGCTTTGCAAATAGTAAGTTGCACAATTTTCTTCTGACATACTTTTTAAGTATTTTCTACTTATCTTTTGTGTKGAATACTTCCTGCTATGTTTACATGTGGCTAAAATGGATCACCTAACATTATATGCCACTGACCCCCCTGAATTAGGCTTTGAATATGTCCACAGAAAGGAAGATGGTGACAGCCTTTGCATGGGCGTGCACAATTTCAGTTTAATCTCRTTAGCTCCCATGCCAGCAGAAGTGCAAGTGCAGCAAATGCTCTGTGATCCAAGAATGCATTGATCCCAAGCACACCTCTGGAGCTTGTCTTTGGCAACCTGTCTGGCTTAGATTAAATCTATCACATTCCACAACAGTGGACAAAAACTTTCATGCTCAGAATTTATTTTTGGGGTAGACATTTTGCCTACATCAGTCCACATAAACCATGAACCCATACAAAGGAAAAGTCCTTCAGMCATTAATATTTTCCTAAYTTTACTATTACTGTTATTAGTTGTYTTTACAAAAAAACTCCAACCAGCTTTGTGCTKGTTTTAATACACCTGTCTCAGAAGYCTTTTTGAACATCAAATAGGTTTTCATCCTTAATGCCATTTATATAACAGTGTGAAAATATTTGAATAGTGCCAGAAACACAGATTTTAGTCTTTTTGAGGATAGACCTAAAAATGAAGACTGTTACCCAGAATCTTGATCAAAATACTTTTGAACAGATGTGAAAGTGAAACCAGAGGTTATCCATCAGCAACAAAATGGTGATTCTAAATTTTAAATTCGAGTTTAGTGAAATTTGGACCTTAAAAATATGGCTGGGGTTTTTTTTTTAAACACCTTGAACCATACTATTACCTGACATATCTCAAAGTAATATTCCTGAAAATAGATTTTTTGTAGTACACAATCTGAAAAAACATAGCTTGCGAGAAAAGGGAGCAAGGGTGGCACATCTACATAAACATTACCTTTGTATCATAAAAGTCTATGCTGAGATGTGTGTGGCAGATAATCAATTTGTATGTTAACTTTGGCAGTGCCCAGGAATGCTTAACGAGTACATTAACAGTTCAGAAACTTTCTCTTGCCTTACACTAAGAATTTTTTTGTTTGTTTGTTGATTTGTTAGTGTCAAACACAGAAGTTTTATTTTTGTGTTTSTGTTTCAAACTGGGAAGAAGTGTGGCTCCAAGACAGGGAAATAGATACCCTAGATGTTTAATGGTTGGGTCCTGTATATGCCGTGAAGATCAGACCTTTAGGTGTGCATAGTGCTGCATCAGAGCAACTGTAAATCTTAACAAAAGGAAAAGGCTTGGCAATTTTCATTATCTTAGCTAATCTTAGGTAGTTAGAAATTCAGTACAATTAATTGTAAAGTGGTGCTTATGGGGAAAACCCAAAAAMCAACTTCACAAATGGCCTTTGGCATGCTGGCCATTACTGCTGAAAGTTTGCTGTGGATAGTCCTTTGAAAGATTCAGTAAAATCTAAGAAGTGGTCCTGTAGAATTAGAAATTTAGGTCTTCTTAGGAAAGTAATAGAAAACTAAACACAACAGCATGACTCTGTGATTGCAACATTCCACAAGGCTCTTTACACTGAGTACTGTGTGCTGCCCTGGTCTCCTTCTCCCAGAAACACTGTAGTAGAATGACAGAGAAAGGCACCAAGGATAATCCAAGGATGTTAAGCTTGTTAACTTATTTTAATTATCTAATGTTACTTAGTGTCTATGATAGGATAATAGATCAAAAATGGACTACCTCAGAGCTAGGAAGAAGGTTATTTTCTAACTGGAGTTGTGACACATAAATTTTATGATAGGAATCCCTTTTCATGTGTTGCCTAGATGGAGCCAATAAACATCTTCTGCAGTAGTTCCTCAACTGAAGTATTTGCAATTTCAGGTACTGTGCATCAACTGCTTTATCCTAAACATGTAATCACAGCCCTATCCTGATCACACAGGATGCTTCTTTTCATCTTTTTCAGAAAAAAAGATACATTCCTCTTTTTAAGATGTTTGTTAATGAGTAGAAGACCTCTAAGAATATTGTATATTTCACCAATAAAACTTMATTTTATTAACTGGGCTTACAAAAAGGGTTTCCTATGAGATTGTGAGTTTTTGAATGTCTTTGCACAATGCAGAGGCAGAGTGGTCTCAGCTGAGTAGTAGTGGTAGTAGTGGCGTGTGCTTTTAATAAGTCTGGTTTTACTTTTAGCTGTAMATTGCTGTGAAAAGAAAAAGCATCCAAAGGGCACATTGTTAGCAGAACACCTCAGGGGCAGGGAAGATGTATTTTTCTACTTAATAGGAGAACCAGCAGGCCAAATTCTCCATCTCTTTTTGTTTTGTCTTTTTTTCTGTTTATTTGTTTTTCTATTCCTATATTTTCATCAGACATAAGAAATGTAATAAGCAATTACTAAAAAACACTACTAAAATTGTCTACKATAATGTTCTGAAATAGAAGTGAAAGATATGTTCTACATTTTTTCTTTCCTTGAGGAGACTACAAGAAATCTACTTAATTTTTTTTATTTTTGTCTTTCCTACTTTTGTCCACAAGAAATGTACAAATTTAAATAAATATGTGTTATAGGGAGGGTTGCAAAATGTTTATTTTAACTCTGACTTATATTCTCATAATGACAAACCATAAAATTATAATGATCTGATATGGTCCTGTGCACAAGCACTTTCTGAATATTTGTTTTGCTGAGAGCCAAGTCCCTGCAGAAAAGGAAAAAATAAAAGCCAACAACTAAGCCATATTTAGGCATACTGTGTTTGAAGTTGATGTTTTTTAGAAAGGTGTCCGGGTGAACCACTGGAAATTTTTGGCCAGTTGAAACTTGACCACCTGAAACCTAGGTTTGCTGAAGTGTAAAATCAGCTTCTGACAGAAATATCCTAATCTTCACAGGATGCGTTTTTTTCAGTTTATTCATTAAGTTCTATTATGTGATTTGTTCCCTAAAAGTTAAGAAATGGTCTGAAATTATAAAAGCCTGAAAGTTGGCCATATTTTTCATTTCCGGTCTGGCTAAAATACAAGGGAAGTACTGCTTATTAGTTTTTAAATTTAATTTTAAAGACTGAGCCAACCAAAATCAATGTATTTAAACTGCAAAATAGACCCAATTGCATTTGCAATAATTTTCTTTATTTAATACTGTACATTTAGGTAGATTTTTTTTTATGTCCCTAGTGTACTTAGGTGTTTAGATTAAAAAATATGAGTAAGAATCTATCTAACATTAGTTGTTGAATTSTAAGCAAAAGTTTGTCTTCCCTTTGCAGTCAGAGGGAGAAGATAGCCATTCCAGATGGCAAATCATTTCATCATTAGAATGAGGAATCACATGCTGAAGTTGCCTCTTACCCCTGCTGACTGCAAACCAAGCCTAGGTTACTGGCTGGGATGAGGTGCTTAACTTTTAGATGGGTGAAGTCAAGTGAGATTGCTCCCTGACTAAATTGGTTTAATACTTCCTTTTCCTGTTTAGCTTTAACTGAGATAAAATTTTCCATCTGTATGTACAGACACAAATTAAGAATAACCATTATCTCATTAGTAAGAAATACTCCATTCACTATTTTCACACTTAGAAAAGAAAAAATTAGGGATTTGAATAACTTTTATAAAGTGACAAGGCTTTGTTAGTCACTATTTGTGGATATATTTTGGCATAACGTTCCCTAATTGCAGGTAGAGAGAAAAAATTACGCTACCTGTAAAGACTCAACTTTTCATAAAAAAAAAAAAAAAAACTAAAAATTGAAAACAAGATTAAACTTGAAGATCTAAGTCATACTCTTCTGCTGACTCATTTAACTCCCAATTAAATTTGGTAATTCCAATCACTTTAATTTAAGTCTGTGCACTCTTACCTTCRATGAATTGTCCCATTAATTTTAATGAGTCTGTTTTATGTGCTAAACAAAGCATCTGCTTATGTCTTTGCAGAAGGTAAACCTTGGAGCATAAGGTTTCCATTTTAATTGTTAGCTAGTCTTGGTTTTGCTMTTAATTTATAGTTTCATATTTTCTTTAAAAAGATAGCACATATATTAACCACTTCATCTACAAGTTTTATGTCAGTAGTGGGTTTGTTGAAGACTTTATTCTCTAAGTGACTGAAGTGAGTCACAGGAATATTTTGCCATGTTCCTTCAACAGATGGTCTGTGAAACAGGCAGAACTTAAGGAAAGACAAGAGCAAAGTAGACTATCTGTGGTTTTATAAAACCACTTTTTTGACTTCAAAGCCTGTTAAGAGAGAGAGATTTTTATTTTTATTTTTTTAACTTTTGTTCAGTACAGAAAGTGCCAGTACAAATTGGCTGTGAAAATTTAAGTTTATGCTAGGACTGGAAGCCAGATTAATTGACAGGTTATTTGTATTGTATTTATGATTCAAATAAATTCAGTGATGTAGTGCATTTTGCAAGATTTTCCAGCAGAAAAGGTCAAAGGACTAAATGGATGACAGCTGACAGAATTACTCATATTGTCAATGTGCTTGCTAGTACTCCTAGCAAACCTGCTAAACTTGGCAGTTAAAATTGATAATGCTGATAATGTCAGCTTTTTAAAGATGCCTTCAACAAATGCATTCACTTGTGGCATTGTCCTGAAATATTTAAAGTTAGCCTTTTCATGCTGGCAGTGAATAGTCTAACACACTAATTTAATGTTCCTCTGAAAATAGCAGCTATGCAGGAGTAGCAGAGAGAAGAGATGACTTTAGCAGAGGTCCAGACATCCGGTAGGCAAATGTGTAATAGTGTTCCCAAAACCTCATGTTCAAAAAGTAGGTCAGGACAGGAGGAATAAGAATTCAGAAGAAAAGCCATCAGTGGTTTACTGCACATGAAAAAAGTAAATGAAAAGCATCAGCTAAGGCTCGATAGGCTTCCATGATTAGGCTCARAAAAACTGCAGGATGTGTGCATTCAGTACATCAGCATGACTTTATCTTGAAAAAGCAAAAGCACCTTTATCTCTTAAACTGATACAAAAAGAATGTTTTAGACTAAAGACAAACAGGACTTTACAAACTTGCTGATATCTTGGTGTGGCACCTGGCATTCTAAAACTTGGAAAAAGTAGCTTGACCTGTCAGGACTTTGAAGAGAATTCTTTTTTTAATGTGGTGGAGATTTGATTTGATCTGATTTATGAAACTGCCATTTTTTTCTGATGCATCATGAGCAGGCATTCTGAAAACAGCTTTAAGAGAAGTACATAATGTTTCATTTTCAGCCCACGCATGTGAATGAATAGGTCTTACTCAGCTCTTGGTTCCAAAGGCAGCAGCAGCAGCAGCTAAGGCAAGGAGCTATATTTTTGACATCCAGCTCTGGTTTGTGTTTGCTGCAGGAAGCAGTTATTCCCCTGCCTTGCCATGCCTTTTGGAGTTCCGGTCATGCAGCAGTGTTCTGCTCTTCTTATCTTTTCTTAGTGACAGCACTTCAAATGATTGAAAGAAAGAGGGGAGAAAAATGGTCCTCTTATTTATTTTCATATAAATACCTGTCAGTAAAAACACTGTGATGTTTAGATGACATGTGCTGTTGATGTGTGGGAATAACTTTAATTACTAATGCTGTGAAGTAAAACACAAAGCATCCTGCAAAAGCACTCCTGCACAGGAGGAGCAACATCCCTGCTCCTGTGTATTAGTAATGGTTGTGATTTCAAGAGACAGTTCTGTTCATCTTTATGCCTATTTTTCAACCTTCTAAGCCTTGTTAAAGAACATAAGAATCTCCTGCTAGTTAATCTGCAGCAGGTACAATCTGAGTGTATGTTATGTATTTGTGTACGTGCCTTTGAATTGCAAATCTATTCCGTGGTTTTTAGAGTCATGGGGTTACTTTATGTGACCAGCATTTAATCACTGTCATGCTTGAGTCTCACTGAAGTTGGCAGCGTTACAGATGTTATTTTATGTGACCTGCATTTAATCACAGATGATCTGTGAGTCTTGTTAAACCTGGAAGGATCACAGAGATCCTATTTTAACATTCTCTAATGTAGTTACAAGAAAGCTTTTTGCCAGTGGCATGTGTACTTATGTTTCCTCATTTCCTTCATCTAAGTAATTAGTTTATCCTGGAAATTTTGAGGAAATTTCAAGGATTCCCTGTCAAACTCCTCCTATTTCAAAAATAATATGAAAAAAAATTTCATACTTATTTTTGAAGTGAACTTTCAGAACTGATCTAGATGAAAACATTCTCTCCCTGCCTTTCTACATCTCCCTTTCCCTCTCACCTTCTCCCTATATCTTCTTCTCCACTCATATATGGCTGATACCTAAAAATATTCTGTCATAGAAAATATTTCTTACATCTGACATTTCTATAAAAAAACCACCTTTTTTGAGCCCTTCATAAAATGCATAAGTATTTTATTTTAGTTAATGATAGCAGAAAAAAAMCAGCATTTCCTCTTAAAACAAGCCTTGTTTCCTCCCTGTTCTTAAGTCATCTGAGGGTGGCAATTGAATTTCATTATATTTATGTATTACACTGTASTGCTGAAGCTGTGGTTGACACATCACTTTTTTTTATGATTCTCTGTCACAAGTCGTGTTCACTATTATCCCTGTAATTATCATTCTCCAAAGGTTTACACCAAGACTGCACTCCGTGGAAAAAGTCATTAAGTCATTTACTAAATTCAGCAGATCCTGGGGCCATGCTTACGCTTGAGGAGAAGGCTGAATTCTTGGTGGCAGTCACATTTAGGTGTGTGGAGCAGGACCTTTCACACGGTGGGCTCCTAAGTACCTAATTTAGCAGTGGTGAGCATGTGTCAGCAACAAGTTTTGATGAAGTTTACCTATCTTTCTCAGCTCAATAATCAGTTGTCTTGTTGCTTGCTCCTCAAGCCAAATGTTTTTAGAGTTATTACATGATGTGGATCAACAACATATACTGCAAAATCAGAAAGTGTTGCTTATCTGTACTTGCTATCTGTAGAGCACTTAATCATGTCTGTGACATGGTTGATACTTCTTGTGAAACAAGACTGGGACACTGAATATTTATGTTCCAAGTATGCAGTGTATATTTTATTGACCATATACTGCAAAGGTTTTAGCATCACTGCTCGGCATTTTTAGCACAAAGAAAGCACACTAGAATGTCTGAATATATGTCATGTTCCTGCACTTTACACATTTTTAAGTCTAATAAGAGRAAAAAAATTATTTTAAAGGCATAATGATGAGCACAGTTTTAATCTCTGGTCATGGAGTGGTCTCTGTTGACTGTAAATGGCTTCTTTTTTCCCCACAGACATTTTTTTCACTCTTGGGGGTACAACAGGAGAGGGAATTAGATCAAAGTGTGTTTCCAGAACCCGTTGTAATAATTAATCATATTTATTACTTTCAATATTTTTCTCCATGTTCATTATTTGACTTTACACATTTTACAGCCAATAGAAGCTTGTTAATAAAGGCTTCACCTAAGGTGTGTGCAGAGTACATTCTCACGTGGTGTTGTTGAGAGTGGGAGTGTTCATCACYTCTCCACAGCCTGAGGTTCTCTGCAGTGCCTGTGCATGGGAGTGTGTCTGCTGCATACCCAACACCTGAGAATCCTATGGACCCTCCTAAAATGAGAACAAGTGTTGAAATTAGGAGAGATTTTTTTTTAAGAAATCTCTTGTCTCTATTAAGATACAAACTCCTTCAGAGTGGATAAGAACCAGGGGATAAAGTTGCTTAGTTCCTATGTAGTCCTATTTCACATTGCTCCATTGCCTCATTTTGTCTTAGTTGCATTATAATTGTCAGAACTTACACCTGTGCTCTCCTTTTGTAGTGACTTTTTATTCCAGCTGGAACCAAAAAGCATTCTTGGTTTTGTSGAAAAGTTAGAGAAGAAACAAGGCCAGTACTTCTTTGTTTGAGCTTCTTGGCTATTTTTCCATGAGGAACACTCAGGTTTAAGTTCCAAAAAAGTTTTCAAGGATCCAGGAAGCATTTTTGCTACTTAATGGGTAATATGAAGCAGAGGAATACAAACACTAAAAAAAAAATAATTGTGAGAAGCAGTGACAAGGAGTAAAGGAGAAGAAACAGAAAGTAAAGATTAGGCTGCAAAAGMGGGAGAAAGGTGATGAAAGGAAAACATGGCAGGAGTTGTAAGTAAATGCTGAGGATTGGCATCTATCCATCTGCCATGGTCAGAGGCTTCACTGGAGCATGAGACTAGCTGAGGTGTTTACATCTGAGGATGAATGAATTCAAATCATACTGAAACCAACTTTCTCATAGAGAGGAAAGGCTGACTGCCTTTATTCTTTGTGCACATCTATGTTTCCATGATTCAATCAGATGGATGTACGTATGTCCTGGATCTAGAGTTTGATGTAATAACACAGAATGGTTATTTTTAATGATGATTTTTATTAACTTAAATTTATCCAAAAGAAACATTCAAAAATTGGTTATACTTCTGTGTAGCAATTCAGCAATGGAATAATCAGCATAGACATGTAGACTCTAAGTAAATGAAGTGGCAGAAGGACAGTGACATCAATCCTGCCAAGAATACGAAGTAATTGTTTCTATCTTAATTTTATACCAAAATAGAGACTCTACTTWTGATACATTCTTCTGGTTTTATATCTGGTACAGTGCCATCTTTCTCATCTGTACTCTCATRGAAGACAGTGTTCATCTTTGTTTAACCTTTACTGTATTGTGAATTAAATAAAACGTATACTTTCTTTTCTGTTGTAGTATCAGTGCTAGTTAGTCTTGCTTTATCTGCTCGATATTATTCAGCAGGAAAAGTTGGAGCTGCAGAAAAAGCTGTTAGGAAGAAAACAGGAAAGACATAAACAGTTTCAAAGATGAAATGTCTCCAAGAGAAATGTGAGGCCCTGTGAGAGTAGAAGAAATGCTAATAATGGGGAAATGTCAACYTCAGTCCAGGTGGGCTAACAAGATCATAAGGTTTAGGACTAAAAGACAGAGAAGCTTAAAAGTGTTTAAAAAGTAGCCCAGGAGAAAAGAGCGCCAGCCAAAACTTCTGGAAATGTTTTTCTGATTAATTGTTAAGAGCTGTTGCAGCAGGGTTATAATTCTTYGACTCTGACCTTACATCAGCTTCAATTGCAATGAAAGGGCAATATTTAAATAAGAGTTTACAGCCTGAATTATTAAATGCATTCTTTGTTTCAGTGGGAGTTAGTGATGCTAAGTACTGAATATTCTAAATATTTCTGAAGTTCTGGATCAAGCTGTATAGGCCAATTACTATTTTAATCCTCATTAACTAATACATTATTTTGTTGAAACATTTTCAGTATCATTAAAAATATTTGTGTTCTAGAGAGAAGAAGATTTTTTCCCAAATAGAGTATCTGAGGGATTTCTTTTCAGGAGTACTGTACAGGAATTTTTCCCAACCCAAGCCAAGAAGAACTAGATCATAATGGATCTTGCCTCAGGTTGAGGTGGAAGACTCCAAGCCTGTCAGGTGGTAGGGAGAGAGTGAAAGGACCTAAATTAAAATAGTCACATATTGAAGAAGGGGTGTTTTGATTTACAGTGAATAAACTGTGGAAGGACCCTACTGATCATCTCTTGAAAGACATGGACAGCATTTATAGAGAGAGGTCATGTCKTAAGACATAGGTGACAAAAATGGCAACATTTACTAGAACTCATCACCTGAGTACTCTTGATTTCAGTTGTTCCACATGTAGCCAGCCCCTTCATGAATATTGAAAATCTTCTGTGTCCCAAATGGCTTTTAATTTAATAGCTTAAGCATGGTGTTCAGCAGCCATCAYAGAATCAGAACTTTGTTCAGGAAATATTAGATAAGACAAACCTGTCAGCTTGGTCAGTCCTGCTTGTCTAATTGTGCTTTTGAACACTGGAAGCACAAYTTGTGTTTGCTTTGCTTTGGCTTAGTTCCAGTCATCTGAGAAATGTAGTGCTGTGCTCTTTTAAGTGTATTAAACTATCCTTGTAGAGTGAATTATGCTGATAGCTTGTTTTGTTGGAGGAGAAGACAGCAATAAAAATGATTTGTGACATTTTTTTAAAAASATGGACTTCAGACATCCAAGAAATCAAGATTTGTCCAACATGAGRCCCTTTCACTTGCTCAAGTAGACTATTAGCTCTTACCACTGGGGTTTTTTTGTTTGTTTTGACATACATTGTCCCCTTTTTACAGCCATTCTGAAGGTGATGGTTTAAAAAAAAAAGTGTTAAAAATATTATAGAGACTGAATCACTTCACATTCTTAYAAACTGATCTTTGGGACTGGTGAGAAGGAGAGAAAAGCTGATAATATATGTAGAATTAATTCTGATGAATTATTTAACATGCAGGAATTTAGTGTATAATCCCTTTGAATAATCCTCCCATCTTAAAGTTTTCAGTTCTTTTGGGATTTAACAATGCTGACTGATAGTACTAAGGGTTGTAATACATTCTGATATGTCCTGTCTCATTTCAGTACAGGTAAATTAAAAGCAAATTTAATTCTAATTAGCCAGATGGATTGCTCAAAGGACTAGGTCTGTGAGGTAATGTTAAAGCTTTTAATTTCTTGTGATCTGAAATTGAGGTTATTATATATGATTGATTATTTCAATATCTGAGAAATAGGGAAAGTTTTGAGCAAATGAAAAGGACAGTCTGAGAAGTAGTGGTAGCTTCCATCCAGAGCCTTTTTAAGGCAGTTCTTCACTGTCTTAAAGTGTATTATGGAATTTAAACAAAGATGTGGTATTTCTTATCCCTTCTGAGCAAAAAGCCAGTAAGTAGCAGAGCTTTTCAAGCCTGATATATGGGCTTCTTGGAAARACCTATGATGTAATTTACCTCATTTGTTTGACTTTTTTTTTTTATTTCACTTGACTTGAAAACCTGGCAATGCCATCTCAGTAGGATGCAAAGTCCAGTTTGATTCTAAATAATCCAGAAAGCTCAGAACAGAAACACAGTAGGATATATTAGGTTTTGGCTTCACTTAATCTGTTGCCATTCTTGAAGAAAATTGCAGCAAGGTCACAGCAATAAATATGCTCCAATGGTGCTGTGACCATAAAGTGCATTATCTGAGACACTTCTGGTGCATGAAAACTCATTATGTTGTGCAGAATACAGGTAAGACTATTTTTTTTCCTACAGGCTGCATTTGGTCTTTTATCTTCTGGAGGGACTAACTGAAGCTGGAATAGGCACTGAAGGARGAGAAAAATAAAATTAAGAGATGTCGTAAAAACACTAAGAGACATTGGCTTGTTTAGCTTTTTAAAATGGAGGCTGAGTTGGTTGATTTTCATGCATGATTAGGTGGGTAAATAACAGAAGAGAAGATTTATTTAAGGTATAGAATTATACTGGCTCAAGAACAAATACATGTATATAACTTATGAATACATCTAAGAGTTTAGAAGAAATATATAAAACATTTTTGGATAGCTTTCTGCTAGGTTAGTAAGACCAAACTACTGTTTGACTACCAATATTATCAATTTTTGAAGGATTTCGTGAATTATGGAGATATTAAGTTTTCTTCATGTATGAACAAGATAAAGAGACAGAATTATACCTTTGGATTATCTAAACTTTTATTATGCATTTARCTGGATATATGAGGCTTGAGGTGTTTTCCATAGGAGTTTCCTGATCTATCAAAATTACCACAGGTTTACTTTACTTGGGCACTAAATCCTTACATTCATGCTGTGAGTGTGTTGTACACTTAGAAACCATCCTTCTGTTCCTATTCCATGCCTCTTTTTATGGTATCCAAGTGCCTTTCAGAAACTTGTTGATTAGTATAACTATAAYACATCGTAAAAATTTTTCATTCACTCTTTCTTTCTCATCATCTTCAGGAGAAAGTGTGTCACACATACATATACAAAGAGACACATGAAAATATTTGGGAAGGCATGCTGGAAAAAATAGACTTTATCATAGCCTGTGTGGGTGAGGTGCTGGGATTWAACAGATTTTCATCTGGTATTCTTTTATAGAGATCCGTATTCTGTCAAGTTAAAGGAGAAAGGAATGTAGAATGTCCTGACTGGATTCCTTAAACCAGTGTCTGAACAAACGTTTCAGATACTCCAGAAATCATTAAGGATCACGTTTTCAAAGGAGGTGTTAGAGGATGTGAGTAGACATACTGGGACTTTCAGAAGCGTTTTTGTAAGCCTGTCATTTTGATCAGTTGGAATTGAGTACTGAAAATTGAGTCAGTGATATGCTTCATTCAACCTAACTAGGCAATTTTTTTGCTGAGATAAAGACAAAGAATAAAATCAGTTGGACATGATATTTTAAAAAGAATCAGCATCATGAAAAGATTAATGTTTATAAACTTCTGAATGGTTGGGTGTTTTTAGATTATATGTTTACATGGTTTAGCTTGATATTGCCTGCTGATGTAACTGTGGTCTAAAGGAAGGTATTTGCAGCAAGCCATATGGTGGAGAAAATGCAAYGTTTACATTGAAAAATGACTGTAATCTCTCATGAGTGTGTAGTTTCGTGTTTCTGCAGTTTTCTGTTCCATAAAGTTGGAATAATAAATGCATGTGTTGCTAAGTCCAAAGGATTGTTTATCAAGATGGAGAACAGTGTCCTAGACAGCATTAGTGGTAGGACATGGGGCTTCCAGAAGGTGGTACAGAAAACCATGGTACATTAAGAGTCAAGTGTTTGTTTAAATTCTATTCCAACTTAACCATTTGGATGAGTATGGATAATACTAATGGATATGAACAGCATACTAATGGATAGTAACAGCACTTAAAAACAAATGTCAGAAGAGAAAACTGGTTGTGAGCCAGCCCCTGTTTCAGTTTATCACAACTGGAACTGTCAATCCTGCTTTCTATAAATTTTGGGCATGTATTCCACAGTCATGTGTAGTTTAGGAGAACATCCTTAGAATTAATTTTCTAAAAGGCAGGTTGAAACAAACTGATGTAGTCATAGGTAAAATCAAGGTACTAGTCTACTACAATAAAGCCATTATGACAAAGATTTAATAATCTACAGGGCTTCATGGAGGATGCTAATTCTTCTGTAATGTTCCAGGTAACTATTACAGCTGGCAGCAACTTCACCATGAGCTCAAAAACATCTGCTTACCTATCTGCAGTGGCATCTGCATATCTTCTGGGAGCCTGCAAGGTTAGGCTTAGAGAGAGAGGAAGGGCTGGTACTTAAAGCAGAAATTTGGATAGCACAAGGGAGATATAATACTTATTGAATGAAAGCAGCTGAGGGGCAGTGTGTAAAAAAATGCAAACTCTCTTTCTAAAATATGGATATTTCTGTCTAAATCTGGCCAGTGACAGCATAAATTGTAGATATGGTGTTTCATTTAGTTATATATTAATTGGTTTTCTATCTGATGTATGATCTTTATAAATGCAATTGTTTTGCCTGGGCTTGGCAAAACTCAGAGGGCTACCAATACTAGTTGTCACCCCTCTTTAGGTCACTCTGTTAAGCTGCCAAAAATCAAATGGATGTAACTTGAATTATTTTCCACTTCTAAACCTCTTGTTCTACAAATAGTGTTTAAATATCATTACAAGCCTGAATCAAGACATGAAATAAGTGGAATTCTTTTTTTATTAAAAAATAAAGGAAAAAAAATGTAACAAAGCCAACCAATCAAAACAAAAAACCCCAAAACTTATGCTATTCAACTCAGCTTAACATCTTTGAAACAAGAGCAATTTCATGATTTTCCCAAAGTGATACAAAGTATTCACAAATTAGTTCCAAAAATGTCTGTCCATCCTCATCTTCCAAAGACGTTTAATAGGTAATACCTTGGGACTGTCAGGTAGTTAATGTATTTTCTTCATTAGGTTAGAACAACACATGGAAGACAAAATCAGCTCTCATTAAATTAATCGAAAATTCTCATTAACAAAATCAGTGTATGGCACTTCAGAGTAAATTGTCAATGGAGCACCAGCTGTAGATTCAAATTTGTCCCTGTAGATTGCACACAGATTTGAATCTATTTCTAAATTTAAAGAATCCCTGTAAAATCCAAGGGGATAGATATGTTCACTATAGCAGCCTCTATTCTGGTTAATCTGAAGATGCAGCAGAGCYTCCTACACTGATCTTGAAAAGCAGCATCATGTAGCTAAAACACTTCACACTAAACTAAATCATCTGTGTATGTAATAATTTGGTAATGCTGTTATCTTATTCTCTTTATGCCTGTTATACACTAATTAAGTAATCATCCCAAGAAAATGCCCCACCATTACAATAAATACTTCTTCAAATAATTTATCTTCCACTTTGGTCAGCAGCTATTTTGAGGCTTAAAATGAGCTTTTGTCCTCAGTTKTGTGTCTACTAACATCAGTAACAAAATTATTGCTGACCTCATAGAAAGTAAAACAAAGTCCTTAATACTTCCTAAAAGCTAGATTTTTTTTGTTCCAGCAGATGATATTTTATCTCTATTTTATTATGTTACATAATTGACAACAGATAAGTGCTAAGACAGATGTCACTGCATGGTGCAGTTACACATGTGCTTCCAAATTCTTTCCAGTATGTGCTAGGAAGAACATGCTGCAGCATTTGCCATCTGTTTCATTAAACTTGGCAGAAATAATGGTATTTGGAGAGAAATTTGTATGACCAGTGCTAAAGCCAGCTTTTGGCATTGGTCTTTCATCAGAGCCTGATTTTGAAGGAGAATTTCTCCCAAAGAATGATCTACTTCTATTGAGATGAAAGACAAAATCATACTGTGTCCCTTTGGTTTCAGGCAGATGCACTTAGAATATTTTTAAGGAGTAGCAGCTGTTCACAGCAGAGTTAATCTGGCAAATTAGTGCCTGGGTTAGACCAGTCTAGGTATGAAATTCCTGTATAAAAAAGCTGTATAAGAGGTGTTTTTTTCAAATGGGCATTGTATTCTCTCCTGTGAACCAGTGAGGTGTCTAAGGGCATATGTCACATGATTCCCAGAGCTGCATTTGACTGCACCCCTTTGATTTAATTACTTCCTAATATAAAGTGAGAGAAATACTCCATTCTTTCTATACCCTAGCAGATGTGAGTTTAACACATGAGTGCAGGCAAGCCATTTCCTTCACTGTGCAATGCTCTAGATTTCTGTCTTGCAGCCTGTCTTCCCACCATTAAAGTGAATATCGATATTGACTGCTATTTTGGGTAACACTGCCTATTATCTTCTGCTTCCTACAAATACTGTGACTTGCTCTCTGAAAAGTTGAAGTCATATGTGTACAACTTACAGTTTGATGGCAGAATCATAAGCTTGGTGTGTGGAAGCCAAAAAGCCTGTATTGACACCAGCAGTTACTGTCATTTCGGGGGTCACAGCCTGCTGAGATGATAAAAGAAAATAAAACATGAAATAACCGGAAAGTGCAACTTTGTTTACTCGGGCATGGTCCAGAAGATTTGAAAATGAGCTGGGTATCTGTATTTTTAGTGTGAAAAATCCTGGACTGAGCATGTGGTTGTGACCATGGATATGGAGCACAGCCCTGGTGTGCTGGATGACTTTGCATTTGAGAAAAGCAGTTTTATATGTTCTTTTTTTGAGACTTTATTAAACGCTTCACATTGAATTTTTTTATTCTCTCTCTAACAGATATACACTGAATAGAAAAATTCTGTGTTAGTAGCCAAAGAAATAGACAGCTCAGATAATACACACACAGCCTGTAGAGTGACAGTAAGTGACCTGGTGCTGGCTTATGCACTGGTCCTGTACACTGAGTACAGACCACACCAGAACAGGGCTGGGATGTTGTCCCAGCTGTCTGTCCCTGAACCATAATGATCCTGGGGCTGCAAGGATGGTTAGTATCAAAAGCAGCCATCCTGAGTCTTGACCAGGAGAAGTATAACCAGCGCTGTGTTCCACTCCTGGCTGACAAATGCCAACAGCTCCCTGCAGGCTTTACAATGGCAGTGAGGCTCCTCTCACCCACTCCAGCTCTGGGAGTCTGTTAATACCTTTCCTTTCTGTTCTAATTATGATTTGTGTTGTAGCCTCTGGTGGTTTTCATTTGCAAAGTCCTTCAACTCCTTAAATCACCTTTATTTCTGTATAAAGAAAAGAAATGTTTGCCTTGCTCTTATATGYTACTTTTCTGTATGATAAGAGAGGAGAGGAAGCAAGAGAGAAATGTCTCCTCTCTGATTTGCTCAAAAGGAAACTTTTTACCCATCACTCATCAATTCCATCACTTTCTCCAGCTCTGCTCCTCTTTCTGCTCAGATTTTTAGTCAAGAAAAGTGTACTATATGATTTATACTAAAGAAAAAAATATACCTTAAAGATACGATATTAGGTACTTTGATATATAGCCTGAGGAAGTCAAGGTCTTCTATAATTTGTGGTTGTGTTGACAAGAGAAAATAGGAACTTCTTGGAAGATCCTGGAGTAAAGACGGCACCAGTAAGTCATCTGTCAATGCCATGTTCTTCATCTGGTGTACACAATTACCAGGATTGAGCAGAAGGGGCTCTTGAGCTGAAAGGAGAAAATGGAAAACCTGATTTGCCTGGAAATTTGGTTTCATGTTCCAAGTTCCTGCTCCATCAGATAATCTCTTGCATCATTACCCAGCAATGAGCTAAAATTAAGGCCAGGATAAACAGGATGTTAAAATAAAATGCTGCAGCATACCAGCATTACAGATGTCTGCACAGCCCACACCCCTCATCTCTTCCAGCAGCTGGACACAGGATCTTTGAGGCCAAGAGTATTCTGAACATCAAACTGCCTCAGTGGTCTTAGTGTSTGATGTCTGTAGTGCTTCTGGTGGTGACCAACAGCTGATAGCAGAGGGAAGGGGAAGCTGCTGCCCCTTGTGTGTGTCCCAGCAGTCCTGCACAGCACCAGCCCCTCCCCAGCCTGCACGCAGGAGTGAGTGCTGAAAGGAAACTCTGCTTGCACTTGTGCCTCTGCCTGCCTGGATCAGAGCTGGGTGCAGGATTGGGAGCAGGAGAAATGCAGGGGAAAAGGCAGCAAAAGGTCTTCTAATCTCCAGTGAAGTGGAACATTACAAATTTGATCTCACAGCTTGCAGAATTTCTGGATTACACGGTTGAAATCATTCTTAGAGATGGTTTTAGTGAATGTGCAAAATTTCTGTGTCCACACTAGATTATCATTTCTGCCAATCCAGAAATTGCTCTAAGACAAGTTTCGATTTAATGAGCCAATATTAGTGGTTCATGCAGTTGGTAATAGACTATGTTTTTTCCAAAGAGCGCCATTACTTCTGAATTGTATAATTACTTTCTTTTAATTTCTTGAATGACTTGCTATACTTCATGCATACCCTTTTAAAGTAAAAAGCGAAAGGAGATTGCCTCAAAGTTTATTTTTTAGAAAGTGCCCTCAGGTTGAGCAATAATAAAATCTCCTCTGAAGAAGAAAAAATTGTTATGGTCAAGTTAGACTTTTGTTGGTAGACGATAGGAAAAATTGCTTTCTAAGGTACAGAAATGCAAACAAGACAATAATGTGAAAAATAAAATATTAACAATATGCCTGTAAGATTGTGTTATTTTGATAATATTTTCTAGGTGAATCTAGAAAACTACTGCTTCTCTTTAAAAATGTATTAAAATTAATCATTCAGCAAACAGGATAACAGAATACTTCCCTATCTTATAAATACCAAGAGACATTTCCATTTCAAATTTTAGAATGATTTTCATCCTGATAAAACTTCTTACAGGGCATTAACAATGTGAAGATCTCCAGATATTTGCAACTAGAAGTGTTTTATATCACTGGTCAGTGTCCACAGGGAATACAATGCAAGTGATGTATAAGTGTGAAAGTTCCCCCAGCTGGTTATACACCAGCTGGTATAACACCACTTACATTTTTTGAGAACTTTTCCTGACAAGAAATTTTCTGTGAATCACTCACTCCATTGGCCCCTAGTTTCTTTGATATTTCTTCATGAAAAGGCAATTTATGCTGCCAGTGCAGCTGAGCTGAGGCCTTCCCATGTTCTTAACATATCCTTTGGGCATGAATGAAAGAGGCAGAAATCTMCTTGCAAGGCTGGATTCTTGTTTTGAGAACATAGCACAGTTTCTTTCAGAGTGAAAAATTTACCTAATTTGTCCTTCTAGAGATATTTTGAAGATATAGGGAAATGTCTGTAATATATTGCCTCACATCCAAATCACACCAGGGATTTACTTGATTCAGAATCTAGGGCATAAAGACACCATTATTTCAGAAATCAGAGGAACTAAGAGGCATTAGAAAATACTGGTGCTATTAAACCATCAGTGATAAGTAGTTTATTAACACCAACTCACTATGTTGCATGTCACAGTGTATATTCAGCCTTTGGTGAGTTGCAWTTAGAAATTAAGGTTTGCAGTGCTTTGCAGAGCTCTGTGAATAACCCTTGACAGCACTGCCAGCTCACCTGTAGAACTGAATTTCAGAGGRGGACTTGGTTTGGTAACACTCCACAAAATGCTGTGTTGAGGTAAAATTGGGAAGAAAAATTCAGCACTTACATTTTGGRAAAAAACACCAAAAGCCATGTTATAAATCCTGGAAAATATATTATGTGACCACTGARGGGCTAAGGAAGCTGTGATGTATTTGTGAGAACTTTGTATTCAGGTTGTATTTACTTCTGCMGAAGTGCTGATTGTTTTGGAGGGGATTTATCCAATCAGTTGATTGCTGSTTGCTATCCTTGGGCAAGTTTGGCCCAGTTTTTTGACACCTTTTGTGCTCTTSTTGTAGCTGTGTGAAATGCAGCACATGTGAGCACATGGAGAGCTGATGAATTTTCAGAGATATGCTATGTGTTTTTATTATTCAGACTTGTGGATGTGTCATGGGAAGGTAAAAGTCATGCCCTTGATGCTTTGCCTATCTGCATTTTCTAATGCTGAAGTACGAGCTTATTATGAAAGCTAGAAAATGACAGGGTGTAGATAAAACACTTCCCTTACATCCCTTACATCCCTAAAATAATTTTGCTCTTTTTTTTCCCAACTAATGTGAGAATTAATTAATGTTCATTGTAGATGCCATTAGTCTCAGTGCATGTCCAAGAATCCTCACCTTCATTACAGTGCACTCACACATAGGCTGCTGCTGGCTCAAATTCATGTTTTGTGAAACAAAATGGACATATCTTGAGTGGAGATACTTTTACTGTCCTTCATTCTTCATATTCMCACTCTTATTCTTCAGGTCCATAAATGCCTTCTAAAATGTACACCAGGCCAAGAAGCAATTGCCCATACCAGGAGACTTTTTCCCACACAAATACTAGACAAGGGAAATTTCTGTCTCTGCAGAGTAAATGACTGAGCACAGATAGAAAATGGGTTGAGAGTAATTGTAGGATTATATACAACTGTCTGTTAGAACAACAATTTCCTTGAGAATGGGTAATGGCAGCAAAGTGCTTACTGGATTTCATGGAGTTTCGCTGACTCTGCTTTTAAAATTAAAAAAAAAAATCTCCGTGTTAATTTGTCCATTTTTTTGGTCTGTTACTCCTAATGGACTGACTGAATGTTGAATACAATTGAGCTTCAATACTGTGATAGCAGTTGTCATGTTAAATCTTCTCTTCTACCTCTGGAAATCCAGAGAGTAAATAATATGTTGAAACCCTCCATGGACTGAGTTTCTCTTCTGCTGAACAAGATCTGTGTTTCTACAYCAGTATTTTACAACATTAAAGAGAYTAATGTATAACRTATAATTATACTTTTTGACACTTGTAGAAATCAYAAAATCACTGAAATCACACTGAAGATTAATAACATAATTACTGGTAAAACTTGCTTAGCTWGCTGAAGAGGTTTTGCACCCTAAAGAATATTGTTTGCAACATTTTCCAGAACACAGATGAGCAACTAGATATTAACCTGAAGGATTTTCCCATGCATTCTTGAGTTAATTTAACAGGCAGTCAATTTACACTAATCTAGATTAATTGCTTTAMCAAAATAGGGAGAAAATATTTTAAAATAGGTAAAATGTTACTTGATCAAATTTCAGCCAACAAACATGAATGATGATGAGAGTCCTTATTCTCAATATGTGTTTAAAAGGCATGCAAACCCCTGCCTTTGAAAAGGAAGAAAATATACATGAAAAACAGTTAAATATAATTTAGARATTTACCAAAATCTGTGTTTATGTTACCCTAATATATAACTCCAACATGTTTATAGCTTCCTTATATTGAATAAAACCTTACACTTAAGTTCTTTATATGTTATTCTTTCCAGTCACAAGCTTTCCATTTAGAACTTATTTGTACATCACTCCATCCTTATTTCCAGGTCTCCTGAAGAAGCTGAAGTTGGATACTTGTTATTTTTTTCAAGTGATTTATTTGTTGAAATCTATGTTTAAAGGAATATTTTGAGGTTACTACATTATATAAATTTTGTATGAAAGGTTGGTATATGAAAGGAATTAGCCTTCCAGCTGTTTGTACCTTTCTTTTGTTTTGAAGCAGAGCTTGTACACAGCTGTGTTGTGAGAGCCTCTGTCAGAGTCATTGGCCTTGTCCTTCAGGCTTCTGCAGTGCAAATAAATAAATAAATCTCTCTCTGAATTAGGGAAGGCCAACTGAAGTTAGTGACTGTATTCATTAATTCAATCTTTCATGGTAGACTGAACTATACTCTTTTTTGTGTGGTCACCTTTTCACATTCTGAGAGCAAGCATTAGAGCTCACACATAATTCATGCTTTTAAATGATGTCTATAACTGTCCAGCCGTGTTTTAAATCTTAATTGTTTTTAAAACTATTTTTATTTTTCCCATGTGATACTACTCAGCCAATGAAAATAAGCAAGTCATCCATGTATCTGTTTCATCCCTTTTCACTTATCTGTGTTTTTCTAACCCAGAGCAGCAAGGTGGAAGTGCATAACTGTGTAAATCCTAACAAAAAAAATCCCCAACATTTCTGAGATCTKATTAAAAGTAGGGCTTTCTGAACTCTATTTGACAAAACTTATCTAAGCAGTAGAAAACAGGGAGAACTATAGATAAAACCACATTAAAGGCCTAGACAACATCAGGAGTAAACCTCTGGAGAAGTCAGTAATGCAGAACTCTACAAGCAGTTTTATAACTTAGAACTGATTTAAAATTCAGATATAGAGCTGGTGATGAGACATTTACCTAAGCTCTTTCTCCCCTGCCTACCATTTACCAGAGGGTGCTAGCTGATGCTCTGACAAAAATTTAATCTTTCATCCTGCTGTCTGACGTTGGCCAAATCACTGTTTAAATTTGGTTGCTCAGTCCAGCTCCTGAGTTTTCTAATSTTGACTCTGTTTAACTGTTATCAACATTTGTATTCACCTTTCYTACTTCAGGGACAGAGGAAGATCCCCCAGTTTATCAGAAACACATGTGCACCTTTATAGACTAGAGAAGCCAAAGAATGAAATTATTTTCATCCAAACCGAAGAATATGATCTTGATTTTAAAGTAAATGAATACATAAGTAGGCAGAATCTATGTTCAAAGAAGAAAATAAGCCACTACAATTCTAGATGATGCACTACATGCCGGTTCTTCCTGAGCTGGTCCAAATTTTTGCCTTTTAATAGAGTCAGCAAACTAGTTTGGTTCACCCTGGGTGAACCCAGGCTGGTACGTGCAAAACTGGAGGTCAAAAAAAAGGGATTTAGCACATTGGATTRGATTAGGAAGAGTTCTTTGCTGGCTTTGAGTGGAATGCTTAGCTTGCTTGCTTCTGTAGTAGCTTCCCTCCTTAGYGTGGAAGTCTTAACTTGGGAAAGGGAGTTCTGAGGAAGAGTAGACATACCTTTGGTTTTAAATTTTTTACCTATAATGGACATGTCTGATTGTTTTGTTTTTTTCAAGCCTAGGAAAGGAAAGGGGGAGGGAGACATGTCTGCAAAACTTCAGATATGCTAGCAAAAATGTGCGTGTATGTCTGCATTTCCACTGCAATTTTTAGGCTTTTCCTCTCCTGGAGAAAAAAGGAAAAGAGAGAGTGGATGATGCTTTTGTTTTTACACGTTGCATAAAATGAAAAATCAAACTAAAATAATTGGCATGTAGGATAATATGAGAGGGAATAGTTAGACTGGTCTGATGAGAATATTGCTCCCACATATAGGYATGCTTGTGTATTTTTGCAGTTTAGAACATGTCTGAGAAGATAATGCAGTGAATACATGAGTCTCTCTTCCTGACTATGATGCTGGGCTCTGTACCCATTCTAACCCTTCAGCATACCCAGCACCCCAGATGGAGAGTCCTGAAATGAATGGGTGGGGGAGCTGGAGCAAGGCACCCCTGGGACAGGGGCAGAGGTGGGTACAGGCAGCCCCTGTGACCTGCAGCCTCTCCTCAGCCCAGTTTGGCACTCCAGAGTCACTGCTCAGGCTCCTGCTGATGGTGCAGGAGAGGCTCTGTGGCTTCCCTCTAAAGGGTTAGAGCTTACAAAGAGCTTGCAGGGGATGCAGATAAGCAGGAGCCCTGGTGAAAGTGATACTTTATTTGCTTTATTGAACACTGGCCCAGAGCCCACCAAAGTCAGCAGAAGTGCAAATATTGGATCTGTTCTTGAATCTGTGTGGGTGTCTTCTTAGCTGAAAGCTTGGCTAACATATCAATGTACTTTATTTAGCCAAATTCCAGAAACAAAAGTAAATGCAAAGATTTCTTTTGTTCTGGCAGGGATTTTCTTTTTTCCTTTTTTCCTTTTTTTTTTTTTGGTGTATGTGGGGGAGGTTTTTTTGTTTCTAATTAACATGTTTAGTCTTCAGAAACTCCCTTATTTGCATTCTACAATTATACTGCTGAGTAGGAAGCAGGGGGTCTTTGCAAAGAAYGAAGTGAATTAGTTTTAGCTAACTGCATCTTAAAAGGAGAGCACGTGGTCCTTTGGCCTTGCTCTAAGAGTAACTCAGCTAGTGTTTTGGACAGCAAACTCTCTGAATATTAGACCCAGGAAAAAATGTCACAGATTATTAGAAATTGGATGGATGGGAGCAGGCTTTATTGGAAACATTGGCTAAGCTTACGTCGTAATTGCTGCACTGAAGCAGTAAACAGCTGCTGATGCTGTGATCTTTCTAGTGAAAACCAGGCATTTGTTGTAGTTATTTTTCAAATGTATGTTGTTGTTTGCACAGTATTTCAAGTATCCTACTTGGTATTTATATTATTAGCTCAGTGTTCTACATTACAATAAATGTGTTTACTTATTACAGAAGTACTGACCCTTAAAACATCTGCTTCTCAGCTGAACATCCACAGCTCAGTGGGTGTGGGTAGCTTCTGTTAGCCATTCTTTCATAATATTTTGCAGTCTTTGGCAAGCAGATTGAGTCAGATTCTGACCTCAGATGCACTCCTGTACAATGGCAATAGCTGTGCTCCAGTCAACAGCATTCTTCTAGTTTTATGTCAGTGTTAACTGAGGTCAGAGGACATTGCAGCGAGTGGGCCATAATCCTGCCTAATTTTTGCCTGGCAGAGTTCTTTAAGCAAAATACATAAAAAATCTAGTGGCTCCAAAGTGATGCCAAAGTCTGCTTCACTCTTCTAGAGACTGAGCAATAGCAAACAGTATGGCAGAAGGTGAATCAAATAGTTATGAGGAGTAAAGGGTTCTGTGTCTATCACCATCAGCACAAGAGCTGTAACTGCAGTGTGACAGGCTTGGAAGAGCTGTGACTGTCTGGAAAGTGCTTTTGGATCTTGTGCTGTCTCTTGTCTCCACCAATATTCGACCCAAGGGGGATGTTCAGAAGCTTATTTTGGAGACAATGGTTTCAATTGCSTCATGAAGAAGGGAAAGGACTGGGGAACCTGTCATTTCCTGCAGTAGGGAGAAGACTGAGAGAACCTCTGTAGCTGGTGTTAAAGTAGGGAAATAATAATTTTAAGAATTTTAGTGTCTTAGCGAAAAGTCATCCTTCTCTCCCATCCTAGCATGCCCACAGTCTGTGACCCACGCCCACTCTGCTGTTCATGTCTGAGTTCTGCCTTTCCACCTCTGATAGCCCACTCCAGTGCTGTGGGAACCATACCCATCCCAGACCCCCTCCTCCTCCTCTTCCAAAGCCCTGCAGCTTCCTCTGGTCCTGGGCTACCTGAGGAGAGGGAAGGAGCTCACACCTCAGAGCACAGCCTAATTGAGCACACGCTTAACTCTTTATGCAGCAGTGGAAAGGATTTTATCCTGCAGTTTTTACCCTGCATTTGCAGTGCATCTTCTACCCTGGACCTTGTCAACAGCAAAGGAACTTACCTACTCTGGTCATACAAGAAAAAAATAATATCATYAACCAACCACAAGACATCTGGGCTAATATCAGCTGGGACTTCTTTACTGAAAAGAGTTCAAAAGTAAAAATGTGGTGTAAATTTAATATACACAGCATCCCCTAGAGGTTCATGCTACAACTTACAGATAGGATAACTGCTCCTTTTCCATAACTAGTTTCTCTTAAAAGTATCATCTAGTAATCATTATAATAAGAATACATTTTGGAATTAGCTTATAGAYGACTCATGGCTAAAATGATGTTGGTAATACATCTTGTAGAATTAATCTCATCTAAAATAGAAAAAAAAGCTTTGCAAAACTTTGCAAAAGCAATGTAACCTTTGCAGACTAGTGAAAAAAAAATCTTGTATTTCTGATCATTGTTTGTCACCAAAAATCCAAGTTTAGTTCCCAAACATTTATTATTGCCCCTTTTAATTAAATAAAGTATTGTATTTTCTAGTACATAGATTTAATGTTGACAGCAATGTTTCCATAAATAAAATGGGCTCTCTTAAAGAACTTCATGCTATACAAAATGTTTATGCTTGATAATTGATATCCAAATAAAAATACAGTGAAGCTTGGCCTGAACAATTCATGGAARCATTTTGATATAGTTAATTTGACATGCAAATAAACCATATTCACACCTTGGAGGAAACCACTTATTAATGAAAAGTTGTCATTGTTTCATCTAAAGCTTCTTTTTAATGTGGAAGACAGTTTTGATACTTCCATGTTACAATATTTGGGATGCCTCCTTGTATCGAGGAGAAAACTTCCTGATAAAACTATTTTGATGTTGTTGATGTCTCGTGGAAACTGAGCATGGARAATACAACAGCAGATGGTATAGACCCACACCAGGTCAGTAAGCTGTGGAAATACAAAACTGCCAATCCTGAAATTGAAAACAGGTGGCAAAAATTTCACTTGGAGATTTGACATCTGTAAGTAATCAGTTAGTGCAAGAGCTCTGGTCTGACACAAATTAACTTCATTGCTGATTGCATTTTCAATAAGGAGAAAGCATCTGCAGTTGGTTAGAATCACAATAAATGAAATACATAGAAAGTGTTTAGAAGAACTTCATTTTGTTTGTTTGTTTGTTTCTTTAGTTAGCTTGGGTAGTTAGCTATACACTTCATAGCATTTAGGTTGAGAAAACAAAATGTTTTACAACAGTTTTAACAGTGCTTCTGGGATCAAAGCTTCTTCTCAGAGCTTCAAACTGTTTCTCACCATTCCTACACCACTTTTCTKCTTCTAAAAAATGTAAATAAATAAATAAACACAGAACATCTGGATTTGATTGGGGGGAGGGATTAATTTTAAATAAAGACATTAAAAAGTTATTTTGACTAGAACTGAACTATGCTAATGGGAGATGTTGTGTTCTTGAACTTTGTCCTTTCTGGCAAGCCTTGCTTCTCCCCACAAATAGTAGTTACTGATCTGAAAATGCAGATGTCTAACACTGGCCCAGTGCTGACTTTCCTGGCAATGACAGGGAATTTCAGAGCAGGCAATGTGTTAGTGGGTGCTAGTTGTAGCAAGAAATAAGGTTACTTGTATGCTAAATTCAAGTTTAGAACATTTTCAAAACATCTAAGCAGAAGTTATTATTGTAAGGCAGCCAGACTGCTTGAATAGCTTCAATAGATAATGGTATTGATACCCAGAATATTTCATGTTTAAAAGATTTCAAGTTAGGGCAGAGAAGGTTTTTCCCATGGAAGAAAACTAACCCTGTAACACTAGAGCCAGAGCAACCCTCACAGTTGCAGTAAATAGCTGGGGAGATGACCTCCTCCACCTGATGTTGTATGAGGCACAAAGATTTATGAGAATGCAGCACTACCTGTTTCCAGAAATTCATGATCTATTGCAGTTTATTTCAATTCAGTTTTCCTCAGCTGGATGTTTCAGAAGGGTCACCACCTCCAGTCAGACACCACCCTATACCAGAGCAGCTTGACATCAAAGGTGCCCTAAGCATCCACAGCTGCACTGAGTCATAAGATCTTCAGGAGGTTGCACACTTGCATTTACACATCCCAAAGTGATTATAATTCTAAATCTTGAGCTATGTGAGGACARTGTAATGTGAGGAAGTAACTGAGCTTACTAATGAAAAGAACCAGAAGGTCAAGAGTTGGAGAATGTCTGTGGGGATGTGTTCTAGATAGAATGATGTTCAGAAAGGGTCAAAAGATCACCCTGAAAAAATTATGCCTCTTTAAGATGCTGCAGTCAGGCATCTGCAAAATGTGAAATTCTCAGTCATGTTGAGCAATCCTGGCCAAAGGGTTCACAAATTCATGTTTCAACTCAGGTGTTGCCTCATGGGCTTACTTCCCAACTTTTTTGCCMTTACATCTTCTTTCTGGCAACAGCACAGTATTCCTGTGGCATTTGCAGCAATTGCTTACGTGGAACAAAAAATATCAGATAAATATTTAATATAAGTTTAACTTTCTAAGTGTTTTTTAATAGCTGAAAACTAAAGGAAACTGTGTGCTGTGACTAATCAGCTCTCTGCAGAGCACCAGCAAGTGCTCCTATTAGCTATAATGTCAAATGTATGGCTGCTAGATCACTTTGTAAGATTTAAAGATGCCCATTTATTGGCTATATGACGTATCTTGCAGTAGAATAATATTGGAATTCTTTTTCTGAATTTTCTGACATCTGAGTTTTCTAAGAGAAGCAAGAGGAGCCCATGACTAGCAGTTTTATGGTGCTGCTGTATGTTAGATGTCATCAGTAGATATCATCATTAGATATCACCACCTTTTCCTTTTTTATTGGGATCTAGACWTCCCAGTGGACTCAATATGTAGTCATTTCATTCCTTCCCTATGTGCTGCAAACTACTTTGCTATTTTGTCACTGCCTTGACTAAGTGATTTTCTTAATGATTTATGTTCCATATATTCATGGAACAGTAAGTAACAGATCATAGGATGCATATAGACTGTTCTGTAAATTAAAACATGCAAGTTCCTTGTCCACAGCCTTGAACAGTGTGAAGTAAAAACAGTGCTGTTTCTATGCACTTATAAGGTAACAAATTTCTGATATTAATTTCAGATAAGAAAGGTCTTAATTGTAAAAATTTTAAACAAGAAAAAACATTCCTTCTGTGACACTGAGAAAATATATGACAGCAAAATAGACTTCAGGCTGGTCACATTGCTTTTCAGAGAAGTGATTTTCTGACTGCAGAACTCCATGCAATTTACTCTCCCCTCTGCTGTTTTATCTTTCTCTGACAGGTCACTGGAGAGGATAACGTCTGATTTCAGACAATAAGCTTGGGAAGAGGTAGCAGGCAAGTGAGGCCAGATTCTATGGCCGAGGCTAAGAGACAGTCTCTGCATGCAACATCACCTTTTCCTCCCTGCTCTGCTCCTCCTTCCTGAAACAGGGCTAAACAAAAGTGGTGCAATATGGGGTCTGTGCTTTTCCTGGGAGAGAACAGGCTGATCTGGAGAGACCAGGCAGCTTTGGAAAAGGAGGTGATCAGAATAAGGCTGGAARGTGCTGAATAACTGGACTGGTAGCAGAATAAAACTTGAGTAAAGCTATAAAAGGAGGAATTCCCAGGCTAGACTGGTTCCTGGTGGGATTGACCTGTCAAGGCACTGGATGGTAAACACTCTATTAAAGCCTGTCATTCAAGCTATGGGAACCACAATTTTGGTTGTATGGGGAGAGACTTTGTTTGGAGTCAGAGGACATCAGAAGGAATGTCAGTCTGGGGTTTGTACCCTGCAGGGAGGAGGGAGGAAGGCACACAGTGAGGAGTGGGGTCACATGCACATGTAGGAAAAAAAAACAAAACAAAACAAACCATAAATTTTTTTTTAAAAGCAAGATTCAGTTTGCCCCTTGTTGAGTGCATTACAGATCTAAAAGAAGTTAGATTGAATGAGCTGGTATATGTGAAATCACTCATATTTAAAGCTGAAGGCGAAAAACAATATATTGATGAGGTTGTGCTTCCTGTGGAGAGTCTGTATAATGACACAGAAAGTTTTCTCCCACAGCTTTCAGTCTCCTTACTTCAGCAAAACTGATGGGAGTAATAAAGTAAGTTGTTGCTTTTCCCTTCTTACTGCATTTATATGAGAGGAGGAGGCTGAATGTGCTGTCTTTTATTACTTTTCTCCTCCAGGAGCAGGTAAAAAGTGATATAYGCTTCATACTTTTTTACAAACAGATTATACTGGACAGATGCTCAGAAACAGCTTAACTAAATCATGTGAAGGGATGCCTACATTATGCAGTGTGGAAAWTCTGCTGCTTTTGGTATAACCAGGCAGAAATGGAGATTCATTTGGGGCACAAGAAGTTGTGAGATTATGGTTTACCATTAACAGAAAAGAGGAAAAATGTTCACTGTGAGTTATGCAATAAAGTTCAGTTAAATACCAAATCTTTGGAAGGCCGTGGTTCATGAAAGTGTCAGTGGGTTTGTGGGCTCATTTAGAGCCAAACAATGTGCCCAAATGCACCAAAGTATGAGAAATTTCCACATGATTGGCAAGCATGTGATTCAGGGGCTGAAAAACGGTTTTAGTCTTTGAAGCAAGTGGGCATTTGCTGTCAACATTGGTTAGTGTTTAACAAACACTTCCTCCCAAGTTTGTTTAAGGTTGTGAATGTGATGAAGGACTTCAGCACTTACAAACTGTGCTTTCATGGCAAATCTGTAGTTTTGTCATTCTAAAGTGGAATTAAAGCCTGTGTAAGCTGCTTGCTGTTATCACTTAGTTTGCAATCACAAACACTCAGCTGTGGATCTGGGAATGGCCTGAAAATTAAAACTAAAAATCAGCAATGCCCATTGTGTGTMTGAAATCCTGCTTCTTGGGATTCACTTAACTGCTCTTAAGGTTTGCAGAAAGAGACCTGCTTGCCTTGGGCTCCAGGACGTGCAATGCATTTCTGAGAGTGCAGCTGGTCTTTGTCAATGRGAGAAGCTCTCAACTTGTCTTCTGGGCCCAAGTGCTGGTGTCTTGTCCTTTCATGGTATGCTGGTGGTTATGCACTCTCCYGGGAAGTGAGGCAGAGAGCTCAAGGTTCCCTTTACCCTCAGGGAGGTTTTCCATCTCCTAGCAAGGTGTCCTGCTTTTGAAGTTTTTCTGGMCAATAGTGAAGACTAATTCAAACAAAAGGAGAGAGGGCTGGACAGACAGTTTATAAAATCTATGAGGACTGTGACTAGRCCTGATGTAAGAAAAGTTTACTGTGGATTTCAAGAGACAATTCTATCACAGTGGGCATATGCTTTCCAAAACTGGAAAGTGGGATCAAGTGAGCAGCTCAGGCAGGTAAGAAAGGTGGCCCAGACAGCTTTTTGGTAGGTGGRGATGCAAGTTCTTACTGACTGAGCCTGACTGTACTAGATAGCCTCATCCTTACAGTTATCTGAAGAGAAAATACTGTAAGCCAGGCCTGGGTAGTGGGTTTGGATGTGCTGGGTCTGTAGGACAAACTGCAAAAGGACAGCCAGCCTGTGCAAGCTCAGCAGTTGGTTGGCCAAGACACCTAGATATCCAGGAACTAGTAATTTATGGCTGTATAATTCAGACATGGAATGATACATCTTTAGTGACTGAGCTGTTTYTCTGAATAAATGAGATGTATGTGTTGAGGAAGGCAGTCAGCACTCAGCAAGAAGACAGATTAATTTAAAATTAACTCCTCATTGGAGTGGAACTGACAGGCCTGTAGAAGATGGGCAGTTTTAGGGGCTGTTAAAGTCCCATTAAAATTCACCAGCTTGGGACTTGCATGAGTTGCAAGTGCTTTGACAGTGTAAATATGTATGCTACAGAGTGAGAGTTTGTGCCCTAAATTAGCATTGAGCTAACTGGAAACAAAACCAAATTTTTCTTGAGAAACTTCAGTTCTTCTAGGGTTACATTAATTACTTAAGTATGATTTCGAGGGTTATATTAATTTCCAGGAACCAGGCAAATCATTTACTTTTACAAAACTGAATGTAGTTGAGCTGGTTTTGAATCTGTTCCCTGCTGCAAGATGTGAAGAGCTGGTTTGCAAACCTTGCTGTGGCTGCTCTGGCTCTGGATGGGCTGTCAGCCAGCATGTGGGTTAAAACCTTGGCAGCCAGATGATGTGACAAAGAAATATAAGACTGCTCTAAAAGATTCCTTTTTGTGCATCTGGCTAGTGCTTTTCTGTCATTGAATTTCAAGGGCAGGGCATGGGGAATCATAGCTAACTGTTGGCACTATTCTTCCTTTGGAAAGAGAAAAGAAATAGCACATTGAGACAGCATTATTATGTGCTTCTTAGGAATGAAATCTGTGGTGAATAGAATGAGAAGAAACACAGGTGATTTTTCCAGTATATTTTACATATATATCAATCTCTGTCTAACAAATAGGCCAGATTTTGACTTTTTTACCAACTCATTCTGTACATGGTTATTCTTGTCTTTTTTTAGTAATTTGTGGTGGTTTGACAGGAAACAGGATTTCTGGGATCCTGTGGTCAAGCCAATGGATGTTCAGATTTTAATATTGGCAACTTATTCAGCCACTGGGACACTGGATCCACCTCTGAGAACACAGGGTTAAAGCAGGGCTCTCCCCCTGGGAAGCTCTCTTGGGTTCCGGTGGGGAAAGAGTTCGGATCTCTCCCCCGTCTGGCTGCTGCTGCTGGGCGGGGGAGGGGAAGCCACGAGGCCCGGTGAGGCAGGCCGGGGCTGGGGACGGAGATGGGAGCTGAAGAGCCCCGGCATGGAAGAGTGGGAGAAGCATCAGAGGCATCGGGCAGCCCCCCCAGGAGAGAGAGAGAGAGAGTACAACCTGTGCTTGTGACTGTGTTACCTTGAAACTTGATAACATGTGCCAGGCTGAGAAGAATGGGGGGGGAGAGAAGGTGTCCGGCCACTTGTGGGAGTCTCTCCGGGCAGGCAGAGCCCGAGTTTTAACCCTTTTTGTGGACAATGAAAATTCTGCAGAGCATTGGCTTTTCCTGCAATGGAGCAGAAGATGAAGAGGGAATTGAGTGAGTGAGATGAAGGCCTGTGCCAGAGGGAGAGAGAGAGAGAGAGATAGAGATGTTGGAGGAATGGAGAAGACTGAGTGGCATTTTTTTGCTGGACTTTTCTTGTGTGGCCATGGACAGAACCGTTTTTTTTTTTTCCTGTGACACAGAGACTGCATTTAGGGGGAGACAGGCCTCAGAACCAGAAGAGTCAGTGTGGATGCCCCTCGGCCCCAGGGGGTGTGAAAAATATGGGGGGGACAGGTGTCCCAGAGGAGAGACTGTGCTTTTTTTGGAATGAGACAATGCGTCCTTAAAAGACAACCCTAGAAGCAGCTCTGGTCCATGCACAGTGATGAGAGCACTGAGCATGGAAGGAAGATGTCACGATGGCAAAATGATCTCTCYGGGCRGTGCTATCAGTGACATGGAGACACACGAGGTTTCAACARTGTTTCCAGGGGAAGCCTRTGGTACAAAGAAGRACTCCTTCTCCTCTTGATGAACTGTAGATTGAGTATTCTGGAAGGGTGGTGCAGGATCGAGAGTTGGTGTTTTGGGGGAGGTATTGTATTGGAAATTGGGTGGAGGGAGGAGGAAAATGCTTCTATGCAGTTTTCATTTTCCTTGTGTTTTTTTTTTTTCTTGTAGTTTTTTCTTGTAGTGTAGTTAATAAAGTTTTCTTTGTTACTAAGTGAGAGCCTGCTTTGCTTATTCCTGGTCACATCTCACAGMAGACACCAGGGGGAGGGTATCTTCATGGGGGCATTGGCATTGTGCCAGTGTCAAACCATGACATAATTAAACACGGAAATGTCTTTTTATCTAAAAAACTTCTAAACCACTCTATTTTCTCTCTTACTTAAAGATTTTTTTCTCTTTTCTCCATTGAATTTGCCTTCTAGCTAGTAAAAATAAAGAACCTGAGCAACAGTTTGAGTGAGTGGCTGCATAAAGTATAAATGCTTGGGTGATTGCCCAAGTAGAAAACCAACCATTTTGTGAAGAAGGTCTTTTCCTCATAGAGTCGTTCCTTCAGCTCTCTGCGGGCACTAGGCAGTGTTTGCATGCATCCAATCACTGAGTCTATCAGATCTGAGTTCCTATAAGCTCAGCTTCATTTTGAAAATAAGCTCTTCCTAAACATTTAAGTACATTTGTATTTTTAAGGAATATACTGAACTCTCATGTTCCATGTATCATGTCTATTTTCTTACCCTCTGAAAAGTAAAATAACATATTCTTCATATGATGATTAATGTGTAATGATCTTCACACATTACATAATGTCCCATCTTCCACTGGCACAGYAGAGAGTTGCAAATCTGTCCCTTCATAAAGTGTAGACTGATGTCATTTAAGCTGGCTCATCCCTGCATAGCTTCTAAAACACCATGTGCTTTGCAACAGTAATGGCAGTATCTATTTCTGCCTCCTTAAAAAAAAAAATACACAGATGAAATGTATGTCCACAGCATGCTAAACACCCCCCTCCAGCAGGAGTGCTGCAATGCTGATAATTTTTTTTTCCTGGAAATGCTGTGGTTGAATTGGAAATTGTTTAATATAGAAGGAAAAATCCACATTTATTCAGTCTTCTCCCAGAATATGTCTATTCAAATGCCTAAGTTCCTCATAACTTGTGTATATTAAAATTGGATGCCAGCAATGCTGTTCCCTAATTTTACTTTGGTACAGTGGGAATGCATGTAAGCAGTGTCAAATGTAACATTAAAAAAAATCAGGTTTGATCTGTAAATTCTAAAATGCCTTTATAGCAGTAGAGTCATTCCAGTCCCATTCATCAGTTAAAAACTTTGAAAACTTGTCCTTCCTRCACTTCAATCCCCAGAGCTGCACAATCCACAGCACCAGCTCGTCTGCCTTTTGGGAGAAGACAAAGGCCATATTCATGACTCCATGTATCAGGCAATCCAAGTCAACATTTTCTGGATAATTTCATTGCTTTGACAAGTTTCAAGATCGATGCAGTATTTTATCTTCTGTTTCTCCAGTATCTCTGCCAGTTTTTAAAGGGTTTATTTCTTTTCTCCCAAACAAAGAACGTCTTTCTATCATTCGTATCTCAAATGGGCTTAATTTTTATTTTTCTGCCTCTGATTTCTGATGGTTTTAATKCAGCTGTTCTTTGACTCTAAATGCATTTCTATAACAATTCCACCTTAATCTATGATTTTTTTTTTTTTTTGGTCTCGCATCAAGTCTAGCGAGACAGATTTTGTGCCAGAGTTTAAAAACAATCTCTGCTCTAATTTCCTCCCATTAGTGTGCTAGAAACATGATGTTTTTCTTCAGCAGATATCCTGATCTAGGATTTCAGCTGATTTTAGCTGAAGCTAAAATGATAATTTCTCCAGAAAATAAAAAAATTAAAAAGCTGAAGGCATTTAGACCCATTGTGATTTCAGTCACAAATTTAATCTTCATTAGACAAGACAGAAAATACTTTGCCAAGAGAGAGACTGGAAGAAATAAGCAATGGCCTTTTAGTAATAAAATAGTACATAGCTATTATCTAGTGCTTGTCATTAGCAACACAGACCATGTTTAAGAGAGAAAGTTAGTTTCATTATCTGCATCTTACAGATTGCAAAAGAGAGGCATTCATTGAGCTATTATGAAAAAAAATACTAAAAAATATAAGAAACTGCTCTTTTACAGCATATATTTAGTTTCTTTTAGAGAATCCATCTCTATATATATTACTATAATTACTGARGTTTCTCTTATACTTCTTCAAAAATTGAAAAGTTCTGACTTCTCTAGTGACTGCTCTTAGAGAGGACCATATCTATGGTACTGCACTGGGCCAGATTGGATCCCTTATTATTTAGAATCCCTACTATGTTGTCAGAAGTCSTTAGAACACTTACTTCATGCATCTGAGTGAAAATAGAAGGTAATAGGTCTTCTTTTTTAAAGTTTTTTCCATTATTTTGGAACAAAATATGCAGAAAGGAGGGAACTGGGTAAATATAGAGAGAAATGTAAGKTGAACAGCAATTTCAAGTTGAGGGTGACGAGACCTTGAAATCAGATTCTATGTCTTTTTTTAATAAAATACTATTTTSATTTCTTGACCATCCCATCTCCACAAAAAAAAAAGACATCCCAGACAGAACATCGTAAGCATAATTCAATGTATCTATAAAGGCATGAAAATCCTAARAATTCTAAAGTACTAGCATTTAATGTATTTTTCAATCATTGCTAACCTAAACATGTAACCATAGCATATAAGCCCAGTGAGACCACCTTTACTTCTCCTGACTCTTGAAGGAACTCTCTGTTTGAACATGACAATTTACTTCTTTTACTTTTTGCAGGAAATTCCATGAAAAACATCTTGACACCACAGTGTAGTGAGTTCTGGCACTAAGCCTTTACTGTTTATTAAATGAATTCATTAATTCTACAAATGATCAATCTGTTTACTTGTAGCTGGATTAATCTTTCTTAATCCTGAATCATTGTTTGTCTAGGAAGACTTTGTGTGCAKAAAATGAAAGAAGATATTTAGTTTCCTTGTTTGATCCATAATGAAAGTGAAGGGGTTTAAATTTATGGCTCTGATGGAAATCAATTTGTGATCTTGAGCTGAAAAGAAGTCCAAGTTATATCTCCATAAACTGCTGTAAATTTTAATTTTCCCATCTTCAAAAAATTCTCTTTTGCCACTCTACTGGAAGAAAAATAATGCAGTTTTTTTTCTTCAGCTTTTATAGCATCAGATTATTATTACATTCTCTGCTACAGGTTTCTGGCTTGTTCATTTTCCAGTTTTCTAAATCCTGAGCTTTGTGAAACATCTACTACTGCAAAYGACTTCCTTTCCCCTCCTGTGATGGGGGCAGAGGGGATTGAGGATGCAGAGAGAGAAATGTGCCATATTTAAGTCATGCTGGGGTTACATTGCATGATCTGCCTTTCTTTGAAGTGTGCAGGACGTGTTGAGTTCTCAGAAGTGTCACTCTGTATGTAGGCTGTATTTTGGCACACTGCCACAAACTCATTAATAAGTCTGTTTGGAGATAGTAAGAGGCTTAGGAGYTTGCCCTTGTTTGAGACAACTTAGCAAGGGTGGTTTCAGTCTGTTGGGCACAACTGACTAGGGAGGAGAGGAAATTCATCTGTGTGCCATCAGTGTTTGCTGTACCTGATGAGGCATTATGCCATTGCGCCARCTTTCTTCTTTTATTTCCACTTCCTTCTTTTATTTCCACTGTGCCAGGTTGCTCAGACTGTAACCTGTGCCCTGGAGGTGACATTGCCTGTACCTGTATGTGTGGGCAGCTCCATGTGTTGGTGTGTGAGCCCKGTTGTCCATCTGTCTCTCTTTGCTTGAGCACCCCAATCCTGTGGGGCTGCCTTTGGGGTGAATGATTGATCCTTGTGCCTGATTCAAAGCCAGCCTGACAGGGCTGTCCAGGGAGCCAATTACCCTCTGGTGCTGCTCCAGCCCCAGGGAGTGACAGGCCTGTGGTGTCTTGGCCAGAGCAGTGTCACTGCAAGCACTGCTCTTTTCCTCTGCACGCTGCTGTGCAGAGACACTGYGTGTGCTGTCTGTGCTAATCCATTTTTGGAGCAATGGGTTTCCTTCTGCCTTAGCCTTTGGCTTTTCCTCAGGCTAAAGCTGAAGATAACCCCTCTACCAAAGCTGCATTTGGCACTATCCGCTCAGAAGAGCATAATTAGCAAGCTAGCACAGGTTCTCACATCCCAGTTATTTACTGTCTTCTTTCTCAACAGGTCATGCAAAATGAGTTCCAGACAAATATTGCAGCTCAACCTATGAATACCTAGTTCACTTTTTGTATGCTTTTCTCTCATATCCTCAGGTTGTTCTAGTGTCTGGGTTTGCTASAGCCTTCAGAAAAAAGAAAGATGCCTTCAAGTTGGAACAGTGAAGTGAATGCATAGGAGACAGCTCTAATGCTACTGTCCAATACCAGCCATCATACTGTAACCCAGTTACTCATCAGAAAAAAAAGAAAAAAAAACTTCTTTACAATGTGTTTAAATAAGGTGCAGTTGGTATTAGTATTCTCTGGCAAACCTTTGAATTGAGTTTGGAAAAGCAAGAATTTGCATATAAATAGAATATTATAGATAGATCTCCATTTCTCTTGGCAGGGTATTTTTTTGTTGAATTCTTTACTTTTTACTGCTTTTTAAATAAATAATTCTGTAGTGTAGCAAGGGTTTGTGTTATASGGAGGTTTGGAGAGAAAGTACGTAAATTACACATGAATTAACATTTTGACATTATTGGTACAAATTAATCAGAAAGCATCAAATTATTTAAAATTTGTTAACTACTTCCTTTTCTATGCTGTAGATGATAATGCACAAGAACATAAAATTATTAAAAGTGTGAGTTATGCTCCAGGTACATAAGAACATTATAGATATACTTTGTTTTGGAAGCTCAGTATGACCTAAATATTCATCTGTATACAGCTGGGGGTCTGCATTACTGATAATTATTGCAAGTGCTACTGGAGAGGTAGATATAGAACATATWATATAGGGTGAAAAGATTAAGTGAATAGTACTCAAATTGAATTTGCCATGGCTGGACATCTAAGTCTATTAGAGCTTCTTTTCTTTYTTTWTTCTTTTATTTTGTAAGGAAAGACRAAACCAGAATCAATTCCAACTTCATTATCTTTCTTTTCAAGGTGATTTTGTCTTCCTGTCTCCAAAAGGGGAGAGCTGAAATAAAGGATTGCACTCCACATTGTTAGCTKAAGCATAATTGTGTTTTTATCATTCCAAAAATAATACAAAAAAGGTCTGCAAGGGTGGGATGCAGATGTGCATAAGTTTTGTAAGCACCGAGTAGGTGTGCAATGTTTATGCCTTCCACTTGTTATGATCAGCCTTCTCTAGACTCTTGTTCTAAGCTCAGGTGTGAAAGTAACTTAAATCCTTCTAGAATATGTGTGCAAAAAAAATTAACCACTTTTTTTTTTYCTTTTTAAATCTTCTTTTTACTAAAATAGCTTCAAAATCTTGATACTGGCTAGGTTTTTGATGATGACTGATATCACTGTGTACCAACCAAAATTCTCTCTCTTCTCTTACTATCCAGCATCTTTGAGACTGCAAGCCTTCTTTGAGACTTAAGTTGTATTTTTTGGTTCTGTATGTATTCAGTTAGGAATAAATTTAAATCTTGGTCCCCAGGTGGAACTGACAAAAAGAATAAAAAAATAAATCTATAAGAAATTATAAAGCCATAATCAGATTGCTTGTAAATTCAATATGCAAATTATTGTGTTTATGTAGCTGGAGAATATGAGTGAAGCTGGAATTTAACAATATATCCTCAATGTTGAKTTAGGCTAATCAGAGTAACAGTATTGTTACCAGTGGACTCAGATCTTGACTTTACTTATACCATTTTAATTTATCTGTATTATTACATAAATATTTACAAAGTGAAAGTAAATYAGGCAATTTAAACAAACAAACAAAAATTTTTAAAACAAAAACAAAACACACCAGTGCACTACAAAAACTCWGCCTGCAGCAATTCTAGTTGTGACAAGGATAAAGTTCTAGAAGTGTGGTAATATGCTCTTTGGGACCACTTGTAGTGGTGAAAAATAATTATTGAATAGAAAGAAGTTGCAAAGGGGAAGGTCTGAGTTCATATTGTTGATAAAAAGGATGTGGAGGGAAATTGCCAGTTATGTTATTTTYCTGCCATAATACCCATTATTATTGATACTGATTCTGTATTGGACATGAGTCTTAGTTGCTACTTATTGTGTAATTGCAAGGAAAACATACCTTGAGCTAGTGTTATTATTTTGGACATTGTTTTTTTTTTCTGAGCAAACAATTCAACAGCAGTACAGGGATCATCATCTTCCATCATTCAGAGTTTTATCATTATTGACCTCTGATTCCCTTTGCAGGCCTCATAAATTCTCATCTCTAGTTGGGAAAAATAGAATCATGCTATGCATWATTTCCCCATATATTATTACAATTCTGTTAGCAGTTTCAGACAAGCTGTAAAAAGAAACTATGAGAATCTGGTCTTTTGTTGGTTTACCCAAATCATGACCTAAATTGACACAGATATTTGTGTGCTAATTATCAGTTTGGGATAGATTTTACAAATCATGTTATTTTTWAAGAAATTTATTGTATCATTATCGAGAACATTTAAAGTCAAGCTTATCTATCTTTCCTAAATTATGATCAGAAATATGGAATTGGTTCTAGGCCCATGAATAAGGTACAGGTGAAGAAAAAAGTCTCAATTTTGTTGAGGTGTTCATAGGAAGAGTTAATTTAAAGTAGAAATTTTCCTTTCTTTGACACATATGACTGATTTCTGCTGTGGTAATCATAATTTAACATATAAGTCCTGTACCGAGAGAATCCTTTAAAGATATGTTTATGTTTGGAAAGAGTCTATAACTTCATGGGACTAATATTCATATCTTTCATCAATGTTTTTTGGTCTCTCACCCTTACTGAAAGAGTCATAATAGAAATAAAGACTCATAAGACAGGCTGTAGAAAGTTACTTAAGCTAAAGTGGTATCATTGCATTTTCTGTCCCTTGATGAAAAAATTTGTGTATTTCATACTTGATTTTGCTGACATTTGGGCTGTGGCATATTTAGAAAGTTGATCATGTAACTCACAAGCAATCTTCTGAATACAGGTTTCAATGTGTGAGTATTTCTAGTCTTTCAAAAAAAATCCTGCTGATTATGGTGCATTTATGAAATTAGTCAAATTGCAGAGTTGGCTTAAATGTGTGCAATCATGAAATAACACACACATTTCAAAAATGCAATTCCAAAATTCTGATGTGCTGAAACACTCCACAAAATTTTGTTTGAACTTTTGGAAAAGGCCAGGGGGTAAACCCAAAACTAGTTGAATGARTGGAAGAAGATTTATGTATTTGCCTTTTTTTTTCCCAAAGAAGGTTTCTTTCTCCTTTGGTTACATTGCCGCCCATTAAAAAAAAAAAAAGTTTCTTTTTTGTTGTTTCTTCCTTRTAAATAAAGCTTTATGTAGCCCTGACTTCCTTGCAAAATCGGAGCTGTCTTACTTGTCAGGTTCAGCTGTTGCATTTTGGCCCTATTTGGTTAGAATTTCTCCCTTTTCTTTGAGGGCAGGCTTAGCAAAACAGAGAACCCATGTCCCCACCACGTTTAGGTGTCTTCTTCCCTTTCAGCAAATCTTTCTTGTATAGCCCAGCATTTCTGATCTGTTAGAGCCAAGTTTTACATCTCTGTTCATACAAGTGGAACAAGTTGCTACCCATCTGTGCTTGCCAATATTGTGATTTTATTATGAATCAGACATTACAGCATTTGGCTTCTTTTCAATTTATTTGAATGACATCTTCTCCTTCAGTGTTAATTAAAGCGAGAGCTCCAAGATCTAAAGGATAAGACTATAATACTATAATACATTTCCTCTAAAATGCCTTTTATGTGATGTTTTATTTTAGCTACATAGAGATTTCAACCAGAAACATCAAACAGTTCTAACTTGCGCAGTGTTGGGATTTTAGGTCTCTGAATGCCCTTTCTTATGGGATGCCCTGTTTTAGAACTTAAAGATAGTTTATCTATCCATTACCTGAAAATTTATATAAGTTTTAGTTACATAAAAGTAGAACATCCTGTTCAGGCTAGTTCAAAAATGTTTATAATTTTCTCAGCATTAGAGATCTGCTGGGATAAACAAAGAGAACATTCTGGAGCAGAGCTGGTCCAGCCAAGATCATCACCCCTCTCTATCCCATGTAGTTTAAGGAAAAGGTTTAATGAAGGAGGAATCTCACAGTATGTTTMTTTATTTATTACTTGAAATCACATCCAGGTTTTATCTCATGTTGTAGCTCAGTATCCTCACATTGCCAGCCCAGGACAGTTAACTAATCTATTGTTAACAGTGTTTTACAGATTTTACAGTGAAAAAACCTCCAAAGTTTAGTTTTAAACTGAATAGTTATCACTTCCTGCATTTAATTCTTGCTACTATTCAATTTAGAAGGATATCATGCAGTCTGAATACAGTTAGATTATTCTAAACCTTCCTTATGTCAGTATAGCTTGTGCCTATAAAAAAATGTTTATCAGTGTAATGGCAGAAACAGTCTTTTTTAAAACATTTTCTATGTCTCAAAGAGAAAAATCGTGTAATTAAAAATTTAAAAGGGGCTAAAAATTGTGCACTAATGACACCAAAAATCTCTGTAATGGGGAATGGGCAAGCCAAATTTGGCAGATGCCATGATGCAATTATACCATAAAAGAAATTATGGAGAAAATTGTGTAGAATTTCCAAGCCAATGGAAATACCCAAGCACACTTCTTTCCTTCTCATCATCATTACATTTTTATAATTTTAAAAACCAATTTATGTTATGAACACCTTAAAGATTAGAAACTCCATTCATTTCTATTCAGGATTTGGGAGAACTAGAGGTAATTGATTTCCATTACAAATGGGTCTCAACTTGAGGTGAATGGGATTTTAAACCCTCCCCTAACTTTCACTTGTGCTATTTGCTATTTTAGGTGATTGCCTTAACACGTCAAACATGTGTGATAGCCATGAAAAGAGTTGGCTGGACTGGGGCTGCAAAATGGGGGTGAAATGCTTTTTTTGGCTCTCTGTGACCGTGGGTTTTGAGCGACCAAGGCCAGGCAGGAAAAGTGTTTCAGGGGAAGGGGAAGGGGTGGCGCAGACGTAGCTGAGGTGCTGTGCCCTGGGTGCTCTGTCTGTAGGTATGTGGTGCTCCCCATGGCTTGCAGAAGGTGCCGTGGTGTCCCTGTGCCCCAGCCTCGGTGGCAGCAGGGGACAAACTCTGCCTCCCTGGAGCCAGCCCCGGGCACAGGCAGGGAGCCCTGCAGACCCTTGGCTCTGAGCAGTTTGCCATGTCCCACAGCTTCCTGATCCCCATAACAGCACAGTGAAGGCTGCAAGCTGAAGCAGGGAGGGCTGCTTTGAATAAATTTTGATAAGGAATGTGGAGGAATGAGTTAGTTCACCCGCTGAGCTGTCCCTCTGCATCGGGCTGCTGACTGTCTGATAAAATAGGGAGCACAGTAGCAATTTGTTGAAGTAAATGTTCTAAGGCTTTTAGGAGATGCAAGGAAACAGGCTTCAAAAAGCCACCTATTAAAAGAAAAGAAGTCTGATTCCTTGGGGTCTGAGAAAAGATATGGCCTGAGATTTCTTGTTTTGCATGTCAATTAAATTCTCATTTATCTAGCTGACCAAACACCTTCATCAGACGTAATTTCAGCTTGGCTGAAACTGATCAAATAACTTAGGAAATGAGTTTAGTAGATTTGGGAGAGTTTGATAGAAAAATGGAACCACATAGAGCCTAAAGTGTATTAGATATTGTTTCTGTATTGTAAGACTTTCTGGTCTGCCAAGAACAATGTCAGACAGATTTTTCTATACCCATGGCTCCTATACCTGTACCTGCTGTGATGCAGGAAAACCTCACTTTTTTAAACCTTTGATAGCTAATTTTCTATTTGTCCATCTCTTCTGTACTTTGATAATGTGCATTCCTTATTAAGGACCTTGGAAATTGTACCATCTTTTGTTCAGAAGATTCTGTTGAAAAAAACAATGGAAGTGTTTCTGCACATTATTGTTTACTGGTCTATCCTTTCAGCATTTTCCTTTACCACTCCTTTTGAGAGGCCTGGTTTTTTCTGGTTTTTGGACCAAATCACCTTCTTCCAGGCCCATCAAAAGCACAGAGCACCCCTCTACTTGTCCTTTTAGACACAAGGACAATATGAAAAGCATATATGATTTTTAGCGCAAAATATGCAAACTTACTTCACTCTCTCTTGATGGTAGTAACAAAAAGAAATTAACAGAAAAATACTTTGATAGGGTTTTGGATTGGGCAAAATGAAAACTTCTGAAGAATTAATGGTTTTGTCTGCTGATGGTTTTATAGGTTTGTTTTGCTGATAGTTTTACTAGTATGAAAAAGTTGCAAATGAGCATGAAAATGTCCAAAACTAATATGTTAAACACACCACCCAACTGCTCATCCCTCACAGAAGATATAGTGGGTGTCTTCAGACTTCACACATCATTCATGTTTATCACGTATACAGCAGGACAGCTTTATTTATGAACTGGAACAGCTGTTTATGAGAATTTCACATCTTTCATAATGTTTATTTGCCTTTCACCATGGCTTCCAAGTTCTTTCGACATAAAATCAGTAAGAAAACCTAAGTCTGTACAAGAGTTTCTCTGTCTCTTCTACATTTGTTTTCTTAGGTGATGAAAATATTTTTTAGATTTATTCTATTTTGAAAAGTGTCAGCTATGGGTAAACATGTATTAAAATTAAAAATGTTACAAGAAAAGCTTTTCCCAGACAGAAAACAAGCAGAAAAATAAAACAGTTAGGATGTTTAGATGAGTCTACAAAACTTAGTCCAGAATTCCTGAATTTTGTAAAAGTATAATAGTTCTTTTAAGCACTTACATTGCCATAAAATCTTTATCAGGGATACAAATGGCTATTTTATGGAGTGTTCAAAACCTTTGTAAAAATTTTTTTCAATTTCAATTATGATTTATTTTTATTGATAATTTATTTTCAATTATGATTAGCAACCCAGTGTTCTGTTCACTTACTACATTCATTTGTTTTACCTTTCTTTTCTTGTCAAACAGGTGCGTTTTATGAAGTTGTTCAGAGCTTTCCTCGAGTGGAGGAAAATGTGGAGGTGGATTCATTTGTAAGCAGCCACAGGTGGAGAAGGCACTCAGAGTCCCTTAAATCCGTGGACACCAACAGAGCCAGCATGGGGCAGGATTCTTTGGAGCCAGGGGGTTTCACAGACCTGCTGCTTGAGGAGGGACATGACAACACTACACAGATTGAGGTAGATATTCATTTCATTTCATTGTCWTTGGCTGGGAGTAAGTAAAAAAATAGGACATTTCCTTCAGGGTATTCAAATACTTATGGGGAGGAGAACCTCTGGTCTTTGTGAACCTATCAGCRCATGGAAGCTGGAGATTTGTCCTGAGGCTGGAGCCTGTCCTTTATGACTTTTGAAGACAGTCTCTTGAGGATGTTTGCTATTTTGATGGAAAACAGTTAAGGGAAGTCCCATGTATTAGCAGTTATTGCTGCAAAACTGGAAAAGGAAGTAGTATTAAAACCAAATAAAATTGAATTCTTTTTTGAAGTTGATGTAAACACCTCAAATTGCAAGACTTTGGATATCTTTGATTACCTGGATATCTTTCTGGAGAGTATTATCCAGGCATAAAGGTGAAAAGACCCTAGAGAAATGAAAACTTGGAAGAAAATTCAGGTTGGTGATTGAAAACAAAGGGCATACTTTTGATTTTTGGTCTTCCAAAGACTAAGATGGATTGGGTCCATCTTTGTGAAGCCTTGGGACATTCTCCCTCTGCTTTATAGTGTCAGTCAACCTCTAATTTCTTATTTAGCTGCCAGATAGCTCTCTGTCTTGTTTTCTTTGGTTCTTTTGTTGTTGTTGTGGTGGTGTTTTTTAAGCATTGAACTTGGGGGTTTCCTGTTAATAAAATCTGCATCCTGTTTTTCAGTAAAATACAATTTGGAATAAACTACACTTAACATCTTCAGTCATTRTAATCTGCTTCCAAAACAACAGTGTTGGGGGTTTTTTTCAGTTCCAAGAAGCTCACTCTCAGAGGAAAAAAAAATGCAGATTTCAGGTTTTGGGTTGTTACTTACACAATAAAAAAACACAATGCAATATAAAACCCATCTGTAGAGACAATGGAATCTCTACTGCATGAGCAAAAAACAGTGCTTTCAGAGAGGTGTGTTTTGTGCTTGTTGTTTTAAGGTTTCCAGTTTGCACAGCACTAATTACACTTCCTCTTGTGCCAACATGAAAGTCACTGGTTGGTAAATTGTAGTTTTGAATTTCATGTTGATTTTTTAACTTCCTTTTTGCCTTGTGTAATCCCCATCTGCCCATACTTGTAGCAATTATTTTGGGCTACAACACAAATCAGCCTTGCTTCTAGTTATTTTAGCAGGAAAAGAGCAAGCTGTCTCAGGTACAGGGAAGTTTTAGTAGCTGATCTTTCCGTGTCTTACCTCATAGATCTCTATTCAATGTTTCCATTAAGTTGGGTTCCAAGCTCTTATGAAGCAAAATGATCAGATGTCCCCCTCTAACACTTATGTATAGCAAGACAAAAATTAATGCTTGCAAATGGATACACATAGATTGGTATTTTTCCAGGAACATCTTTCCTGACAGATTAATGTCTTCAGAGTGTTTTAACCTGAAAAGTTTATTGAATTCAGGTTTTGTGTTCTGTTGCAAGCCTCTTTTTTCTAAGGTCTTTTCAGCACAATAAGATAACAGAGTTGTGGTTTTACACATTATCGGATTCCATTGAAAATCCCCACTACAACACAGAGGCATCTCACAAAAAAACCCTTGATTCCTGGCCTTATGGAGGAGGTAGGGTATACAACAGAAATCCACGGAGGAAGAATCCATATGTTGCAGAGTCTTCTGCAGCTTGGCAGCAGGGCTGGGGAGCTTATTGATTATTTTAAATCCTTGTTCTGTGCACATTGCAGTTCTTGCTAAAGAAAATCCACAGAATAAATATTAGGTGCCACTAACATTTAGTGATGCTACAGGATGACGACATCCCTCCTTTACAGATACTGTTTTTTACAGATACTATTTTCTCTAAAGTGTTTTGTAGGCTTACCATGCAAATGCAGACTTCTTTAATATGAAGACTGACAGTGATGAGCATGTTTTCACTTGATAGTATTTGCTGTCCTTCTTTATAATGATGATTTTTTTTTTCTCTCCAGCTTTATAAACTCAAACTCTTTCTCTCTCACCTCTATCCATCCCTTCTTTTTTTTTTGGGAAAAAAACCAAACTAAAACAAAACCACAAAAACAACAACACCAAAACAAAAATAAATAAACAAACAAACCCCACCAAAAACCAAATCAGCCAAGAAAAAAAGGGAAGGCAGAAATTTCTAGACACTGTTTAAAATTAAATGTTACTTGAGTTATCAATCCATACAGTCATAAGGTAAAAAGTGATAAAATCAAACCTGTGTGGAGCAAAGCTTAGTTCCATTGGATTGCTTTTACTTTAAGATAATGACACTTTTGGTTAATTTTTTCCCGTTGGAGTTACTGGAATTGTTCTGTAACTTCACTGGATCAGCCATCAGCCCTGATCCGGAGGTTATTTTAACATCAGCTTGAGTGGGAGCATGAAGTGCAAATCTTTGGAAGCTCTTCATGTGAGTACGTTATAGATTGGTTTATCACASCTTTCCAGTAGTCAGTGTGGACCTCCTCCTGTGCATGGGAAAGATGATAATGGTGAGATTCTCTTTAGGGTGCAGCCTCTCTGGTCCAAAAWATGGAGCAGTGTAGCCAACAGGGAGCCCTGATGTCTCTCTTCACGTCTCTGTTTTGTCTCCTGCATTTGCTTGGYGCTGTGATTCAGGAAAGAACTCCTACAAAATTATATACACATTCATGTGCCTTTTTTAAGGTAAGCTGTTCTCTTGAACTGGTCTTGAGCTAAATTGCAGAGGCTAGAAGAAGCAGTGGTTATAACCATTTGATGTGCTGGGCCTTCAGAAAAGAGCAGGGCCTGGGGAAGAAGGTAAGACCTCCAAGTCCCATTGTGTTGCTGGAGAATAGGAACGTTGTGGTGCCACAAACCCACAAGGATGGATGTTGCCAAAAGAAAAGCAAAGGACATAAACAAGTTTTTGCTGCAGATCACATAGGAACCTTGATAGCTAACTATAAATTAYTGAGTAAAATTAATATATAACACTCTTAAAGCAGTACTACTGTCTTGAAAGTACTCCTCCTACTTTAGAAGGATATTATGTTTGCCAATTAGAGACTATAATGTTTCAAATCCAAAAAGCCTCCCAAGGATGGAGGTTAGTCCCATTTGCTTTATTTGCAATTGGTACTCTAGAGCTCAAAGGCAGAGTAGGGTCATATTGTATAAGAGACTTATTATGTTTTCATTCCCATTATATCAAATAGCTAAAGAGAGAGAGAGAAAGCTCTTAARAGGCATAAAATAGTGACATAAAAAGAGTGAAATCTTATACAGATGGGTGCAAATATTACAGTCTGAGAGAAATTCCCAAAGCAGATAGTCTTGGACAGGTAAAGCAATATGCTGTCAGCCATCTAAATCAACTGTAAAGGACAGCCCCAAAATACAGGGTTCTGGTCTGCACTGCAACAATTTCTCTTCTTGGTTTCATGGCAAATGAGAGTTTCAGGTCACCATTGAAGATAGGAGCATCTATGGCTAAGCCATATTTCTTCCCGAGGGTCACAAAGCCAAACATTAAAGCCTTCTGCCTGGAATAACTTTGGGACTGTCAGAATTCTTCTTTCTAGAAATTTTGCTTCTCAAATTTCTGAKATTTCACAATATCATGATTTCAAGACTAGCTTTCCTTTTTTTTCKCCTCCCATTTATCTTAAGATTCTTCTCTCCTGTTTTGAGGGTCAGGGTTCTTTTGGGTTTTTGCTTGTTGTGTAATCTACTGCTTTTGTTTATTGGGCTCAGGACATTTAGAAGTGCCTTTTACTTATGATAAATAGAGCTTAGGAAATGCAACGTGTCAGGTGGAATTTGTTGCTGCAAACACTGTAAGCCCTTGTAAAAGTGGTGAGTGTGAAAATATATCTTCCTGAATATGCGTAGTTTGGCATGTTTTCTTTCAAGCAGGGAGAAAAATAAGATAAATATACTATGTTTCTTCATATATTATTGTAAAATAAAAGTATGCTCCATAATCACTCACTTTTATTAAGTAGATTGGTATTAATATTGTTAAAATAAACTCAGCTGCATGGTGATGATGTCACCAGTTGTTTTGTTAATTCTCAAAGGCCTGTGGCCATACAGATAATGAAGGTGGATACCAGAGGTTCTTTCTGCCTGTTTATTTTTTGCATTACTGAGAAAGAAGTTGATCCCTGAAATGAATCTCCTATGGATCCTGGTTGTCCATTATTCACCACTAAAGGATCCACAAATGCATTCCTGTTTTGTCATAGTACTTGCTAATGCAGGTCTGGCTACTGAGAACTGGAAAAGGCTTAATAATTCAATAATATAAAACTAATGCATTAACATACAGTTGTGCATTTCACAAATGTTGAATGATAATTTTTCCATAAATTAAAATTTGCATGATTTTTCAAGTGATTTCCTATGGGTTTTGGCTATGTGTAGCTCCATTCAGAACAGACTCTCTCTCTGTATGTATAGCTTTGGTCTCTTTATCACGGATCTTCCTTGTGACTGCAGTAACACCAGTGCAGGGTAAAACACTGGCAAGAAAAATACAGAGAAATTGAACTGGAGAAGTGTCTGATATATAGTTTGCATTCTCATGRGCAGAAGGTGAAAAACTTTGCAGAATAACTTTAGATCATGTGAATTACTTTCAAATTTGTTGCCTCTGTATAGAGATACTACATCAAAACAATAGTCTTTCACAAACTTCAAATACCAAAAATAAATCCAGCAATAAAATAATAGATTAAATCATAGTCAAGCTTGAGCTGAGTGCAGTAAAGTTTTATTGCTTTGCACCAGCAAAAATGTGAGGAAAAACATAATTTTTCATATAAAGTCTTAGAACAGAAAGAATGATTGCTGCTGTATGACAGAAGATTCAGTTCTGAGCAAGGACCAGCATGCTAAATCAAACCAAACTCAACTGTATCTTATTTTCTCCACCCCACCTAACATACTACTTGCAAGCATAGAAAATTGAGGCTGTTTTAGTGCAAATTTTTTTCTCTATTGAAGTAATTAATTTCTTCCTATGGATGCCGCTGATATTTCCTGCTGTGTATTGCTTTTAACTAAAATAGAGTTGTTGCCAACTGAAGTCACCCTTTTTTTTTTTTTGTCCTTTCTTTACCTTCTCTAGATGTTGTTTGGAATGTAAATTTTAGCAGCACCTGTAGTTTATACCTGAAAAGCATCTTGCCCCTATTGAAACAACGCTTGTGGGTTTCCTACTGATAAAAACCAGTCTTTTGCTGGATTTTGCATTCTGATCCAGAGTTTCTGCCCAAAAGAGCACTTCTCCCTTATCAAACCCAGTCACTCATAGAAGTGAAGATGTCTGATTCTGACTGGCAAAAACAACAGAAGGGATTGAGTTTTACARCCCTTGGGATTTGAGAGCAATTACTCTCAGCTACTGACAGCAGTGTCAGCATGCCCATTGCTGTGTCCCCACTGCAAGTCTGAGCAAGGAAGAAAATAAATGGTTGAGATTAAATTTCCCTCAGCTGGACAAATGGTAAGGCAATTCTGCGATTACTTCCCTAATGCACTGTATTAAAAGTAGAAAAACTTGTCCATGCAAAAGAGAACCTTAAAACTAAAGAATATTATAATCTCAGAGCGAGCTGTCAGTTTGGCCAAGGCTGCCTCTGTTTTGCTCCTGCTTTTATTATTTTTTTTCTTTTCTTCCTATCCCAATGCTTTAATGCCAGTTGCTTTTGGAGGACTTAGAAGGAGCAGTGTTAATAACAGTGTTTTCTGAAACCATCGTCCTTCCAAGTTACTGACAACCATATTCTGTATTTAAGAAAAAACATCCTTATTATCRCAATCTAATGCGTACTTCTGTTCTTTTTCCTCATCCCAAACTAAGAGTATCCCCCTTCACTTCTAAAACCTGTTTTCGGACTTGCAATTTTTAGAGCCTTTAATTGCCTGTGTAAAGTTGCCTCCTTACTTAACTTTTAAACTTATAGTTCAAAWATTTATATTAAATAGTGTTTGTATCTTCCTTCCCCTGTCAGGGATCCTCAACAGTGCAAACTAATTCCRTGGGCAACATTTCCTGCTCAGCCATTTAGTTTAATAATATCAGGGATGCTATTGATCCCTCCACCACTAGGACAGAATTCTTTTCTTAGTGCATAGTCACATGTTAATGCAGATTATGAAATATCAAAGTAATGCATGTTCAGTACAAAGTTTTAACCAGATTTTAGATTTCAGTTGAAGMGTTTAACATATAAGTGAGGAGGAATGAAGCTTTACAGAACAGGAATTGGCTATTTCTTTAGAGAGGAAAACAACCATACTTTGTTATGAAATTTGTGTTTAAAAAGTTGTGGGGAAAAAAACTGGCTAAAAACCTGAAGCAACAATCAATTTTATTTTTCATACCTACTTTCTGATGTGGCTGCATTTTAGGAACAGATTCTAGACTATATTATCAAGCTCAAATTATATTTAGCTCTTGACTGAAATAGGAGAAACATTCAATTTTGGTTAAGGTTTTTATAATTTTTAGTTCTTTATAGAACTAAAATTTATAAAAACTTTATATTTTAAAGTTCCAAGTCAAGAAATACGCTTTAATTGATTTAATTACATGGCTGAATCTTTTCAGGTCTACTTGCAAAATCGTTATTATCACAAAAGTTATATTCACTCTTATTTTCACTTTTAGGCATGTATAATTATTTCTTTTTCACAGTTAATAATTACTACATCACGTGACTTTTGGTGTATGTGTGATTTCTGGTGTATGACTCATTCAAGAGAAGGAGGAAAAATTTGGGCTCTTCCAGTAAGCCTGCAAATATTTTTCACAATTTTTGTTCAAACTTCAGTTGCCTAGTGTATAGACCTGGAACTTCCAGGGCTAGAACAACTGTGACTAAAATAAATAATATTACCGCTGAAAGTGGCATTGGATCAGATTTTCAGCCATTCCAGCTCCTATCCTGTGTTGCCTTGGGCCATGTCAGTTGTACCTCTAACACAGATGTCTTGCAGCCTTTAAGCCAGTGTAACTTAAGTCCAGGAGTCTCTGTAGGAACATATGCTGTTCACATCTCTGGCATTTCCATAATGTTCTAGAGGGTTAAACAAATGTCCCATATGATTCCTTTCTACTGCACATCATGAAACTGCAAAAGCTCTGAAGCTTCTTGGCACTGAATGTTGTCAATGTCAAAATTTATAGAATGAAGCAAATTCTTGGAATACAAATTTGTCACGGGTTATTAAACACAAAGGAAGTTTCTAAAGAGCAGACTACTGGACCCCAGGGAAAATGGGGAATTGCCATTGTTTSCTCTGGGTCCCCTATGCTTACTGGGCACCACACAGACAGAATCATATAGAATATCCTGGGTTGGAGGGGACCCACAAGTATCATTGAGTCCAATTCTCTTTCCCAGTCAGTTCTGAGGACCTTATGAAGATGTTTGACTTAAGAGTGTCAAGCTGTTCTTGTGCTTTTTTTAGTATCCATTTACTAGATTAAGTTAAATGTCATGTTATTATTTTTATAATTGGGAGCTTGAAAGTTACAGTGGAGATTAAGGATGTATTGGAGGAAGGATCTTGGGACATGCTGAAACAGCGCCACTGCACTGAAACCATTGTGGATATATCTTTTGTTTTCCATTTAGGAGAATGTTTAGTTGTCTTTTTTTTTTTTTTTAGGAGAGACAAAATTTTGTTTTAAATTATATAGCTGATATAATAATTGAAGGCTAAACTGTATAGAATTTTCTTGCTGTATTTTTTTTTTTTGCGAAGGTTGCTACTGTTATACTGAAATTTTGCAATGGTTTTATTCACAATTATCAAGAATTTCTTTTAGAAAGTTAGCTTTTTACTTTGGAGATGGAGAATGTAATTTATTTTCACAAAAATGCAATATACATTTTTTAAACTGAGTCAAGGGAAAATTATGTGATCTTAGGGAAATTTTTTGAACTTTCTCTTCATGTGACRTAAGACAAACTAAAATGTCTGGAAATTACTGCTAAATTTTGTATTTAATTGATAATTTTTAATCATTATAAAGAAGAGACAGAAAGTGAATTAGTCTGGAAAGCAGCACAGATCATACATGAAATGTCCTAATTCTATGCTATTGCTAAATTACACCAAAAAATATGTCACTTGCAATTAGAAACAGAATCTGGAATAATCATTAATTTACTCACTGTTTTCTGCTTTGTTTTTTACCAGTGATGTCACACTTACTAGCCAGCCAGCAGACTGAAATATCACTGTCTTGTTTTTTTTCCAGGCTTTCTGTTTCAAAATCGTAAACTAGGCAAATGCTTCATATATCTTTTTCTTTTGAATATACTGATTGCTTATTTTTATCAGGGTCATCTTAACACTTTTACTGGGTCTTGCTGCAATGTTCAGCTGCACTGAATGCATTGCCAACTCTGTAAGAAGTGTTGTAGCAATAAGCCTGTCAATGTTTCCAATATTCTCAATCTAAACTCAAGAAGTGATGGTTTTGCTAACAACTCTGGTATAGCTGGAAAGGGAAAAGGCTGGAGGAAAGATTCATTCTCTATTTCCTTTAAGCTTGGSAGGAGAGGACTGGGCAGGAAAGAAATTAAAAACTAGCTTCCCCATTCCTAAATGAGAACTCCATTGTAATCCTGAGTTCATTTCCCCATGCTTAGCTACACTGGCACAAAAGGCATTTAATTTAACACATTTAGGAGAATGAATCTTTATAGTAAGGAAGGAGACCGGAAATTCAGAATTTAACAGTATCTGCCTTTGAATTTTCTAATGATAATAAGATAATGATAGTGAGAAAATGTGAATGCCACATCAATATTTTACTTTTCCTTATCCTTCATCTCCAGCTTCCTAAAGCATATTCCAGAATGGTAGAACTCATGACTGAAAAGAGAAATGAGCAGAATCAACAGGCCTTGTACTTTCTGAATTAATTATTTCAGTCATACATGCCTCAGCACTTGCTTGCAGGGGTTTGCTGAAAATAGATTCAACTTGTGAAGCTGAATATTGGTGTGGCTGTGAAGACTGGGAAGATCTCTCCTTTCCCAGACACTTCTTTCTGATCCTTTTCACCATGTTCACCTGGAGTGTTCTCAAGAATGGAGACTTGCATCAATTTGGTCATGCAAAAAGCAGAAGATTATGTTCCTTTCTACCCATGCAAAGCAGACACCCTTAGTTAATTTGACAGCACTCAGCAAATTGTGCATAGTTGTTTGGAGCAGGGAGTGAGGGTGAATACATTACCAAGTTGTTTGTGCAGACGAATTTGAGTTAGTAAAAAGTTGTCGCACTGAGCCACACAGTTCTAGTTTGGATAGTACCAGTCCTTAGGGATAGATTTTCAAAGCTGTAGGAATTCTGCTGACATTGATGGATTACTCAGTGTCTCTCCAAATCTTTCACATTTCTTTAATATGGGAAAGTCAATTATCTGTTATCCCAAAACAGTAAMAACATGACATGTAAACAGATGGATCCATTGTTTCAGATTTAGTCAGACACTTCCTATGACTCTCTGTAAATTTAGTGTTTATGCCAAAGTCTATTATCTATCCTCATTGTGATTGTATGGGTTATACAGATTTTACAAATAGAATAATAAATGGGGCCAATGTTCAAAATTCATATCAAGACAGGGATCAGAGTCAAGAAAGTTCCATTTGTAAAATGTACATTTGTTCTTCCAAAAATGCCAGTTAAATGTTTTCAACTGCTGAAGAAAATGCTGATGAAACACTTCTAGGAGCTGTAATATTTCATACACAGAACAGAAATAACTAATGGAAATACCAGGGATTTATTTGGGTTTTTTCCTTTCTTCTATAACACTAGCATGCATTCATGTGCAGCATGTCTAAGTATTCACAGAACATCAGTAAAGAAATAGTATACTTATTTCTGGGAAAATTGACAATAGGATATATTGGAGAGTGTGCAGCAAATTGCAATGTGAGTAATGAGGGGGGAAAACAAAAAAAGAATAGCAAACATGGCACAGGAGTTAACAAAAGTTAGAGAGATGTGGCATGGCTACTGGATTTGCTTCATGCATTTTGTAGTAAGCTGCATAATTCTTCACAATTTCCTACTACAATTTTCAAATAAAGCATCATTTTCTGAGCATTCTTTCCGTAACCTTAGCAACACAAGTAGGAAGAGGGAGAAATTGCAGATGGAAATCCTATCTGTCTGATCTCATCTAGGCGAAGCAGTAAATGTCTTGAGGGATAAAGTGCCAAGATCTCTCAGAGGTTTTCTGCTCCAGTACAGAAAACAAAGCAAGCTGTTTCTCAGGTTCTTCCTGCTCCAGGCAAAATATGGATGCTTCTCTTCTGGTGTATGAAAAGTGTCTTGCAGTGCTAGAATAGATATAATCTGGCTCCAAAGTGCTACTGCTTAGATCTGGCTTACATAGGTCAATAACTTGGTGGGTGCTCATTTTGAGAGTATAACTTTGGGGGTAGTATATTCGCTGGCACAGTGGATTGAAGCAAGTTTGGTGAGGATGTTTGGAACATCTTCATTCCAAAGTCATAAGCTAGTGCCCCCATGTCCCTGTTTGTCTAGGAAACAAGCCACCCAACTCTTTGTTGAGTCAAAATTACTGGCTATGAAGTTGAAAGAAACAGCAATTCATTCCTGAGAAGTTWGTTTTTTCTCAATAAACCTGGAAATAGAATTTTTATTCAATCATTGAGTCTCTAGCAGTGTATACAATATTGATTTTTCTTGTATTATATTAGGCATATTATTCCACCACCTTGAAAATCAAGGTAATTTCTTAAATACACTGCAGAGGTTTTGTTTCTAGTATAAACATTCAGTGAAGGGTAGTACATATCTGTATACTACTCCAATAATGATAATGAATTTATACTAAATATTAGGTGACTGTGATTGCTAAAAGACACTGCAGTCTGTATGGGTAGGGATTTTCTTGTTTAGTTGTATCTAATATTGAAATTGGAAGTGGAATTCAGCTCTTCAGTTTGGTGACCTAAGTGTAGATGCATGTGGCATAGACAAGAAATGTGCAAGTTTTTCTAGGGCATGTAGTGGTAGGAGAGGGGGAAATGGCTTCAAGAAGATAGRTTTAGATGAGATATTAGCAAAAAAGTCTTTGCCATGAGGATGGTAGGGCACTTGAACAGGTTGTCCAGAGCAATTTGGATGACTCATCCCAGGAAGATTTCAAGGCCAGGTCAGACTGGGCTCTGAGCCACCTGGTCTAGTGGAAAGTGTCCCTGCCCGTGGCTGGGGAATTGGAACAAGATGATCTGTAAGGTCTCTTCCAATACAAACTATTCTGTGATCAAAGCTGGTGGAAATTTAAGGTGAAAGGTACCTAGCTATAGATGGCTTATAGAGTTTTAGGCTGTGCTTATACRGAATGGTCCACTGCTGCTCCTGTAGGATAAAGGTCAGCTGCAGGTCCTGAATCATATCTGCCATTTTCAGATGGCCCTGGGTTCATCCATGGTCAGTACAGGCAGTGCAGTTAAAGTGTGTATTTGGATTGTTCTTAAGTGGAGCTGAAGGAGCTGGCAGCATTAATAGATCTGACAGCATTAATAGATCTGTGGTTCTGGTAACGAGTGCTTACAAACCCAGCTCCCAGGTAGACAGCTACACTGAAGTATCCAACCTGCACACCAAATAACATGCTGCTCATCTACCTATATTTTAATCTGAGTCTGAAGGGAAAAAATATAGGATTTTTTGGTTTTGAGTTGTTTGGKTTTTTTTACAGATATACCAATAAATTGTACCAAGGTCAAAATGTTGAGATTCTTCCTTTCTTTTCCCCTCTCCCTATCTTACTTGCCATGCCACCAACCCCATACCAGTAAAAAATATTGATTTGAAACAAAAGTAAAATCTTATGTCTTCATCTTTCACTGGTTTTCAGTGCTTAGATGTTTTGCATCCTTTCCATTGCTTGAAGTAGTCAAAAGACACCTTTCAAGTCAAAAGTAATTCTGTAGTGCTTTTCTAGTCCTTTGTGATTTATCTTCTTAGWGTCCTGCATTTAGATGAAAGATGAAAAAGGAAATACAAGTTTATGCAACATTCTACGTTGGATCAATTTACTCTGGAAGAGCAATGTAGATTTAGACACAAGAAAAAATAACATCAAAACCAAAACAATGTGTTAGTATAGTTTTGAAATAKTTGAGTATATTGGTTCAGCAGCACTCTTGGTTAACTTGAAGGGAGTACTTTTCAGAGACAACAGAGGGAAGATATTATTTAGCATCCTGATCTTGTCTGGGTAATTGTGAAGTGCACAGAGTATTCCTCTTAAAAAAAACCCAGTGCATATTCTGCAGAAATCTTGTTTGGAGCCTGATGTCAGGCAAAGGCAGCAACTTGGACATGCCTGTCTAGACAACATGTAACTCATCAAGCATCTTAATTAAATATGATGTCTTAGAGTTGTGGCACAAGAGTTCTCAGGGGATTTATTTATTTTATTGAGCGTGACTGCAAGATCTGATAAATAAGCATTTCTGTGACAAGTCCTTAAGAAATGTGGCTGGTGAAAACAGTCTGGTAAAACTGTACATAGCATCTTTTTCAATATTCCTGTGTACCCAATCCAGACTGAAATGCTGTTACAGATGTATACAGAAAAAGACATGTGAATAAAGTAAAATGCATAATTTTTCCAAACAAAAGAACAGTAGAAATTTCTAACCCCTTTCATAATCACTGTCTTTGTAAGCCATGAACGATGATTTTGAAATTTTGCATATTGATTGCTGATTTCAGCCAGTCCCGTGTTTTAGAAACTAAAGATTCATGTGTGTTGTGCATGAAAGCTAAACTAGAAAGTTCTGTGGCTAAAAAAATTTCCAGTTTATTTGCAGTCTGTTTAAAACCAGTGTTCCCCAGAGAAGCCACGGTGATGCAGTTTGTCCTGTGTTGCTCAGGTTCTCTGATGGGCATGGTCTGTCTATATGCTCACTAGCACACAGCTGGACTGAACAGCATGACTTTGGYGCAGACTGGTGCTGAGTGAGGTGTATGTGGGACACCTTTAAAAGCTTAAGAAGTTTTATCCSTACAGGTAAAATGCTACTGCATTAATTAACCCATGCTCCTACCTGTATCATCTTTGTATTGATCATACATGTTCCTACAACWGATTGCTCTACAATTTTGGCTCCAAACCCGATGGATCCCTGAAACACAATTATCTACAGCTCAGGAACTGCAACTCMTACCAGTGAGCATAGAGGCAGCTTCCTATGCTCTGTGGAAAGCCCTGATCAACTACAAACTATACCTGCTAATATCAACTTAATGCTGCAGATCTGTAGTAACACTTTCCATACCAATTTATATTTGCCATTTTCCCTCCTCATGTGAGGCCTCAGGGCTCTTGGTTGGGTCTTGGTTGCTGTTTTCCTCGCATCTCTTCCAATAGAGAAGTGCCAAAGAACAGGAAATAAGGATGACTTACATCTCCTGGCATTTGAATATACAGTGGAGGAATACAAAGACTACAGAGAGTTTAAAGTTACTCTAATACTTGGATGAAAAAAAGAAAAAAGAGGGTGTGTAATACTAAATTGAACTTACATATTTAGGGGATGGAAAAAAAATGCCCAAGTGTGGCTGTAAGTAGGTCAAAGTACATATGCTCAGAAACACAGTTTGTCATATTCCACACAGGAAGTGGATGTTAAAAAGACTGAAATACTATAATCTTTAAAAGCTAACTTGACAAAAATGTAGTTATTTATGGTATTATCTGGAGCCATAAGCCCCCAAGTATGGAACTGGTAACAGATGTGGTGTCATAACCACTAAGGCTCTGTAGTCTAGTCCTGGCAGATTGGTTTTCATGTTTACAAAAAGTCATTTTTACAGTTTCAGTTTCATGAACCCTTCAGTCATTTATACATATCTAAAAATCAGAATATAAACTCTAAAACCTGTGTCATAATTGCATCAAAATAAAAGTTATGCTAGACATTTTTTGGGTATTGTATTGAAATAGTTTTTTTTATTTTCTTTTAGTGGAGACGATGCTACACGGAGCAGTTAATAAAGATGCATTTTCAGAATGTCATTTCTCAGACTTCTGCTCCAGCAATTCAGGAACAAAACTGCATAATAAATATTTCCGTACTGTAATTGGGTTTTGAGTGACTGGTGATTTGGCTTTTTTCCTTTCTTAAGTAAGGCATTGCAAAGATTTTTGCTCTTTTTAAGCTTGTCTCATATGACAAGACAGTCCAAAGGGTTTTATAAGCCTGCTGTAATGACCCCTAAATAGGCTGACAGTTTTATAGCAGTCCCCAAGAGGGAAGCTTCCTTTCAAAAGCAGCTGAATATCATGGAAAAGGCAGTGACTCCACATTGACTTTTCACTAAGCTGCAAAGACTAAATGGCTTTTTGGATTAATAACAGTTTTATGGCATCCTTCTCTTGCAGGGTATCTGTCAGCATGTGTGACTCTCCATTATAGGTGCTGTAAGGAGCTCAGAAAAGTGCAATTTGAAACCTGTGAACTTAAATTGTTACAGAACTGCATAAACCTTGTGTCTGCATGGCGGGGGAGAGATGTGAGATAAATCTTTTATTTCATCCCAGCTGATGGCAGCATTTAATGTTTACTATAACAGCCTCTGGATGTAAATCTGTGAGATTCTGGGCAAAGTGACTTCCATAGTGGTCCTGTTGAAAACCTGAGTGCGAGGACTACCGCACACACAGACAATAGGCTTCCAGCACTTTGCAGAGTACTCATGTCAACTCTTCTTGGAGAATACAGTGTGAGAAGACATTTTTAATACCAAAGCACTCAGATACAGAATCTCCTCTTCCATTAGTTTGGCTTCCTCTCATTCATTAGTAATTATATTAGCTGTTCAAAAAGGATTTTGCTTGGGTTTTTGTCATCAACAGTGATATTCACAAGTCGGTGGCTGATGTCAACTATGCCCATATTGCTATATATATATATATGTATATTCCCTTAGTTTGTCCCATATCAGACATTAAAAAAAAAAAAGAAAAAGAAAACCCAGCAGATTGCAGCTCTGTCACTGTGAAGGAAGCAAGTTACTGAAAAAGCACTTCTCTAAATTGCATGTTTCCTCAGTAGATTAGWACAGAACAAAGACTTTTGTTAAGAAATTGAACAGCAGAGAGTTTATCCTTGATGCAAAGTGCTTATGAAATTGGTAATTCTGAGCACCTCAGAGCAATCAAGCTTCCTAAGCAGCAGCCCCTATATATGTCCTCTGTAAGACTATGTTGTAATCCACATGTACCTTACCACTGAAATTAGAGCTCTCATGTTTTGAGAGGCCAGTTCAAGTTAAGTATTCCTCAGGGTTCTTCAGTTATTAGATCCTATAAACCTGTAAATCATAGCATTGCTATGTTATGATTGTATTTACAGTATTCCATTAGAATGACCTGTGTGGCAGCAGCATGCATAGTGTCTCTATCCYCATTTCCCCTGGCCTTAATCTTCCCACTAGGACCCCATCTCAGGATAGGTGATCCTCTCTTGTACTGTCTCATCTCCTGTGCTAATGGCTATTATAATAGGAATATTCTCCATGTGTCCTTGCCACCTGCCCCTGTCTCAGTCAGTGTCTGCCTAAAGAAAATGTGAATAAATGAGGAAAATCAGTTGCAGCACCATACACACATGCTTCTCTTGCCCAGGTAATGCAGAGTGTGACCATGCATCTCTCTTGCYCCTTCTCAGGGCCCAAAAGCGTGCTGTTGAGAAGAGGCTTTCCATCACCTGCAATGMAGAGCTAGTTCAAGTCCTATCCAAGCTGTCACCTCTGTTCTCCCCCTTGGGCTGCTTTTAGCTGGTGGGGATTAATAGTGCTCAGAAATCTAAAAGCAATTTTCTAGCAGAAGTCTGAAACAATTCAGAAGTCACTTTTGGCTGTATTTTACTGATGTGATAGGCAGAGATACCATAAGAGAGTAGCCAGCATTACATGTGATTGGGTAAAAGTACAAATAGTTTTGAGGAAGCTGTTTTGGCTGTATGTGTGCAGGGGCCCATTGTTGTTGTCTCATTTAAATAGAAAGGGTGTTTTGGTTCTGCAAAATGGATTGCCAGAACTGCTTTAAACCTTAGGAAGTAATTGTAATTGCTAGCTTATTTCCTTTATCTAAATATCCAAAGAAATATTGATATCTTTGCTTTTTTGCTAAAAAATAGTTTGTTTTAAAATATAGAATTGCATGTTTTCTTCTTTCAGCATTTTAATTTTAGCCTACAAATGCACCTTATGAAAAACACAATTCTCTGATTAATTTCATAGGCTATTAATGTAGAAATGTTTGTATTCAGAAGTAAAGACAATGAAATTAGTAGTTGGTGATAAAGTTTCTTGGAACTAATTTTTGRGGGGCAAATATTAGCAGAAATTTTAGTTAATTTAAAAATAAACCTAGTCTGTTTATTTTTTTCTGTTTACTTGGCAATATTTGAGCAATTYGTTAATGTATTTTGTTAAAAATCAGATACCAGGCCTTCCATTCACAGTGATAAAATTAAGTATCTATAAAGTCTACAACCATATCCTTGAGGGCTTCAGAGTTTTTACAGTATGTTTTCTTCTCAGTTGAAGCTGGAAATTCAATTTCAATAAAGTAGCATATTTAAAGGGACAACAGTTATCAAATTAAATGCAGTCTTCCTGTCTTCTATTGCATCTGGCAATAACTCATGACACTTGATAAGGAAGATCTGATTATGAGGATCCTTGGATGGGATGACTGATGGATTGATTGATCAATCAATTTATTTTTCATTGATAATGTCACAAAGAATGTTCCAGTACTGGGGGAAGGCAGAAAGAACAATCTCCTGAAATGTAATGACCATCTGGTTGGCTGATCCATAATAATTTGCCTTGTGGATGTCTTCCTTTCCTTTCTCAGGAAAGCAAGACGTTTTCTACAACATACTATTGTGCAACAGCAGAGCTCATTCCTGGTTGCTTTTTCTCTGGTTGATGTTATTAGTTTTCTTTAATTACAGCCTTATACAGAGAAAGATTGAGAGATGGCAGAACGTCTTGTTCAGTAATGTCTGTGGTTTGAGTCAAATTGAATCCAGTATTTAAAACCAAAATATTCATGAGTTCATGATTCAACAGTATGATTCTTACTCCTACATCATGTTTAATAGTATCCTCTGTCTCCTAGAGATTCATATTACTTTTCAATATCTGTTAAAGAAAAATGTGACAGGAAAATAATTAAATCTAAAAAGTCACATGTTTACTTATGTGTTTGTATTGTCATAGAATCATGGTGTCTTCATTGTGTCTTGGTTTGAAAAGACAGGTGTCTGCTAAGGAATGCAGAAGCCTCCCTTGAAATGGAAAATGTAAACCCCCTCACTCCAAATTATTGTAATTTTGGAATTAAAGGGCTCTCAGGCAAAGATATGGGAGTAGGAACAACAGTTCTTTATTAGGGAAGAAAATAAAAATAAAATAAACAATGCAGTAATACAAAACAACACTGACAGAGTCAGAATATGACCTGACACCCTGTTGGTCAGGATTTTGGTAGCAGTCCCATTCATTGGTGGCTGCAGTCCTCCTGCAGTGACAAGTATAGTTCTGTTGGAGCAGTGATCCTGTAGAAGGGTGTAGCTTTCCTCTGAAGGTTCAATGGTGGTGTAAATGTGCCTGGTCTTCCTCTGGGAATCCAGTGGGAAAAGGCTACTCTGGCGTTCCAGATCTCAGATTATATCCAGTTAGGAATGCTTGGCTCCTCCCACTGGGTGGAGCATTTCACAATGGATGATGTAATTTTTATCAGTCATGCACTGAGACTCAGTGGCCCATTAACAGAAGATATTTCCTGGAGGAAGGATGTGTCATGGAAGAGATAAAGAAARCTGCCCAATTAACACAAGATARCYGTCCCACCTCTAACAGATGGGAATAGAATACACACCCCTACCCACATCTTGCAACTCAGGAACATTGAGAGGAAGCTTTATTGTTTCATGTTAGTTTTGGTACTATTTTCATGCCTATTTTTGGCCAGAATCCCAGCTAATAATTTGAACAAATGTCAGAGGCATAGTGTAGTTTTTACTTTTAAATATCACATATAGTTACTTTATGTTATCTTGATTGTGAAAGATCACATCACACGTTGGAAGCCTTAATCTGTTAAGCAACAGCAGTTACTGATGAATTGAGTATGTGACATTTAGACTGTATTTGGGATTATCTTAATATCTAATGTATGGAATGGATGTTAAGTCTTTGGATTTGACAAATACTGAACACCAAGTATTTAAAGAAGGCTTAATCTTCAGTTGTGCTGAGCTTTTATGAGTAGTGCATGTATTCMGCTTTCCTGAAAAATTCAGTTGTATTTGGAGAAGTATGGGAATATATTCAAAGTGTCATCACTTAGCTTGTGAAAGCTAAGAAATTAATTTCTACAATCAACAATAAGATGGCAACTCAGCATCAAGTATTGCATGAGGTTAAAAATAACTCATTTCCCCAAAAGAAAATTGTTATAGGAGATGTTCTAATAAATATTCCCTTTATAGTCACAAAGATTGCCAACAGTAATCCTCATAGCTGGTGCAAAGAATATCTGGGAAAATACATTGCTTTAATGCTGTACTGTTCCGTAGAAGAAAGTTGCTACATACTTCATATATAAACAGAATTTGGACAGAATTGCACATTTAGAGATCCAGTGGGAGATAATGCTTATATCCCCCAAATACCTGAAAAAGAAAAAAGAAAAGCTTTCTTGAACTAGTAAAGGGTATGTTCTCTGCTTTCTTTGCTTTCCTTTCAGTAACATGCTTCTATGTCACTAATAGATACTGAGGAGTTTSTTCCTCATCATAATTGTATCTTTATAGAATTCTAATTATCAGTAAAACTCTAAATATGTCACATATAACTATTAAAATTATTTTCTTCATTGAGTAGTTTACATGCAAATTCAGTAAAATTTCTTAAACATTTTTCCATCTTCTTATGTAGTACCTACCTGTAGGGAATGGAATGTATTATGAAGTAGGTACAATCAGCCAAAGAATATAAACAGGTCTGACAGAATGAAAAGTTGTAGGTATCTAATGATACCAATAAAATCATATTTATTAAAGATTCCAAGAATTTCATTTCCATGGTAATGCAAATTAGGAACTATGAAAGCAGTGACTTGGAACAGAAGCTTGGATCCTAACCTTATTTGGAGCTCCCAAGCTGCTCACATCAACTTCAGTAGTTAGCTGCCTGTGCCTTTTTGTTTCAGATTGTAAATTTACAGATGGGATTAAGAAAAATTAGGATGTGAGAGAGAAATAATTAATAATATATTAATAAAATACATTTGCATGAAGGCTATGAAGAGGAATTCTCCCTTCCTTCTATCATTCAAGTAGAAGCGAATTTGTTTCCTTCCAGAATAGATAAATAARTTAAGATTATTTAACTTGGATTAAAATATTAAACGAGACTTTTTGTACACAAAATTTGTTAGACATAAACAATTCCTCACACAGTGCCAAAATCTTGAGCTGAAGGTTGTAATTTAAGTGTTGGATTTACAATCTGTATGGTGAATCTGCTTTAGGCATGGGTCAAGATACCATTTAAAACATTCTTATAGAGTTACCAACTAGGCTCAGTGCTAGAACCTTCTAGTTGTGGAATTGGGGGCTTAGGTACTAGAAATTAACTGGGGTAGCTTTATTAGCTCTGAAAAATGTTTGAAATGCAAAAAAACTTTGCACAGTTTTGACTATAGCCTAAATATTGCATTTTTATCTGAAACAAAGTGTARTTATTTGTTATTTGTCTCTGGATCTCTTTCTTTGAGATTTTGTATGCCTTAAATGTGRCCAATATTTACTAAGGATTTTTTTTCAGAGTGATAAATTGGACTGGGAAAATATRTATTTGTTTTCAAAACCTTTTAATTTACAGTACCTCTATTGTGTACATGACAGCAATAACTGTTTCTGTCGACCATTAAAGGAGGAAAGAATTTGGTAAGGTGGCTGGCTTTTGTCATATTCCTGACAGTATAGTTTTAATTATGTTTACTTGTGTGACTAACTAAGAGCTGATGAATCTGTTAGAAGTTGCTTCAGAATTGTTACCGAGATTTACTGGACATACAAAGTACATCTTGGCATGCAAAGTACAGCAGAAGACACAGAAACTTTCAAGGAGAAAATAACCTGATTATATCTGCAACAGCTAAAGGAAGGTGCATCGGTAGTGATGTTAATGTAGGGTCAAATCCAGCTGAAAAAGGATTTATGGTCGATGTGTTTAATCTAGGACATGAATGATATCATTAGAATATCAGTCCTTGCCACGTGTGTCTCCAGCTCAGGATCATGTCAGTAGGAATGGGTTGTGTACRATCTGGGGTTGTGGGGAGGGGATGTCAGGTCTGCATGGCAGCACAGCCTGATATGAGGGTACTCCCATGTGGCTGACTGGATACAGGAGRTGCAGCAGGAGGGGAATGTCTTCATCACCAGGGCAATTCCAAATTCTACGTCCTACTCTTCGATTTTCTATTGTACTTTTTATTTTCTGAGTTTGTTTTAATTTTCAAACTCTATCATCAAGGCTTTGGGGGCTTTTTATTTTGTCTTAGAAGGGGAGGAAGAGAGGAAGGAACTAAGAAATACTAGCAGGTACTACTTTTATAGAATTGTAGCTATTCAGCAGAAAGCTGGCAATGCTGTTGATTTAAATATTTTGTGGTTGCAAAAGTTTCGTTTGAGTAAAGGAAGACTRGGAACTGAGATGAGTTTCATTTCTTGCCTCAGACCACACAATTTTTTTTCTTTTTTCTTTTTTTTTTTGTCTTAGATAGGAAGGTAGAGACCTTCACAGTAATTAACCTTAACAAATATTTGCTGTGATGGGACCATGACAGCAACTGCTGTATTTTTTAAAACTACAAGAATTAGGAAGATTTTTTCCACAAATATGTATTTATTTGTCTGTCTTGGAGGGGCAAATCAACAGTAAACCAGACTTTTGGAGATTTAAAATAACATAGCATTGTTAGCCTACAGTTATTAGGAATCTTTTGGATGTTCTTAAATAGGATAGTCTAGTGACTTATGTTCAGAAATGTTAAAAACTACAATTTTTTTAAGATGTTATCCATGAATAGTTCTCATGGTCTCATTAGTGTGGCCATTGTTACAGGAATTGTCTTGCCTCAAAAGACATCAAACATTTTGCTATAGATTTCACTGATGTGGTTATTACACAACCTGCTTGATTGGTACTTGGGATAGTGAACATTATAATCATAATATAAGATGATTGGATGAGGTAAGTGCCTTGTCAACTGCTAGTGGTTAGGAGCAGAGCTATCTCTGCAACATATTTACAATTCTTACTCTTTTTCCTTTATTGCCAAGGTTCTTCAAGGAGCAAGAGGACTCAGTATTTCAAGAGTGAGTTTTATATAAAATGAAGGTGCATCTTCCATTATAATCTGGTTTTTTCTGTGTTTTTTCCCTATTTCAGGAGGATACAGATCATAATTATTATACATCAAGGACATATGGCCCCTATGATTCTACCAGCCGGGATTTGTGGGTCAATATAGACCAAATGGAGAAGGATAAAGTAAAGATTCATGGGATCCTTTCCAATACCCATCGTCAAGCAGCAGTAAGTTATCATTTTCTTCTTTGACTAACATGGATATTTTTCCCCAGARATCCACACAGCAGTATTACTAGGTACCATGACTGCTGTTCATAGAGCTATGTCTTTGAACTCCAGTTAAGCTGTGAAAGTCTTTACACTATTATTATCAAAGGATTCCTTGAATTTTTTGAACCTTCTGTAACAGTCCTTCAGAGATGCCTTTAAACATATGTTTAAAATTTTCCTCTGTCCCTAAGAATCACAAACTATCAAATGGTAAACCATTTGTGTTGCTGAAATCAGAGGGAATTTTATTGTTAAGTTGAATAGTAAAAGAGCTCTGTTGAGGATGAAGTTGATGAAGTTTTAAGTCTCTCATGGAATGTATGTGGTATATTTGCACGTCTATTTTATATTAGGTTTCATGCTTTTGTTTCCTTTTGGGACAACTGATAAAGCTCATGAGGATGTCATATAGTAACAGAAATTATGTGATCACAATTTTAGGTTATCAGCAAATAAATAAATTGRAGTGTAAATAACAATCATATTTAACTTATTGTAGTCATGCTGCTGGTAAGGTGAGTATGAAAAAAATGGGCTTACATGCCTATAAATGGAATCAAACACTGTGTGATTTAGAGATTGTATTCTTGGTTCTCRCCTCTGGCTAGAAGTTGCATACATAGATGAGCCAATTTTAGCATAAATTGAATACAGAAAATTACAGCTCAAAACTATGGTTGAAGAGACTCTTGTTTCATCCATTCAGCAACTTGGCTCCAAAAAAAAGTCCTTGGGTTTTGCCAGTTTAAAACAAAATATAGTGAATGCTTTACTTAAATTTGTACTGTTTTTAAAGATGCAGATGYGTTTAACAGTTTTAAAGCTGAGAGAAAGCACAAGTTTAATTCGTCTTTTCCTTAGTTAATCTGTTTTCTCCCTGGCACAAGCCAGGTGACTGCTCAGAGGAATGCAAGAGGCAGCAGAAAGAAATACTGTGGTATTTAAGTCAGAATATAGAAAGCAGAGTGAGGTGATAAATCCAGCACATGTAACTGACAGAGAGTCCAATTCAAAAAATATATCCTTCATAGTTAAAAGAGTGTAGGCAGTCAGGAATAATGCAAAGGCAGACGGTTCAGACAGTTATAGATCCTTGGAGTAGACTTAATAAAACAGTGTATCAGCTATTTTCTTAAGACAATTTGATTCTAATGAGGAAAAAAAGAACCTCAAGGATACCTTGAGGTAGTGARGACCCTTGTTGTCTGTCTACTTTATGTGGGATCCTGGTGCCTTACATTGAGGGAAAGAATGGAAATATGCCAAAAGAAAAGCTAATAAATAAATTTAAAATTTTAACCCATGTTTCATGATTAGTAAAGATGACACCCTTCCATGTCTTTGTTGCACCTTTGTTTCCAGTTGGATCCCTGAGATTATGCAGCTAAAATGTCTATCTCAAGGTGAACATTTTGTTGAAGTTATTAAACTAGAGGCTTGAACAAGGCTATATTTTCAGCSTGGTGTGGGGGTCAATGTAGAGGACTGTTCAGCATGGCAAATGGAAACTTGAGGGCTTCAACTGTTTCTCCCCAAAGCAAGTGGTTTAAGACCTTTCTTCTGAATKTCAGGTGCCCCCTCTGCCTTTCTTCCAGCTCCAGCAGACAAAGCTCTGGTCCCTGCTTAGGACACTGATATCCATCTCTTTTCATGCTTATCCAAATTTCTTGGACTATRAACTTGAGTGGCTGTACTACACAACAAAGGTGTTTAAGAGGGAGATGGGACTTTTATAGCCTTACAACTGCAGAGTCGTWTATTTTGAGATCATACATACTTCAGCAGCAATCTCTTACCTTCTCTCCCATAAACTTTGCCATTACTCTTTCTAAAAGGCCATTTTGCACAACTTGCACTCAATGATTTGCATGATATTTTCTAAACATTATTCTACAATTTGACAATAGAACCAGGAGTTAAATTATCATGTGCTAAATATTAAGGAATTAATTTACAATGTCAGGGATTCTTTGAATGCTGACAATYTTACACTCAATTTGTGTGTTTTCCCTCATTTGAAAGTAAATAATCCTGAGAGTTCCCAGAAGCTGTCAGTTTGTTTTGCTTCTACAAGAAAAGTCATAAGGACTGGAGAGAATCCTGGAGAGGATCCATTTGATGGTTAGATTTTATAAACAGCATAGTAATTTTTTGTGGAAAGTAGCAAACATATATTAATGGAACAATTAAAATGTCTAACACTACAGGATTTATAACACTAGTAGTAAAGGTGTTTTTTCAAGATATTGCCACCATCTTCTTAACCATATAATAAAATTTTAGAGGCGGCTTTGATATTCAGTGGGTTTAAATTAGATATCTAAGAGTTGATTAGTCAAACACTGAACTAGAATACAGGATATGTCATACTTGGAAACCCAACTCCCTTTTCTCCCAGCCCATTCTATCATTTACGCATGGAGAGAACATTTTTATTTCTGTGAATTGAAAATTCTGATATTCTTTCTTAAAAATGAAGTTTGCTTTCTAGCATTGAAATAAAAGCAAAATTTTAGTGACAGTTAGAATAGAATATTGTGTTTCAAAATAATACTTAAATCATGTTATTACAGTATTATGCTAAAAAATTGGCTATGTTAAACATTTTTACATTGTCAGAACTTAAGGTATCACATTTTGACWTAAGTCAGTGAGAGWTCTTTATTGGGCTTGAGTGGAAATGGGATCAAGTTTTTGTTGAAAACATCTTTATACTGATGTTTATATTGCAGCCATTTAGAAGACAGATTAGGGGGCACAGTTTTCATTTGAGGTAGTTCAATGGCTACTATGATTCAAAGTGAATAGGTAAAATGGAGGATGACATATAAAGAAAGAGGGAAAGTTTGGTCAGACTAGGTAGTTTCAACAGAGTTCTTCAAATTCTGTTTGGTAGAGCACAGATGTAATTTAAWTGGAGTGCATTAATAGATGTGGCATACACTTCAGCAGTGAAAGCTGTAGAGCATGGTAAAAGAATATTTGTGTGAGTTAATTCATGTGCTGTCTTTTGCATATGCCATTTTTGATTAGAAGTGTTCAGTTGTACATCCATATTTATGTATATACAGAAAAGGTCATTAGAACYTACTCAGTCCAATTAACACATTGCAAATGGATTTTGCATTCTAATTAAAAACAAACAAAAAATGTGCTAATAAATCCTGTCATAATTCTGTCTTCCATTTAAATGGAAAGCAAATATTTCCATCCCTTTCCAAACACTTAAAGTTACTGTAAGTCTTCAACTGCTAATTTCATGGTAAATAATTCTTTAAACATTTCTGGTTGATGTAAATATAATTCTTCCTGAGAGAAGAAATAMTCAGCAATCTGAAAATAATAAATGCAGGACAGAAATAATGGGAGGGAAAACAAAGACATGAGTACTTTTCTTCTTCCTTCTCCCTCCACTTTTTAAAAATGTTTGGGCTGTTGCTCTTTCTTAAGTGGAGTCATCAAAAATTGTGGTTGAGGGACAATCACCAACAACTCATCTTCATACCAGTTTTTCCTGTAGTAATTCCTCCAAAAGAAGGAATAATGGACTGCATGCTTACTTCATATTCACTATTTGGACACTGTGGAAGAGATGTGTTTTTCACAGGATATTATATTTAAACAGTGAAAAGACCATGCTGAGATTTCAGCACTCCTTTCTGCCATGACCACTAATTTATTAAGAGTTTAACCAAGTAGCACACAAGGTGATAATTATGAGTGGCCACAATAATCATTGAGCTTTGGGAATGGAATGGAATAGATGGAAAAAGATAAAGCCATAGGCATAGAGGCAAAGTGAGTTTGAATTTGAATGTTGCTTTATGGTAAGGAGAAGAGGAGGAGAAGAGTTCAGTCCCCAAATTACAATTCTGTGCTATGAATTCAGCTGATAGAGGATAGTCACCTGTAGGCAGATGAAGAATAAAGGTTCTTTTCAAAATTTTATTTATTTAGTTTTTATTTAGTATTTATTTTTCAATGAGCAGCTTAAGTAGAGTTTGTTATTGCTTCTGAATATTTCTTTATATGCCATTCCATCTACTAGCCGGCAGTGTAGAGAATTTTAGGGAATGGTGTCATCTGGGTTTGGTGGAGGAATTGCCTTCCAGTGACCAGCCTTCCTCAGACAAGCTCCCAGGCAGCAGCAGGATGTCAGGGACAGCACCTGAATCTGAAGGTTTGTGTGGCAGAGCAGCAGAAAGCCAGCAGCCAAAGTAGCAGGTGTCCTGTAAAACATAGGTATTGCTAAGGCTTTTGCTATTGACGGGTCCTTTTATGAAAGCGGTTAAAGTGACAGTTTTTTAAGGAGAAACTCTACAAATCTTTTATTAATTTTATTCTTGTGATTGAGTTACAATGTCTGTTCATGTATTTTCTTTTATTAAGTTTTCTGTTATAATGATCCACTGCTTTAAGTGTTTAAGTGCTCCTCAGAATTCTTTACTGTTAGCTACTGGCAATTCCAAATTAAGAATAACAAGGCTCCAGTGAGAAAAAAAGGCAAAGAAAGAGATATTTGAAGTGGATGACTGTTCATCTTTTTTTCTTTTAATGTTCTGCTCAATATTGATTTTATTTTCTGCTGTTGTTCCTTTCAGAGAGTGAATCTGTCCTTTGATTTTCCATTTTAYGGACATTTTCTACGTGAAATTACTGTGGCAACTGGAGGTAAGTGGCTTTCTAACCATTTACTTTGAGTAACATGAGAAGAGTTTCTTGCAGCTATTTAAAATATTTTTTTCCCCTGCTTGGATATATCAAGAGATAAACTGCAGCTTTTATTTAGGAAATTTTCCTGTCCACAAAAAGAAAATCACAAAATATCAATATGATGAAAAACCTCCAGCATTTAAGTTGAACTGTTATAAACCCATCTCATTGTAAGACTTTACAGAATTAATCCTTTTCTGTTTAGATATTTCCCCCAGAACTCAGGTGTGTGTGTGTTTAGCAGTTGCCCTGGAGGTGAGAGTGCTGGAGCCAGAACCAGGAGGGAGACAGAGTTTGCCTGCACAAGGGGAGAGGATTTCCTGCCCAAAGATGAGCAGTGCTGCTAGAAGTATGGCATGTGTCACCTGTAAGGCAAACTCATCACAGTGCATTGTCATGGTGTGGTACAGCCTCTTAAAATGTACCATGGCCTTCCTCTCCTCCTTCCATGAGAGGAGTGGGGTGAGAAGGAAGGTAGGGCCAGCTCAAGCTCCCAGTCTGGCAGCCCTGGGCAGCACTGATGGCTCATGGCTGGGGTTCTCCCTCTCACTGCTGCTGGCTGCTGCTTGCACCAATCTCCTGAGCTGGGAACAGCCATCAGCTCCTTCTGTTCCCTTCCCGACTCCCAACTCCTTGAAAGACAAKTTCATTTTTATGAGACGAGGAAAAGAAGATGATGTGGAAAAAAACCAATGAGAAAAAGAAGGAGGAGCAATAGTAAAAAAATAAAAACAGGGACGCAAAGGCAGGATCATGGAGAGCACACCCAGAGGACCCTCTGGTCCTCAAACATATCCAGCAAGTTTATGGACCCTGGCTGGTGGTGCTCAGCCTAGAGATGTGGCAGGACAAGCAGGCAGAAATATGAGCCACCATCATCAGGAACTATTCTACCCTGTCCCTGATCAAAGTTTCTCCTTCTCTTGCTATGGGGTCCAGATGGACATGATCAGGGGATATCCATGTCCCATTGGATATCCTAAATGGGGAGGTTATGACTAAAAGATTGGGGTAGAATTGCAGACAGTGTCTCAACAAGAGTGTGACCTGTAACAGAGATTTCTGTCACACTCCCCATCAGGATCTCCATTTTGCTACCAAAGCAGAATACAAGTGTTGGACAAAGGTGAATAAAGGCTGATATTGAAGTGATTTGCAGTAGAATGATAAAAAAAATGATGCAGAATTATGAAGTGACTTCAGTATTAGTTTTCTCTTCTTGATCAGCAATAACATTTTGATGCTGATTTGGATAAGATGAGCCAAGAACCACTGATTTTGAGATTTGTCTGATTTCCATTCTGCTATGCTGTTAGTTTCATTTTGGTGCTTGATCATCAATGCCTAGTTTTGTGTTCTTTATTAGAGGAGTTGCTTTTGATGGGTTGCCAAAAGCAGCACGTGATTTGTGTAGCACGAAAGGATGGGATAGATCCTGCAAAGATAAAACAGCAGTGGTGGGGACAGGGTTCATCCTCTAAATGCCCCCTTATTCTTACTGCTGCACTTGGTTCCTTAAAATTTCACAAAGTTAACTCTCTTCAAGTATTTTTTTTTGTGTGTGATCATTCTGCTGAGCCTTCTCATTGGATAGAATTTAAAATATCTGAATTTTTACTACTTTTATCACTTTCACTAATATACTGCTCTGACCAGTTTCTCCATCAGACCCAAAAGTCTTGGAAGGAAAGTTGCATATGAGGTGAACTGTGTAGGAATAATTTGTGAGGTACATATTTTTTTCCTTTTGATACAGAGTAAACRAGGAATTTAAGTGGTTTTGTCATTTGTTTTCTTAAAAAAAAAAAGTTAGAAAATAGAAATTACTGGGGATTCTTTTCTCTTGCTATTAATGGAACACTGGCTGATAATCATGCTTTTCTTTTTGCTCCATTTGGACTAAATAAAATATTATTGCTGTAAATACATCTATGGATTGGATTGTTGTCAAGCTAAGTACGACTTTAAAATCAGTCCTTTTAATGTACACCACTGACATTAGCACAGAGATATTTCTGTCTTTCATTGACATTTCCATGATTTTTCCATCTCAAAATTAAGCATGAAAAAAATATAGTTACAATAGATTCTAAAATGTTATCTTGATAAAGCTCAGTAACTGTAAGTCATTCTGTCAGTCCAGGATGCAACCTTACTACAACTATAAGGCTCCTAAACTCATCTAGCAGGAAAAGAAAGGTTTATTTCTGTACTAACTTTCTAAAAGTGTTTTAATTCAGATATATTTGCAAATTTTGTTGCTAGGCTAAGCATCACACTTCACCACCACTGATTTATGATAACAGAAGATGAATCAATGTTCCACGTGCTTCATATACTCTATGGTCTGCTATTCCTTAGTAACCAAGATTTTACAATGGCATTACTATTATTAGAGACCTGGAATACCTCCAGAGGTTATTCTGACATCAAAAGAATGACAAAGTTTACGTGTACAGAACTCCCACATGACAGATGTCCACTTCCTGGAGCGCGGGATATTATTAATTATGCCAATGACAACACTAAAACCTTTTTTTTACATACAAATCATAAATTAAATAGCCTTCTTAAAAGGGAAGTCGAGGACAATGGCACAATAAATCCCTGTCACAATAAAAACATCAACGCCAATGGTTTCTGCCATTCTTCATGGAGTGTGCACTGTGGCATTGTAGGGTTCCCAAATTGCTTAAGATGATTTTGGAATCACTGTGGTTTAAAACTCAACTTTTTTTTTCTCTTTAGCTAATATTTTTTTCCTCTTCTGAAGAGTTTTTTTGATGATCTGATTGTGTTCAACTAAGAAAAGGAAGAATGGGTAGTGAAAAAAAATTAGTTTGAGGGTTTTATTCACTGTTGTCTTCATTTGTATTTAAAAAGGCTGTRTATTATTATATAAATTATATATTAGAATTGAAATAATTATTGACAAAATTAGTAATTRGTTATTTGCTATACAGACATGTCTCCACCCACATTCCTATAGATGGCTCTCAAACAAGCTGAATTTTGGTTTTTGTGAAGCTTTCTAAAGTTTGTAGCCTACAGGCAAAAKATGGGGTAATTTTGTAAAATGAAAAAGCTTGTGAGATAGTGAGTCAGCTTGTGCATGCCAGGAGCTCAGTATATGAAGTCTGCTTGTTGCCAGTCACTGACATCCCTCACAGAGCTCAGTGGAGCTGGGAAAACCCTCCCTTGTGATGCATCTCTTTATGCAGTACCATAACCCTTTTCAAGAGCATCCTTGGAGCTCTGTGCCCCACATCCTACCCAACATGCTGCAAGCTTCATTTCTGGCTGTATTCATTTTCTACATTCATTGTAGTAAGCCTCTCTTTTTTATTCTCTGTGGGGATTTTTTTGTTTGTTTTGTTTATCAGTCTCTATTTTTTAGTGCAATTTTATATCAGATACTGTAAGTTATTTAGGTGRGGGTTTTTTACAGCAATTTTCATTGACATTAAATTTCTCTGAGGTATTGCAGGGAGAAGGAAAGGCCTTGCTGTGCAAGCACTGCCCAGCATTAAGGAAACATAACAATAACAGTAGAAATTGAAGTGACTAGGTGGTTACATTTTTAGATTTATAATGCTGAATAGTGAGACATTTTGCCAGCTAGCATGAAGAAGGCTCCAGAAATGTCCACTTACCCTGTGTAATAGCAAATTGCTGAAGTTGAAGCAAGCAGCTGAATTTTTTAATATTGTATTAAATTTTTGTGAGGTATCTTTCACTAGAGGAATATTTCATATGGACGAATTGTCTGAAATAATTCTGAGGATGCTGCCTGAKCATTTCTGCCACTGTCAATCGAAGGAGTACCAAGTAAAGAAATAAAAAAACATCCTAGCAGTAAATTCCAGTGTAATCAAAACAGTTGATAATTTTCTAAAACAGAAATCAAAAACTCTTTGTATGATTATTACTTCCTAAGGCCAGATCTCATGCTTAAAAATACTTGTATTTATGGAAGAGATTTTTATGCCTCCAATATTCACACAGCTTTTCATCGAAACTACAGCAGTCCTGTGCTCTGTTGACACAAGATAAGAACACAGGCATTGAAAATACTGAACTAATTTTTCTGCTGAAACCTGATGTTATTGAATCTTGTGTTGAGGAGCAGTTGTGAGGTACCTGAGCATGGTTCCTAAACCCCAACTAGTCAGGACAACTGATTCAGAGTAATCTTTCATTCTCATGAGGAATCACACTTAATTCAGTATCAAATTCTTTTTAARTGTACATATGGCTTGTGGGAATGGCAAAGGCAAAATATCTCTGGTTAGCAAGCTAGTCAGTTAGCTACTTAAAAGCTCAAGTTCTATACAGAGATAACACTTTAAGTTTTCTTTTGGACATTGAATGTGTGTATATCGTTATGGAATTCTGTTCAAATTTACTGTTTTTAATGTAGCAAGGAGGRATATGAAAAATAAGTACCAAAGTGTGGCGAATTCTAATACAATTTCAATCACATTTTGCAGTACTTTCAAGGAAAAGGGATCAATGATAGAGAGAAAGTATACTGTGGGAGAGAATAAAGCCTGTTGTTGCACTGTCTCAGCCYTATCTTTCTGTGTGGGCAATACCTCTGAGCAGGAGGGAAATTTGTCCACCAAGGTGGTGATGCTACYGAAAGAGAAGGGACCGTGGGGTCAGGACCTGAGCTTGTTAAGGGTGAGGATGGCTGTGCATTTGCAGCCTGCAGAAATTCTATGCTAATTAATTTTTTTCCCTGCATCTCATGCATTTATTTTCTTAAATTTCTAAACCAGTGGGTAGGTAGAGTGAAATCTACCTGCCTCTTTGAATTACCAGTGTCCTGAGTGGAATGTTTTATTGGAGTCTGTCAGAAATTTCAGCAAGGCTTTTCTGGCTGTTCCTGCTTCTCTGAACCTTTCAGCACAGGAGCCCGCAGGAGATGTGTTCATCACTTAATGAAGAGTTTTTTGACAACACAAATTGCCCTATGGGCAACATCTGTTGAATGGCAAAGGTGATACAAAGCAGAGTGAAACACAGTGTTTCTAGCCAAAATCAGTGCCTCAGATTAGTTTGTGTCTGTTRCAGGGGATTACACTTGTCATCACCAGTGGGCAGGTCACTCTGAAGGGACTGTGGAGGTCTGGCTGTTGACTAGCTCTCAGAATTGCCTTCATTTACCTCATCTTTTTCTGATGTCTTATATTGCCATCCAGTTGTACCAAAAATTTTTCTCCCTGTAAAGCTTCCTTTGTCTGTCATTCCTGTGTCAAGTGTCCTGAGAATACCCCTCCTGTCTTTGTAAGGGACTAACCCCCCCTGGAAATTCTGCTTTGCCTGCCTTTTCTTGGTGAGCCCTTAYGACCCTTTCCATTCCCACACTTATGCTTTATCTTTACAAATTGGATCAGAAGCACTTAGTGCAAAGAGAATGATAAGCTTTGGGGGGAAAAAAGCATTCCATATGCCTTGACATTTCTCTGATCATCACATATTAAGGCATTTGCCAGCTTCTTGATGATTATGGGCAGTAGTGGTACTGAAGTGGTAAAGGCTTAAAATGACCATATTTGTGGCTTTTTAAGACTGTTTCATAGAATAACAGATAACTAGCCAAAGCATTTGTCCACATGTCATGGCAAATAAGCAGTAAATAAAATTGAATAATTTTGCAGAAAATAATAATAAATTAAATTACTTAATGTTAAGGCAAAGAGCCTTCAGGGTAGCCAAAAACCATTCCACTGAACATTGGGAAGTTGTTAGGTATAGGCTATGTCTACAATGGATCCATAACTTTTTATAGTATAAGTTTTTCTTAAGCTTTTACAGTAGCATTCAAAGTTTCAATAAATTATGCTATTACATCATAGTAAAGATTTCTAATGATTGACAAATCTTTATTTTCTCCAGGTACTACAAAATATAATGTTTCTTTGGTTTGGTGCATGCTTATAAGTTTAAAAAAAATGCTTCAATACATTTCTGCCTATAGCTTCTAATTAAAAGAAATTCCTCATGAAAAGTGGGAAACACCCCTTTTGATGCTGTAAGSCAGCAGTGCATAAAAATTATGTATAAGTGTGGAATTCCTAGACCAAATGAAATGTGGTCAGTTCATAAATCTACTAAGATGTATAAGGTAGTACTTGGATATATCTGTTTCTTAAAGCCAAAGTTAAGGTCATGATAATATTTGATTACAAATTTTTTCAAAATTTAAATATTTCCAAGCATAGAGTATTTACAGACTATTTAGGCTTAGAATTGCATTAAAAATTCAGCTCAGAGTTAATACTAATTATTAAATATAAGGACTGTTATAGGTTAAAATATTTCTAATAAGAGGTGTGTCTTAGTTGAATTCTGTCCAATTATGAAAAGTTTTCCTTTCTGAAAAAAAATATTTCTGACTTTGGCAAAAGTTCTTTTTCCTGGTTTACTTCGTGTTTGTGTTTAGGTTTTTTTAGTGTGTTGAATTCCTACTAATAACAATATTATTGCCAAGGGGTAGTAAAATCTTTTCAGTCCTTTGGTCCCATGTGCATCTTAATGAGTGTTCTTTTCCTTGAACTTTTAAGGAAAACCTATTTTACATCTCAAATCAGGAAGCTGTAAATGCAGTTTTRTAACTTTGAATTATAAAAATTGAAATCCTTTGTATTGTGTGATGCTCTTGCTACCTAGTACTCCATAGCACCAGGTACCATTGATGATTATTGTAAAGCCAGGGAAACTGAGGGCTTCATTCTCCTTAGCACGTTAGCCTCCATATCTGTAAATGCCATACATTTGTGTTCTTATTCCTAGAATACTTACGAAATTCATATTGTTCCTCATATTTCTACTGAAATCTAGGCACCTGCACTGAGTGATCATTTGGCTTCCTTAAGAAATGACTGTTAAGACGAGTGTTCCCAGAAATTATATCATGATCCTATTGCTATGAAAATGAGCTGTAAATCTCCTTAGATTGCCACAGGATGCTTCCCTAATTGGCTGTACCTCATATCAGGGCAGCTCTCCATTTCCACAAGCAGCAGGTGATTAAAAGAGCGCTGAGCAGGTTGGTTCCTCATTCTCATTAGCTGCGCAGGGTGGGGCTTTCCTCCGGCGGGCAGCAGGTGATTAAAAGAGGGCTCTGGGGAGCAGGGCAAACAGGGGTGTGGCGCATCTCTGAGGGCGTGGCACGTCTCTGAGGGTGTGGCCCATCTCTGAGGGTGTGGCACCTCTCTGAGGGCGTGGCACGTCTCTAAGGGTGTGGCACGTCTCTAAGGGTGTGGCACATCTCTGAGGGTGTGGCACGTCTCTAAAGGTGTGGCACATCTCTGAGGGCGTGGCACATCTCTGAGGGCGTGGCACATCTCTGCAGGCATGGCAGGGCAGGGCAGTTTGTGTGGCAGTTCATGCAGGCAGGGTTGCAGGTTTCCTCCTACTAGAAGGGTTTATAGTTTGTTGTGTTTCTGTTGGTTGGTTTTGGGGATTTTTGTTAGTAATGGTTTCTACATGATCAAAAACTGTAGTTTGTAAAAGTGTATGTRGCCAAATAGAACCCTCCAACAGAGGATCCAGGATCTGTCCAGACCCCTTTCTGTGCAGAGTGTTTGAGCTTATGAGTGGTTCTTGGGGGCATTGCAGAAGAAGCCTGCCTGCGGTGTGAACAGGTGAATGATCTCTTTTTGCTGGTGGCCGAGCTCAGGGAAGAAGTTGAAAGACTAAGGAATTTTAGGGAAAGTGAAAGGGAAATAGATTTCACTTTCCCTAATATTCCAAAAGGGTGGAGTTCTGCCCTTCCATCCTCAAAGGGGGGCCCACCAGGATTCAGAGGACTCCCACAYCTCCCACTGTCAGGCAATAGGAGGACATCTGGTGGATGAAGGTGAATGGAAATGGGTCCCTACTCGGGGAGGTAATAAAAATTCCTCCCGACCCACTTCACGTACCCAGGTGCCACTTCAGAGTAAGTATGAGTCCCTGAATCCAGAGGGTCAGCCAGAAGCCAGAAGAAAATTATCTGCCCAGTGAGGCTCCCAATTACACTTCATCTGTCAAAGGGATCACCACCTCTGATGTTAAAAAGAAAAGATGGGTAGTCATAGAGGGTGACTCCCTTTTGAGGGAACAGAGGGCCCCACATGTGGACTGGGCTCATCCCCACAGTCTGCTGCCTTTCTGGGGCCCAGGTACGGGATATCACTGAGACTCCCTGGGGTGATTCAGCCCTCTGATTATTACCCACTGCTGATGCTCCAGGCTGGCAGCAATGAGATTGAAAAGAGAAGCATCAGGGCAATTAAAAGGGACTTGACGGCACTGGATCAAGTGGTTGATAGGGCAAGAGCTCAGGTAGTGTTCTGCTTAGTGTCTTTGATGGCAGAGAAAAAATATGAAAGGAATAGGAGAGCTCACATCATCAACAAGTGGCYCAAGGGTTGGTATAGAATTTTGGGTTCTTTGATCATGGGGCAACTTTTACAGCATCTGGCCAGCTGGAACTGGAAGGGCTCCATCTCTCTGTTAAGGGCAGAAGGATTTTAGCTCATGAACTGGCAGTAMTCACCGAAAAGGCTTTAAACTAGGTTTTAAGAGGAAAGGGGATGCARCTGAACTGTAAGGAAGCAGGCCCAAGGGTGGTAAGCCTGAGTTAGAGGTGAAATCAGTAGCCCAGCTGAGGTGCATGTATACCAATGCGTGCAGCATGGGTAATAAACAAGAAGAGCTGGAAGCTGTGGTCCAACAGCAAAGCTATGATGTGGTCACCATCATGGAAATATGCTGGGATGACTCACATGGCTGGAGTGCTGCTCTGGATGGCTACAAGCTCTTCAAAAGAGACAGGAAATGGAGAAGAGGTGGAGGGGTGGCCGTTTGTATTAGGGAGGATTTTGATGTCATGGGCATTGAAGCTAATGACGATGAACTTGAATGCCTATGGATAACAATTAGAGGGAAGGCCAACAAGGMTGRCATCCTACTGGGAGTCTGTTATCATCCAACCAACCAGGAGGAGAGGTGGAAAACTCATTCTRTAAGCAGCTGGAGAGTGTTTCAGGATCAGCAGCTCTTGTTCTTCTRGGTGATTTTAACCTACCAGACATCTGCTGGTAACTTAGTACAGCAGAAAAGAGGCAGTCCAGGAAGTTCTTAGTGTGGAGGACAGCTTTTTGTCACAGCTGGTGGGTRAGCCCCCCAGGGGCTGGTGGGAGATGCAAATAGAGGCGGGCTGGTGGGAGATGTGGTGGTTGGAGGCCACTTGGGGCATAGTGATCATGAAGTTATAGAGTTCTTGATATTTGGTGAAATCAGGAGGAACATCAGTAAGACTTTTTCATTGGACTTCCAAAGGGCAGACTTTGGCCTGTCTAGGAGACTTATTCAGAGAAGAATATAAGGGCTTCTTCTTGAGAAGAAGCCCTTATAAAAAACAGAGTCCAGGAACGGGTGGACATGCTTCAAAACAGAGATCTTGAGGGCAACTCTTATGAAGGATAATAAAAAATGTTTTTACAATTATATTATTGGCAAAAGGAAGGGTAAGACAAACCTTCACTCTCTACAGGATGCAGGAGGGAACTTAGTAACTGCAGGTGAGGAGAAGGTGGAAGTGATTGACAACTTTTTTGCCTCAGTGGGAAGATGGCTTGTCCTCAGGACAGCTGTCCTCCTGGGTTGGCAGATGGTGTCAGGGAGCAGAATGRTCCCCCTGTTATCCAGGAGGAGGCTGTCAGAGAACTGCTGAGCCACATGTATGTTCATAAATTTATGGGCCCAGATGGGACCCATCCCAGGGTGATAAGAGAGCTGGCAGATAAGCTTGTAAAGCTGCTCTCCATCATTTACCAACAGTTCTGGCTCACTGGTGACATTCCAGATGACTGGAAGCTGGTCAATGTGACACCCATTCACAGAAAGGGTGGGAAGGAGGACCCTGGTAATTATAGGGCAGTTAGCCTGACCTCAGTACCCAGTAAGGTAATGGAGTAGTAAATATTAAGTGTCATCAAGCAGCACTTACAGGATGGCCAGGGTATCAGACCCAGCCAGCATGGGTTTAGGAGGGGTAGATCATGTTTGATCAACCTGATGATCTCTTTTTATGACCAGGTGACCTGCCTGGTGGATGCAGGAAAGGCTGTGGATGTTGTGTACCTGGACTTCAGCAAAGCCTCTGACACTATCTCCCACAGCACACTCCTGAAGAAGCTGGCAGCYCATGGCTTGGACAGGAGMACTCTTTACTTCTGTTAGGAACTGGCTGGATGGTTGGGCCCAGAGAGTAATGGTGAATGGTGYTGCATCCAGCTGGGGCCAGTCAGCAGTGGTGACCCTCAGGGGTCTGTGCTGGGGTCAGTTCTGTTTGATATTTTTATTGATGACATGAATGAGGGGATTGAGTTTTTCATCAGTAAATTTGTGGGTGAGACTAATCTGGGACCATGTGTCAATCTGTCGGAAGGTAGGAGGGCTCTGCAGAGAGACCTGGAATGGTTGGATGGATGGGCAGAGTCCAATAAGATGAAGTCTAATAAATCCAAATGCTGAGTCCTGCATTTTGGCCACAATAAGCCCCTGTAATGTTATATACTGGGGACGGTGTGGCTGGACACTGCCCAGGCAGACAGGGACTTGAGGGTACTGGTCCACAGCCGACTGAACATGAGCCAGCAGTGTGCCCAGGTGGCCAAGAAGGCCATCCTGGCCTGTGTCAGGAATGGTGTGTCCAGCAGGAGCRGGGAGGTCATCCTTCCCCTGTACTCAGCACTGGTGAGGCCACACCTTGAGTGCTGTGTCCAGTTCTGGGACCCTCAGTTTGGGAAGRACCTTGAGACGCTTGAGCACGTCCAGAGGAGRGCAAYGAGGCTGGTGAGGGGCTTGGAACACAAGCGCTGTGAGGAATGACTGGGGGAGATGGGGTTGTTTTGCCTGGAGAAGAGAAGATTCAGGGGTGACCTTATCACTCTGTGCACCTTCCTGAAAGGTGGTTGTAGCCAGGTGGGGTTGGTCTCTTTCTCCAGGCAGCAACTGACAGAACAAGGGGACACAGTCTTAAGCTGTGCCAAGGGAAATATAGATTGGATATWAGGAAAAAAGTTTTTACAGAAAGAATGATCAAGTACTGGAATTGTTTCCCTGGGGAGGTGGTGAAGTCGTCATCCCTGGAYGTGTTAAAAAAGACTGGATGTGGCACTCAGTGCCATGGTTTAGYTGAGGTGTTGAGGCATGGGTTGGACTCAATGATTTTGAAGTTCTCTTCCAATCTAGTGATTCAGTGCTCTGTTAAAACATGCTCTGCAATGGCAGGAATCAGCAACACTCACCATTGCTCCTCTCTGAAGTGGTGGAGAATGTTTGTGAGTTGTAGCAGAGCAGCACTCAAAGGGAAAAGTGTCGAAGTCTGTTTAGCTGGGTTTTTCCCCTCTGCATAGGTAGCATTAGGTGCAAGAAGAGAGTAATACAGACAAGGGTTTTGCCTCTGTAGGTAAAGTACCTTTAATTCTGTCAGGAAAAGATATTAGAAATATTATATTTGGAAGTACTCATCAGCTTAAATATCAGTTCACCTAAGTGATGTTTTTAAAGCTAAAGGTAAGAGTCCCATCCAGTCAATAACTTTTTGTTCTCTCAGTGAAGGGGTCTTACTCCATTTTTATACTGTGCATTTTATTACCTTAAACACTATTCCAKCAGTTCACAGGATGATGTATATCAAGGTGTTTAGTGCAATGCTAATACAACAGTTAGGCGTTTATTCTCTATTACCTTTGTTATTTAATCTGTGTTCCATTAGCTCTAGTATCTTTAACGTGGTATAGYGCCATCATCCAAAAAAATTAATTGATAACAAAAACAAGTTGCAAGAGAAATAGAAATCTAAAATCTCAAAACAATCTTCTAAATTGCAACCTGCCATATTTTGGAAAACAAGATTTCTTGCCCCTCTATTTTGCTTCATACTTACCCATTTTTTCAGCCACTGGCAGTATGTCCAAAGCAATTATAGCAAGTGACAATACATTTGATTTCCAGCTGCATTACTAAGTGTGGAATTTCTGGTTGTTGTGCTATAAGCAGCTTGTTGTTATCTAAAAGAAAAGTTTGGAAGCTTACACAGGATTAATTAAAATCAATAAAGGATTTAAAGGTGAACACTGAAATTATTGCTGCAGAACTATAATTAACAAAGTAAATTGGATCCTAAAATGGCCCCAAATCATCCCACAGAGACCCAGTGCAAGCCCTCACTGATGAGGAAGCCAGAAATATTTTGTGGGAGCTAAAAGAAGGCAGCAACAGAGAACCATCAGACTGTAACCATCCTACTAATGACACAGGCTCACATTAAGAGGCTATTTAGTTACTTAGTTTTACATGTCACCAGCAGCATTGTTTAAAAAGCAAATATTTAAAAAGTAAATATTTAAAAGTAAATATATTCTTGCTATTGAGTTTTGGCATTGTTGTATCCAAAGCCACAAACCACCCATAATTGCCATTTCCTGTCTGTATCTCTAACTGTTGAATAGTATGAAAAGCACATGAATAAATCTATGTAAGGCTTTTTATATTCATTACTTCAGATAAAGTATTCTGATTTCACTACTTGGGATCTGTCATGTAAAATCTGCACATAGAATTTCTTTTGCATCTCTGACAGTACAGGGAGTACAGATTTTCTTAATATCTTTACTGTACTGCAATTTCATATGATGACTGTCCATGTCTATCCATYCCTGACTCCTGGAGATTCTTTAGAAAAGCAAATGCTGCTACGTGTTTTGCATGATCAACTGTTGGAAAATAGAATGCATGCAAGTGTTGTCTGAGCCACATTATGAAAAATCAGTTGCCCGTTGCCAGCCTCTTCATTATGTCATCATTCCTTCCTTGGCAACCTCCCTGTCTCAAGCCAGTCCTTGCTAAATTCATTACCCTTGCAAATTGCTCAGATTCATATCTGTCTGTTTTCTGAAACCAAAGCCATTGAAATAAATAGATTCCCATGGATCTTTGTCAGTTTTCAATTGAGACTTTAATTTTTTCACTTCCTTCTCGCTCCTCCTTACAGTCTTTGCCTTGGCTGCATTCACACCCTTTCCCCTTCCTTCTGTCAATGTTGTCACTGGGCTGTGAYATCCCCAGTCTTCAAGCTTCTTCATGCATATGCCTGTTGCTGAGKAGATGGTTCCAGGTGTGAGCAGCAGAAAGAAGCATTTATGCCTAAATTTCTTCTAAAATCATAGGAAAGAGTTTGCCCGAGGTTTATGGAGGTTTTCTTTGCCAGGGCTTAAAGTGATAATTTTGTTCACAAAAAAGTGATAATTTTTGTTCACATAAATTTAATGAAAAGACATATCAGGAAAAACTTAAAAAATGAAAAAGAGATTTTTCTTGTTTTCATGGAAAGCTTACTTCAAAACTACATTTTTTTCACATGTTTTAGTTCTGTTTACTTTTAGGATCTTCTTCATGCTCCAATCCCTTGCAGTAACTATTCTAGACAGGACTTTTTATTTTAGAACTACTACTACCACTAGGCTACAATATTGTAGCAATTTCACGTGTTATGTGTGTCATTTTGTCAGTCATGCAACATCCACCTGGAAAAGCAGCTTGTTGATGTGTCTCTCTAGTGTGTTTCCAGGAAATGATAAGGTAGACAGAATCACTAGCATGGGATTCTTACCCTGCCTCACTCACCAGTGCAGGTCTCAAGTCTTAAGAAGGGGATAAATAGGGCATAGACACCTCCATAAAGGACCATCGGTGCAAATGCTGCCTCTCCTTCAAGTGTCTGTGGRTTCAACACTGCCTTGTCTTGCCAGAGACAACATTGATACAACTCTCAGTCAGGGACTGCCCTGCAATTCGTGTCAGAGGTGTTTTATCTTCACCTATTACTGTACTGCAAAATCTGCGCATGAAGAAGTGTAACTCTGCTTTTAACCATCCTGAAAAAAGGAAAGCCAGACTCTATAACCTGCATCATGAGCCATGATGCCTGGGGCTGCTTACCTAGAAAAACCTTTTGTAGCTATTTGCTCAAGTAGAAATGGTGACTTTTTGACTTCAAGCTGCCACACGTGGCAGTCTGGTACGTGCCTGCACATCTGAGAGCAGAGAAAGTCTAAAGGCTGTTGAAGAGAGCAGGAATGGTGACTATTTTAAGATTCCAAGGGCTTAACAGGCTAGCTAAAAATTTCTATTTGTCATAGAAATAAATGCTTATTAATTTAATAACTTGTTAATTGAAGGATGCTAGCTGCAATATTGTTAAATCCTGAACTGAATGACAGTAGATGTGTCATTTCAAATATCTCACTTGTTAGATGCAAGTGATGCCAAATAAAATAAGGGGTTATTTGGCAATGACTTAATAGGGCAATAAAAGTCTTTTTACTGCAGTTTATGTTCTGCTTTGATTTTCTGCCTAATGTGGAGGAGACATGAAATATAATGGAATAAAAAGATCTATGGAGCATTGAGTAAGAGTTTTAAGCTCCATCTCTCTCAATCCTATGCAGTAAAATAAGTGTTTTCCTTCTTTCAAGTAGACTTCTCGGTAGTGTTATTGGGTGGTCATACAGATATGAGTGAATTTTACTTTAGGGTCCCTAACCCCTGATTTCTACCTCTCTTGCAATTGCGTCAGAACCAATATTTTAAGGGAAAAATTCTGTTTCTTAGTTGACAACCTGAATTTATCCCCTAAGAAGGACACTGTAAGCTATTAGACCCAGAGCCTTTTGAGCCTCCTTCATGATCAGCACAATTGCTGTGTGAATTTTATACCTACTTTCCTATCTGAATAATACACACCTACCTGTGCCTTCTGCTGGCTTCTGTCCACCTTAACAGCTATGAGCTGTACCCGTTTTCAAGTGTCAGAGCAAGGTGTCACAGCAATGGTATTGCTTACCTCAATGATAAAAATTATTGTCCACATTTTCAGCAAAAAAAAAAAATCTTCAGGGCTGTTTTGAAGCAAGTCAAAACAAAAAGCTTAGTCATCATGCTAATCTATTGATTTCTTTTAAATAGTGATGTTAAAGATAGCTTAATTTTTACTTTGGAGGACATGTGCCTGCACTATCCATAAGCATCCAGCCAGCAGATTGAACATTTCTCTTTAAGAAGAGTTTCTGAATTTTTACAAATACTTTCTCTTTTTTTTTTTTGTGCTTCTTCAGCTGTAGCATTTATAATGATTTTATTCGTTAATTCCAACTCCTAGTATGAACATGGACTTCTGATAACACAGAGACGAGGAAGTTGTGCATTCAGCTGTGAAAATGTCCAAGGAATAATATTTGACATTACTTCATATGTATTCACTCAAAAAATAGTGAAAAAATTTTGATGGAGCAGCTTGCATCCTCTGGTACTTGTCAGAATTCGTGGCACTTTAAAATCTAGCTCTGGATGGCCAATTTCAAAATACATTTATTCCAATTTTTATAAGTACAATTTTTTATCTATTTTATTGTGGGGGGAGGGAACAGAACAGGTTTTTATGAGGCATTCAGCTGGTTTTACACTACATGAAGAGGAACTCAACCAATTCTAAGCAAATGTGCTCTGGGCAGTTAGGCATTTGGAAGGCATAGTTGGGGTCATTTAAATGCTGTTTTCACTGCTAGCTGTGTTTGGTTTATTYTATCATCACTGGCATTTATTGAGAAAACACAATTTTGCTTAAAACAAAAATGGAGCACAAATAATATTGATCCATAATACACATCTTAAAAGAGTGAGACTGACAGTGCAATTTTCAATTATTCCACTAGGTTTAATTACATTATATGCAGACCAGAAAAGAATGGTAAAATATACATTATCTCTAGTAAATTTTATGTATTTGCTTTACTGTGAATTGATAATAATTTTTAAAAGTATACAAAGTATATTAGTTTAGAGCCCTTTATCCACAAAAGAAAATATATATTTTAAAATCCATGCAAGTGGAAGTCTCTGGTTTGGAGACTTTCCTGAGTATGTTCAGAAACTTAAACTATTTCTATTGCATATGCTTGTTAAGACTAAGGAGAGAGGAAGAATATGAACTATCAAAAATCTCATATGATGTTTTCACAGGTATTGAAAATCCTTATCATCCAAGSAAAAATTAAGTACTTGCTAGGCAGTCAAGAATATTCTTAAATATTTCTGAGGTTGAAATATAATTGTTTTGAAGTATAGCACTGTTGACATTTTGTTTTCTTTTAAATGTAGTCATTTTGGCAGTCACTATTATAGATATTAAAGGTCAGTTCCATTCACAAAAGCACTTTAAACTTATCAAATATTTGAAAACTAATCAGGCATGTTTTTTACTCAGTGGTTCATATTTAGATGTCTGGGTTTTTTTCTGGTATATTTACAGTTTTGCATTTTTACCTTGTAGTCAAATTATCATGCCGCAGTCATGTAGGTTTTTCCTAGTTCTGTTTCTGGATGTTTCCTTGTGAAATGAAATTTAAGCACCATTATGAACTTGAAGTTCCTCTTGGGTCACTCAGATTCTGCTGTTTGCCTCTTCTAGAAAACTGTTCCATGAGAAAGGCTGTTTCAGCCTTTCTCCTTTAGGTGAGGACCAGTGAAATTGGGGATGAGTTGTAGCTTCTGTCCCTTTCATAGAGGCCTGGGAAGTGTGATCTTGTTAACATGGTCACATGAATCAGTCTTCTAGTGGAAGCACTTCTTGGTCTTACACAGCTAATAACCGTAGATGACTGTCAGCTCTATTAAAACCATTCGTCTTTTTCACAGTCCAAAAATAGGTTTGTTTTCTATTTGTTTTCCTTTTTTTAGAAAAACTAGTACAGTGGTTTAGATACAGGAAGAAGGACTGAGGATTGCAGAGCTACTGTCTTTTGCTACCAAAGGCGTAGAATTATCAAGGCATTGTCTAACTTTGAGAAATTTCTAAAATTACTTCTCCCCTATTGATGGTGCCATCTGTGTGAGAGATAGTTGGATGGTCAGGTGGCTCCGTAGGCTCCATAGGTGTGTTATTGCTGGTGCATGCTGACTTCTCTGTATTCTCCAGCACTGCTGTATCTTTACTCTCAGCAGGCAATTGACTACCCTGGACAAGCCAGCAGCTTTGCCCACTGTAGAGCAAGCACCAGCACAGTGTTGGTGGACCGCTCATTGGAGCACTTCAATGCATTACTGTCTGATTAATATGCCCGTTAATCGCGCTGCACCAGAGCGGCCACTGTGAAGGAGAGCAGTGGTTGTGTCACAACAATTAACCTGTGCAGTCTGGTATTATGGCAAAAAACTTTGTCATCTCAATGYATTAATGTAAAACTGGGACAGCGTGGAAAGACACTGTTCAGCAGGCAGTCAGCTTGTTCTGTAAGCCAGCAGGCACTGAAAATGTATTTATTGGACAGCAATGTGAAGCAGGTGGGCTCACAAGATAACAATGTACTAGAAGAAGCTGCTATGTAAAGAGCAGCAGAAAGGAGAGTGCATTTTGAACAGGTATACAGAGATCTTGTCATCTCATCACAATTTTCTGTGGCAAACTAGTACTGCTATTAACATTTTGACTTTAAATAATCTAATGTCATTCCTTCAGTATGCTTGGGAATTTTTCTTTTCTTTTCTTT